>CM050166.1:308220955-308820955 GCA_027410445.1 Discoglossus pictus | reverse complement strand
TCTTCTTTTGGATATAATCCATCTATGAAAAAAACTTTATCCCTGTGACAATCAAGGTCCTTATTACAGCCTGCAACTAACTATCACATATTATAATTGCCAAAGGCACTCAAGGCACTCATCGCCAGGCACTACAACTCACAGCACTTGGGCCATGAGCGCAGAAGGCGCTCATTGACTCACTTATTAAATTGCCATTTGCCAAATTGAATAGGGCTATATATAAGCATATAGCATCTTTTTTAAAAAGAAGTGTTTACTTAATGAACAGATTGCTTTTGCATAGAAGTTCACTAACTAAATACTTCAGGAAAAAAAAAATATCCTATGTGCTTACATAGAGAGCCATAATCAATTGCCCCATTCGCAATTCAATTAGACTGTTAGGCTGAAAGCAGATGACGAACGCGTGACTTAGAAAAAAAAACATTACGAGACACAGGACTTAAAGGCAGAAGCGCGAAAATCAAAATTCACGAAAAACACACAAAATATGAAACAAAAAACAACAAAAGCATCACACACAGCACGGGGGAACAGCCAGGACGTCTGGAAGTGAGGTGGAACGTGAATTTAAGCCGATTTTAAAGAGTTTCGGCACTTGAAAATCGGCTAAGCGAGAAAAAAATGGCGGATCAAAAAATTAAAACGAAGCTACACGACCCTGGACCGCGCAACACACCATCAAGCGGGTGCCATTTTCACACAGGAACGTACAAGTTACAAAATACACTACTACAAAGTACACCAAAAACTTGCGAACCGTGTAGCACATAGACAAAATACGTTACTTTACACTCCTAACATGTACCACATAACATTACGAATCTACAGTAGCGCTTTACACAAATACACCAACGGTTTGCCCTCGCGCACACAGCCTACTTCTAATGCACAGTTGGGACATTCATAAAAAAATCTCCACAGGCCAGCAACAGTCCAACTGGACATTATATGCTGCGGGAAAATGAAAACAGATTGTTAGCTCTTCAGTCTATTGATTGATGGATATATTAATTACAAATAGGTAAAGTATATTAGTTCATTAAGTAACTAATTAATTTCTTATTATTTACAAAAATAGAGACATATGTATATGTCTGTGATGAGCTCAGAGACTTCTCAGAGGAGCAAAACAGAGAAGAAAATGAAAAAAAGGATTGTTAGCTCTTCAGCCTATTGATTGATGTATATTTTAATTATAATTAGGTAAAGTATATTAATTCATTATGTAACTAATTAATTGAAATTTGTTAAAAAAATATAGACATATGTATCTGTCTTTGTCATGAGCACAGAGGCTGCTCAGAGGAGCAAAAGTAGACCAGAGGAGAGGCTCGAAATGAGCGCCAAAGGTCCTCACAGTACAAAAATATTCACATTGTGTGGCAAACAGCATTCCCATGGCTTCATATTTTATTTCACCGTAATTTTTTGATGGGCAAGTCGCTAGTCATATATATATATATATATATATATATATATATATAACACAATAAGCAGGCCTGCTCCAGATGGCAGTGTGTTAAATAATTATTAGAACTCATTAAAATGCAACATGATTACCATATAGTAATCTATATGCCCAGCAAGTAGAATTAGCTGACATTTATTTTGATTAAAGGGAAAAGCTTTTCATTTGTACACAATTTGTACATAAATTAAATCAATTTGCTTCCTTTAATACATGGTTAACACATTTAACTTCATATATTATTTTAACCAACCATTAGCAATATGCCCAGTTAGACTAGTGTCTTTAAAAAAATAAAATGGCTTAATTTGCCATGATGAGATTATTAAATTTGCCCAGTTAGACTAGTGTCTTTAAAAAAATAAATGGCTTAATTTGCCATGATGAGATTATTAAATTGGTCTGTATGAAGGAATAAATAAAACATGTCATCCAAGCCAAAATATTAAAAATATAAGCTCATGTTTACAGTATCTGTATTAAGCATGCATGGTAATATGCTTTAATAAAATGTAATCAAGATATTAGATTTGTCTGTATGAAGGAATAAATTATACATGTCATCCATGCCAAAATGTTAAAAATATAAGCTCATGTTTACAGTATCTGTATTAAGCATGCATATTAGATATTAGATTTGTCATTTGAAATGATTTATGGTTACATAGATTTGTTAAGAAAAGACATAACATATTATAAATATAGATAACATACATGGGGCCTCATTCTATTAGCGGCCGCAGCCGTTGCGGGGCCGCAAGGACCGGCCGCAAGCTATTCGGCTATTCTATTCCCTTACGGCCGGAGGCTCCGGCAGGCTTGCGGCCGGTGCCTTGCTATCTCTTGCGGCCGCTCGCGCCAGAGGAAAGCCTTTGATCTAAAACGGCCGCAAGAGTTTTGCAATTCAATTGCTCCGGGAAACCTCTCTGCAAGGCTAAAAGCGAGCCGCAGCTTACTTGCAGGAAAGAGGTCTCGCTAGCACCAATTAAGCACATAAAATAGCTCAAATAAAGCCATCCTGCACTTTGAGAAGACTATAAAGGGATTTTAGGTGTTAGAAAAAATAGCACATAATTATCCTGTACTCAAATCCGTAAAATATTTTATTTTTAATATCCGTAAAATATCCATGTAAAAAGTCCAGAGTGCTTGGAGCACCTCAGACACACCCACGCCGCATCCGGAAAATAAAGAGTTAATTTGAACTCGGGTTTGGGCAGATGTGCAAGCTTGAGAGTGGGTTCCTTTTAATCCTCATGTCCCCCAATATGATCCCTAGCATTTACAGAGCTGTACAGTGCAGGCTTGAATTTATTTTTGAGTTTTTATATTTCTGAGATTACGGCCGGTTCCAAGATATGCGGCCGGCCGTAAAAGGAGATCCTTGCGGGGCCGTATAATAGAATCGCAAGTTAATTGAACCCCCGCAAGGAATCGCAGCCTTACGGCCGATTTACGGCCGCTAATAGAATGAGGCCCATAGGCAGCACAAAAAGTATCAGATTGCATGGAAACTGTTGTGCATGTGTAAGATTGGGGAAACACACTAAGCTTCTGAAGTGGCTGAGGTGAGTAATTGTGCATAGCAAACACAAGGATGCATATCTCAACCATGGGGTGCTTAGTAAATTCCCCATTGTTACAGCATGTGTTGTCACCTCACATTGTACAGTCAGCTCACACTGTACAATACTAGCAGACCGATAATAAAGAAACAGTGAGTTAACACTGAAGTCCAATATTTATAAGGAACCTATATTGATAATTATAATAGACAGCATTTTTTTATAAAATGAAAACTATATAGAGACTAGAGACTTGCCCGTCAAAAATGATGGGGCAATAAAATTGTTAGGCAGGTAATGCTGTTTGTCACAGACAGTAAGCGTTTTGGTCGTCTGAGATCCTTCGGCGCTCATTGCGAGCCTCTCTGTTGGTGTATTTTTTGTTATTAGAGGCGCTTTTGCACTTATTGTAAGGTCCACGCTGATCTTCTTTTTGCGCTTATTGCAAGCCTCTCCCCTGTTGTACTTTGTGTCTTATGAGCCTCGCTGGCGCTCCATGTGAGGCGCGCGGTGAAGGCCTTTGTCGTTTATTGCGGTAATCTGGTATTTTTTTTTGTTCTGTATATGTATTTTTTTATGATAACTATTAATTAATGAAATCATAGATTAATATACTTTACCTATTTGTAATTAATATATACAGCAAGCAATGTGTTTTGATGTTCCTGCAGCATATAATGTAGATTTGCAGTGTTGTTGAGCTGAGGTGTAAGTGTCAGCAATGTGTGCAGTGTAGTGTAAATAGGCTGCGTGCACGAGGAGAAACCGTTTGTTTAGCTGTGTATTTCCGCATTCTGTAAGTTAGTGTTGTAAAATGGCGGCGATTGTGTATGTGGTACCCGGGTGTGGATGATTAAGCGTCCTTGCTAATAGTGTATTTTGTACCTCGTACAGGTTTTTGTGAAAGTGGAATGTGCTTGGCGGTGTTTTGCAGGTTTAGTGGTCATGTAGCCTCGTTTTCGTTTTTTTCGGCCGCCATTTTTTCTCTCGCTTAGGGGATTTTCGAGTGTCTAAACTCTGTAAATTGGGCTTAAATTTGCATGCAACCTGACTCCTAGACGTCCTGGCTGTGTGTAATGTTTTTTTTTTTTGTGTGTGTATTTTGTGTTTTTTTAATGTTTTTCACTGTGTGCGGTCCGTCGGTTAAGTTCATATTTTTGCATGTTCATAATTTTTTTATTCTAAGCCCCACTGCTTGTATTTTTTTTTGTAAGTCCGTATGTAGTCATTGAGTGTTATAGTTTTTATTTTAAAGTCCCTCTTCTGGGGCTTGTAACCGCTTGTGAGGCGCCGTAGAGCCTCCCCCTCTGCAAACGCTGCCCCTCGCTTCGCTAGGGTCCGCATTTGAGGCCTGCAATGAACCTTCGGCTCATTGCAGCCGACGTGGGAGCCTCCACCTCCGCAAATTTTAATGCTTAATGCGTAGTATCTTGAATTGGTAAAATAAAGCAAAAAACTTTAAACCAGACACATTTAGATACAGAAACTGGGAAAGAATGATAATTTAAATCACTAGCCAGTTGTGTTGAAAGACTGCCTCCTTACATCAAATATGTTGTTAGTTTGTTACATAGTTCACAGTACACAAACTACAGTGATCCATTAACCTCAGAATATTTACGGTCTATCTAGTATGGAGTTTTGAGGATAATCTATCAGCAGTATTAACTGAAGATATGTAGTGTGGGTAATAATGTAAACATTTTACACACCAATGCATCTATTTCCAAGTAGCTAAAAAGTATCGATATGAACCTGTCTCTTGATCTGTGAGCAAGCAGGAATCACTAAGGAAAATCAGTGACTGTATTTTAGGAGGACAACAATTTTCAGAAAATAAATATCACTCGCTCTTGAAAATATACATCTTGCATTTTGCCTACATGCATCATTTCAGTCTGCTGCTCTCACTCTGGCCCCAGCAGATTATGTGAAGCGCTCATTGATGCTCAGATAGCATCCTTCTAGCACCCCCGCTGTCTGCATTGCCTTCTTATGGTACAGTGAGGTGGACTACTTTTGTGATGGAAAACCAGCAAACTGGAAAATGTCTTTAACCACACTGCAGATCTAATAATAAAAAAATAAAAAAAACATGTGTGGGGGAAATGCATTCTTGTAAATATTCATGAAAAAGTTATAGAACCTTCCATTGATTGCTATGAAAAAATCTGTATGTTAGGGGAAGGAGACAATGTGAGTTGCAGAAGGCCACCCATCCCAGCACATTTTGTATTCGATAATCATTAAAAGGGTATCAATACATAAATATTAAGGAGAGGTAGTGCAATATATATACAGTGGATATAAAAAGTCTAGAAACCCCTGTTAAAATGTCAGGTTTCTGTGCTGTAAAAAAATGAGACAAAGATAAATCATTACAGAACTTTTTCCACCTTTAATGTGACCTATAAACTGTACAACTCAATTGAAGAACAAACTGAAATCTTTTAGGTGGAGGGAAGAAAAAATATAAAAATAAAATAATATGGTTGCACAAGTATGCACACCCTTAAACTAATACTTTGTTGAAGCACCTTTTGATTTTATTACAGCACTCAGTCTTTTTGGGTATGAGTCTATCAGCATGGCACATTTTGACTGGGCAAGATTTGCCCACTCTTCATTGCAAAAACACTCCAAATCTGTCAGATTGTGAGGGCATCTCCTGTGCACAGCCTTCTTCAGATCACCCCACATATTTTCAATCGGATTCAGGTCTGGGCTCTGGCTGGGCCACTCCAAAACTTTAATCTTCTTCTGGTGAAGCCAATCCTTTGTTGATTTGGATGTATGCTTTGGGTCGTTGTCATGCTGAAAGATGAAGTTCCTCTTCATGTTCAGCTTTCTAGCAGAAGGCCCCAGTTCCAGCTGAAGAAAAACAGCCCCAAAGCATGATGCTGCCACCACCATGCTTCACTGTGGGTATGGTGTTCTTTTGGTGATGTGCAGTGTTGTTTTTGCGCCAAACATATCTTTTGGAATTATGGCCAAAAAGTTCAACCTTGGTTTCATCAGACCATAACACCCTTTCCCACATGCTTTTGGGAGACTTCAGATGTCTTTTCATCAATTTTGGAGGGAGCTCCAGTTCTTGGTAATGTCACTGTTGTGCCATATTTTCTCCACTTGATGATGACTGTCTTCACTGTGTTCCATGGTATATCTAATGCCTTGGAAATTCTTTTGTACCCTTCTCCTGACTGATACCTTTTAACAATGAGATCCATCTGATGCTTTGGAAGCTCTCTGTGGACCATGGCTTTTGCTGTGGGATGCGACTAAGAACATTTCAGGAAAGACCAACTAGAGCAGCCATGTTTGATAATGAATGAAGAGTGAGGCATTTGTGGACACATTTGTATGTCCCAGCTCAACTTCCCAGAATGCAGTGTAATAACTGTTTTTCTCGGAACTCTGAGCTGGAAGCAGGTTTTTTAACTTGCTTTAGACATTCAGGTGTGAACACAGATGTACTTTTTATTTACTGTACTACTGTACGGTGGAGGGCTTCTATCGCTCTTTTGCCCACCAAATTGTAAATGATTGTTGTCGTGAACTATATATATATATATATATATATATATATATATATATATATATATATATATATATATATATATAACATCTATAGTTGTTGTAATTGCGAGATTGTCCGTCATGTTGTGTTAGAAGATACAAGCTTGCAAATGAGCAATGAGCGACAAGGGTGCTCATTGCAAGGCCTGAAAGTTACGGGTTTGGCGAGTGCTACAATGAGCGCTGAAAGTGCTCATCGCAAAGGCCGTAAAGTAAAGGCGGAAGAGGCCTGCAATAAGCACTGAAGGTGCTTATTGTGAGGCCCTTGATGAGCGCAGAGGCTTGCAAGAGAGGCTCCAAACGGCTTCCGAGTTACGGGCTTGAAAGAAAAAACACCACCGTTTGTTTTTCGAGCCTTGGAAGCCACCAAAAGACGCTAATTGAATAGAAAATTAGCTACCAACCTCACTTATGGGTCCATAAGTGAGATTGAAAGCTAATTTGCTGTTGGCATCTTTTGGCAGCCTTCCAATGGCTTCCGAGTTACTACTTCCCAACATCTTCTGAGTTATGGCGACGTTAAACCCATACATTTTTTTTCAAGCATGCAAGGCTTGAAGTGATCGTGATTTTGATTCAAGCCTTGCGGGCTTGATAAAAAGTTACAGATTTAACCGATGCCAAGCCCGCAACTTTTTTTCAAAGCTGTGGGAGGGGGCCAAAGAGAGACAGGAGAGTGAAAGGATGGGAAAGAGACACAGGGGAGAGAGAGTGGGGGAAGAGACAAAGGGGAGGGAGAGGGGGGAGAGACACAGGGGAGGGAGATAATGTAATAAAAAACACAGTGCAGGGAGAGGGGGGCAAATAGACACAGGAGGGAGAGGGGGGAAGGAGACACTCGGGGGGGGAGTGGCGGAAAGAGACACAGGGGAGTTACTTGTTTGCTATGCCACAGCCATCAGTTAGCACCGAAGTCGCTCATCGCGAGGTCTGTAAAGTAGAGGGGGGAGGCTCACAATGATCGATGAAGGCAACTTTCAGGTTTTCCGAGGACTGCAATAAGTGGTGAAGAGGGCCCATAAAGTAGAGGGGGGAGAGGCTCTACTTTGTGAAGGCGCTCATTGCGAGGCCTGCAAGTTAGAGGGGGGAGAGCCTCGCATTGTGTGGCAAACAGCATTGCCAGGCTTCAAATTTTATTGCCGTTATTTTTGACGGGCAAGTGGCTAGTATATATATAATTACTATCAAAATAATATACTACAATTAAAGTGAAAGAAGTATAACTGAACACAATTAAACAATTAATTATAATTAATACATTACTCTCCTTTGATGACCCTGTCCTGCCTAAGCGGGCACGTTTAATGTTGATTGAAGCCATCGATCTTCACTCTAGTCCATCCATGCAAAAAGGCCTCTTCATTCTTGATTGAAGAATCTCACTCCTCATCTTCAGTCCATGGCACGGCTCAGTCAAAGAAAAATAACCTGCCGATCTATGAAAAACTTACTAAACCAGGGAATCCTAATGTGAGGAGCTCCTGCATTAAATAATGTTTTTTGGCTACAACCTTGCTTTATATACTTTTTTTCTATGCTTCTGATTGGCTGATATATGTGTCAATTATATTTCAGTCAATCAGAATAGAACAATTCAAATTCCATAAATATGATTGGTTACAGAGAAGGCTACTGCTCCTTTTCTTGTGAATATACTCAATGATGTGGAGTGTTCAAAGCTGTATAGTTTCTATAGTTTCCCTGTAATAAAACAGTGTCTACTTCTGTAGGGGAACACACAACTTTGTACAATTTGTGTTGGGTGAATATTAAAAGGTTATCAGTAAAAAGTGTCAAGTTGAGGTAGTGCAAAATATACTTAAACTTATATAATATTTTGTGTCAAAAGCTCATGCAAGCCTTAATGGAGCTATTACATGCTACCCTTAAACCCTTACTTGTAAAACCTATATCTTTGGGGCTCTAAGTGTTTTTACCTAAAGTGTGGTTCCCATACAAAATTTACCCTAATTGTAACCTGTTCTTGAAAGCCCTGCAGGTGCTTACACTAGACCTAAACCCTCCATGCTAACTGAGCCACCAGAATCACCAGCCAAGCCACTACTGAGAATGGCCATGTGATATGTAAGAGCAATCACTACAATTATTGCTGAAATTGCTTTAGGGAAAGGGTTAAATATAAACAAAAATTAACACAGCAGGGTTAATAGCCCCTCCAACTATGCCACACTATCCCATAATATATCAAATGTCCCTCTGGACCCACTTAACACCTGCTCCTTTTCTGATTGAAATAAATTAGGTACTCATACCCTTAATAATTCTGAAGCAGATAGAAGCAACAGAGTAAAGAAAATAGAAGCCTGCAAGACATTTTATACAAAAATGATTTTTTTTAAAGTTGTGTTTATTACTATTATTTTTGTTATTTAACTGTCAATATGCATTTTGTTCATTATCAGGTTTAGTTATTCAGTGAACCATATAGAAAAATATATGGCCACAGTGGTCATTTTAAATATTCTATTTGTCCTGTAGATAGAAACCCTTCTAATGTTTACATTTATATTTAGAAAACTATGTTCAGGACCATAATGGAAGATGTTAATGGGGATAGAGTTGAAAAAAATAATTTTAGGTAAAAGAAGTGCCTAAAATGTGCCAGTAAGAAAATGTCATATTTGCAAAATAATCTTTGGATCAGCATACACCAAATTTCAGTTTAGGCAGTTTAGAACAGTGGATGCCTCATGCCACCCCCATGCCCCTTCCCATCTGGCCCCAAGTCTTATCTAGAGGTGGAGAGCATGTCCATCTTCAACAATAAAGAGTTCATTTTATCTCTACATAAGTAACAAATTACTCTTTATTTCACAGGCATGTCCTTTTAAGGACTCGTAGACCACATATGCTCTCCTTCAAGTGAAATAGTTTACCTGTCACTGGATTAGAAAAACATTCACATTTTTCTTCACTGAACAAGGTGAAAAATTAAATATCCAGTAGCCAGAAGCAACATGAAAACAAGATTAATGTATCTGAACTTTTTCCTAAACGTATTTTTGGGCTTTCTTCTTATGATCAATGGTGCTCCCATTAATAACAAGCTGTCTGCAAGAAGTACTGGAGTTGCACTCTAGTTTGTTTTATCAGCCATCATAACAATTTATTTTAATTTCTGTTTTTTATAAGTTAGGCACTTTTATCAGCTCAGCTTAGACATATTCCTTCATAAACTATCTGGTATAAAGAAACAGCATTTACTAAGCAACAAAATAAAGTTGAAAAAGTTTGCTAAAATGAATATGAACTAGAGCCACAAATTTTTGCTCAGGCACCAAACAGCCAAAATAATCCAAACACATTACCTTCCACTAGATATTGTGAGCCATTGTCTTATTTGTGATCAAGTTTATATTAATTCATGGTACGTAGAATTTAAAATACTTCTACAACCCCATTTATGTTATTGCCAGAATGTACAGTGAATCTGCTCTACATCTTTGCCAACAATATGATGGCAATAGTGCCAATTCCAAGGCAACTACACAGTTATCAGTGCACCAGATCATTTGCAGTTATTGTTGGTCACCACATACTGCTCATGGTCATTGTAGAATTGATATATTATTAAATTGTGATTCGGCAAATTGAATAGGGCTCTATTTAAGCACATAGTATATTTTTTTACAGAAGTTTTTAGTTAGTGAAGACTTTGAGCTGATAATCAATTTGTTTTTAATAAACATTCTAAGTGGAGATGCCTTAATATAGAAGTTACACTTATTTTATATACAGTATCTCACAAAAGTGAGTACACCCCACACATTTTTGTAAATATTCTATTATATATTTCCATGTGACAACACTGAAGAAATGATACTCTGCTACAATGTAAAGTAGTAAGTGTACAGCCTGTATAACAGTGTAAATTTGCTGTCCCCTCAAAATTACTCAACACACAGCCATTAATGTCTAAACCGTTGGCAACAAAAGTGAGTACACCCCTAAGTGGAATGTCCAAATTGGGCCCAAAGTGTCAATATTTTGTGTGGCCACCATTATTTTCCAGCACTGCGATAACCCTCATGGGCATAAAGTTCACCAGAGCTTCACAGGTTGCCACTGGAGTCCTCTTCCACTCCTCCATGATAAAATCATAGAGCTGGTGGGTGTTAGAGACCTTGCACTCCCCCACCTTCCGTTTGAGTATGCCACACAGACGCACAATAGGATTTAGGTCTGGTGACATGCTTGGCAAGTCCAACACCTTTACATTCAGCTTCTTTAGTAAGACGGTGGTCGTCTTGGAGGTGTGTTTGGGGTCATAATCAAGTTGGAATACTGCCCTGCGGCCCAGTCTCCGAAGGCAGGGAATCATGTCGTAATGATGTGCTTTCCCTCCAAGGGGATTTACATAAAATTGAGGAATGGGCATCTAAATGGCAGATGAGATTTAATACGAATAAATGTAAGATTATGCATCTGGGAAGGAAAAATATCCATGCAATTTATAATCTTAATGGAGCAAATCTAGGTGTATCAGATATTGAAAGGGATTTGGGAGTGCTTGTGGACAACCACCTAGGTAACAGTGCTCAAAGCCAAGCAGCAGCTGCAAAGGCAAATAAAATATTAGCATGTATTAAGAAGGGTATAGAAGCCAGGGAAACAAATATAATTCTGCCACTATACAAATCTCTAGTACGCCCTCATTTGGAATATGGAGTACAATTTTGGGCACCACTTCATAAAAGGGACATTTTAGAGCTGGAAAAGGTACAGAGAAGGGCAACAAAACTAATAAGGGGAATGGAGGGGCTAAGTTATGAAGAAAGACTAACCAAATTAAACTTATTTTCTCTAGAAAAAAGGCGTCTAAGAGGAGATATGATTACCTTATATAAATACATCCAGGGTCAGTATAAAGATTTGTCAGGGGAGCTTTTTGTGCCAAGAGGTTTTCAACTGACAAGAGGACATCCCTTGAGGTTAGAAGTAAAAAGATTCCACCTCAAAGAAAGAAAAGGGTTCTTCACAGTAAGGGTAAATAATCTGTGGAATTCTCTACCAAAGGAGGTGGTGACAGCGGATTCGATAGATAACTTTAAAAGGGGACTAGATATATTTCTAATTAAAAAGTGAATTCAGGGTTATCATGGATAATTAGAGTGACAGTATTGATCCAAATTTTTTACATTTCCCTTTGAGACAATTGGCTAAGTCTCGCTTGTGTTTTTTTTTTTTTTCATTTGCCTTCCTCTGGACTAATTAATAATAATAAAAAAAAAAAAAACATTAAATAATTGATTAATAATTATTTAACAACTAATTAATTAATAGTTAATCCGCATATTGCAGATCAGAGGAGATCTTAAAAGGTTGAACTTGATGGACTGAAAGTCTTTTTTCAACCTTAAATACTATGGGCCTCATTCTATTATCGGCCGTAAATCGGCCGTAAGGCTGCGATTCCTTGCGGGGGTTCTGTTAACTCGCAATTCAATTATACGGCCCCGCAAGGATCTCCTCTTACGGCCGGCCGCATATCTTGAAACCGGCCGTAAGCTCTGAAATCTAAAAACTCAAAAATAAATTCAAGCCTGCACTGTACAGCTCTGTAAATGCTAGGGATCATATTGGGGGACCCACTCTCAAGCTTGCACATCAGCCCAAACCCGAATTTAAATTAACTGTTTATTTTCCGGCTGCGGCGTGTCTGAGGTGCTCTAAGCACTCTGGACTTTTTACATGTATATTTTACGTATATTAAAAAAAATATATTTTACGGATTTGAGTATAGGGTAATTATGTGCTATTTTTGCTAACACCGAATATCACTTTATAGACTCTGCAAGGTGCAGGATGGCTTTATTTGGGCTATTTTATGTGCTTAATTGGTGCTAGCGGGACCTCTTTCCTGCAAGTAAGCTACGGCTCGCTTTTAGCCTTGCAGAGAGGGTTCCCAGAGCAATTGAATTGCAAATAGGAATTTCTTACGGCCGATTTCCTTGCGGCCGTTTTAGATCAAAGGATTTCCTCCGGCGCGAGTGGCCGCAAGAGATAGCAATGCACCGGCCGCAAGCCTGCCGGAATCCCCGGCTGGAGGAGAATAGAATAGCAGAATAGCTTGCGGCCGGTCCTTGCGTCCCCGCAACGGCTGCGGCCGCTAATAGAATGAGGCCCTATGTAACTATGTAACTATGTAACTATGTCACAGTACATGTTGGCATTCATGGTTCTCTCAATGAACTGTAGCTCCCCAGTGCCGGCAGCACAGATTTTCTATTGGATTGAGGTCTGGGCTTTTACTAGGCTATTCCAACACATTTACATGTTTCCCCTTAAACCACTCAACTGTTGCTTTAGCAGTGTGTTTGGGGTCATTGTCCTGCTGGAAGGTGAACCTCCATCCTAGCCTGAAATCACGCACAGAATGGCACAGGTTTTGCCCAAGAATATCCCTGTATTTAGCACCATCCATCTTTCCCTCAACCCTGACCAGTTTCCCTGTCCCGGCTGCTGAAAAACATCCCCACAGCATGATAATGCCACCATGATGTTTCACCGTGGATATGGTGTTCTTTTGGTGATGTGATGTGTTGGAATTGCGCCAGACATAGTGTTTTCTTTAATGGCTGAAAAGTTAAATTTTAGTCTTATCAGACCAGAGCACCTTCCTCCATACATTTTGGGAGTCTCCCACATGCTTTTTCGCAAACTCAAAATGTGCCATTTTATTTTTTTCTGCTGAAAATAATGCCTTTCTTCTAGCCACTCTGCTATAAACTCCATGGAGCACGCGGCTTATTGTCGTCCTATGTACAGATACTCCAATCTCTGCTGTGGAACTCTGCAGCTCCTCCGGGGGTACCTTAGGTCTCTGTGCTGCCTCTATGATTAATGCCCTCCTTACCCGGTCCGTGAGTTTTGGTGGGCGGCCGTCTCTTGGCAGGTTTGCTGTTGTACCATGTTCTTTCCATTTGGTTATGATAGATTTAATGGTGCTCCGGGGGATCATCAAAGATTTGGATATTTTTTTATAACCTAACCCTGACTTGTACTTCTCAGAAACATTGTCCCTTACTTGTTTGTAGAGTTACTTGGTCTTCATTGAAGTTTTTGATTAGTGGTGCCTCTTGCTGAGGTGTTGCAGCCTACGGGGCCTTTCAAAAAAGGTGTGTATATGTAATGACAGATCATGTGACACTTAGATTGCACACAGGTGGACATCATTTTACTAATTATGTGACTTCTGAAGGTAATTGGTTTCACCAGAGCTTTTTATGGGCTTCATAACAAAGGGGGTGAATACATACGCACATGCCAATTTTCTGTTTTCTATTTCTAAAAAATAGTTTTATGAATATATTTTTGTCATTTCACTTCACCAACTTGGACTATTGTGTTCTGATCCATCATATAAAATTCAGATCAACAAAACATTGATCTTAAGGCTGTAATGTAACAAAATAGGTAAAAAGTGAAGGGGTTGAATACTTTTGGCACTGTATGGCAAGCTGATGTGTACTGGCACACTGGTTGAGAATCATCCGTGTTTTCACAGATCAGTGTTCTCTGTCAGCTGCTCTCTGATTAATTGGCAGAAAATCAGTAAAACTAGCACAAATCTAATTGATCACTAAAAATTTGCCAGTTTGACTAAGTAGTATGCAAAAAGTAATATGCAAATTTGAATATGGTTGAAAAAGAATGCAGACCTGTGTTGACAATGTCATACAAAGATTTAATTTAGGTGAGATTAGGTATGAGCCCTTGACATACTTGTCAGCTTGCTATACAGGGTGGGATTGCTTTGACACACTCCTGTAGATGTGATGCTTCAAATGTCTGTGAAGAGAGAATTTCCATCAAAAGTAGCTGCATCTTCATTTTCTTGGTGACTTACTAAAATAATTTTTTTTAGAATAATCTTAACTGAAGCTACACAATCAGAGATAGAAATCTAACTTGGCCGAAAGGCTTATTTTCTAGTGTGATGAATATCTGACAGACAAAATAGTCTAACCAGCTTTCCTTGTCACATTTTTATCAGTTCTTTTTCAGATGACAGCTGTTTACTTTAGTATGAACTGACAGGTCAGGAGGTGAAGGGAATAGATCATTTTGCAGCTGAAGTGAGAGTCTAAAGTGCTTGTCACCTACCTGGTTTTATTCCAAACATTTATAAAAGCTTTACATGTGCCAGATATTTAACAGCCAAACAAACCTTCAGGGGTGAAAACCAGGTTGAAATAAGGTAGGCAGCTGAGCCTAACTGGGTATTTCAAATTGACAAGTGAAAAATGGAGAATATTACAATTAATCTTTCACAGCTGTTATATTCTCTATATATCCAAGTGCATTTCAAATTAATTTAGATCTTTACTTCCATTTCCAACCAAACAATGTGGAAATATGCTATTGCATCTCTGATTCACGGCAGCTTTATCCAAAAGAAAAAAAAACTCTACAGGGGCAAAATAACAAATGCTCTCACCAATTAAATAAGCTTTTTCCTTCTTTCTTGCTTTTGCTCTAGGATCCAGATGAAATAAAATTGTGTGAATTGTGCTATTCACATGTGTGTGTCGATACATTGAGTATATAACACAACACAACCATGTCATCAACTGAAATGGCAAAAGACAGGAAAACAACTTTTTTACATTTTTACAACAAATATTTTAAATTATTTACATAATTATCAGAAATGGAACTCACATATTTTTCAAGCATGAATTTACAAAAAGTGGCTTTGAGCATTGCTAGAGCTTTTTTTAATTTTATTAATTTGCTCCAAAAAGTATGTAATACAATTGTATAAGCCTGTTGTCTTTTTATACATTGTTAAGGGATGACTGTAGTAACATTATTACATGAGTTAGATGCTTTAAGAAAATTTTGTTAATCAAAAGACACATTTAGCTGCCAGTGGTATCCACCCTCCATAAGGTCAATGGGGAAGGTGGCTTTGTCTAGAAGGCAGCTTCTAAATATTCAGACACAAAGTTTACCACTAAAACATTGGCTAGAGACATGCATGCGTTTGTGTGGTTTCTTTTGACAACAAGCTTTTGCTGTTCAGGACAGCCTATCAATAGGGGGTTTACTACGCATCTCAAATGGCTTAGAAGAGGTGAGAAGGGCTCTCATATTTTCTCCATCATAAAACGTTCATAGCAAACACAGGAATGCACATCTCAGCTACTTGAGATGTTTAGTAAATTCTGCCAAATTAGTATTTATTCTCTAGTCATTTCTGATTAAAAAAAAAAAAAAACCTTAGACCTCTCTTTCAGCCAATCCCCTCACACTCCTCTTAATGACCTTAGACACTTAGCTGGAGGCTCAAAATGTAATCCTTGAAAGCAAATTTAATATTAAACTAATGAATAGAAATTGTATTATTGTATGCATAATTAAAATAATGTGCTATGGCATTACAGCCGTTCTTTAAAATGTAGTCACCATTCTAGTCCTCTTCTATGTCAAAAGTATTTCTGTACCTACAGTTGCTTCACCCCGTACATTTACATTTATGGAACGCATAGTTAGTTCCTTAGAACAAGATAAGCCCATCACCCTTCAGCATCTTTGTGATATACCAGGTTGTTTGTTGTAGTATTTTTTAAGTTGTTGATTTTTTGTTTTTCATGTTACAATGATAAAATGTCTAAATTTGCTTTATCTGCTTTTTCCTCTTTGCACCTTTGTCATTATACGGATATTGTTGCTCCTAGTTTTGAATATAATTTTGTTAGTTGCTGAATGATATTATTTTGTTGTTTAAAGTGACTTGGATTATTTCATCTAATGATTTATTTAGTATTTTTTTATATGTGAGAAATTAGATTGTGTACAAATATAGAGCCACATTCAATTCAGAGGCCGTAACTTATGGAATGTAGATAAATACATAGAGAAAAGAACAGACACCTTTAAATTCTAATCACAAGTAATTAACCCCTCCTGCCATAAAAATGGGCATGTATATGATCATATTGAAAAAGAAGGATGGAATTGATATGTTAAAATATAACTTTTATTTACAAAAAAATAATAAAAATTGTATATACAATATGAATAGGAAATGATCCAATTGATTATACAATGGCTTCTGTCAATAAGTAATTTGTTAAATCAATAGTCATATGAATTGCTGACAGATATTGCCAAATATATATAACTCATTGTGGGTGCCAAATATATCATTTAGGTAGCCAAAAAATGTCTATACATATATACATAAATAATCAAATAAATTGTATAGTGGCATCTATCATTAAATAGGTTGCTGAATCAATAGTTGACAGATATTGCCAAATATACATAATATGAAGGTACCAAATATATCATTAAGATAGCCAAACAAAGTCTATACATATAAGTATATTGAGAGGGCTGAAGTGGAGATTTGTTTAAGAAATTTGGACACTCTTTTGAGAAAACAATTGCATTCCTTTTGGAATAAGACATGTCATGACAAATACCTAGCCAAGCACCTAATTCCTAGAGGACTTAGAATTAAAGTTTTTCCTTCCTTTACCTTTCATTTGACCACCTATAAAGAGAGATGGGAACAGGCACTTATGACCTGTTCAGAAACACTTTTAGCAATACTTTCTGACTATGAGACAGAGATACAAATAGGATTAGACAAAGAAATCCATGAATTAAATAAAAATCTAAAACAGTTTGAAACTTTGGAAGATTTCAAAAAATATTATCGTAAAATACAATGTGATCTTGACAAAAGGGAAGTAGATATCATCAATTTAAAGAGACAGAAGTATAATAGAGATCAACATGATTTTGAGGTGGGAAACATTTTTGATTGGACCCATAAATCCAACCAAAGGAGGAGAACAAGAACTAAAAGAGACACCCCAAGGTTCTCTCATCTTTCCTCATCAGAGTTTGATACATCTGCCACTGACGATGAAGATAAAAGGAAGAAAAATCAGGGAGACTTCAGTAGGAGTCAACCGGATTTTTTAGATTACAGACAACGATTGAGGTCAGCAAAACATCCGACGCATCCCTTAGAGGAACGGTTAGATCCTCAGAGAGGAGAAAACTCAAGAGATTACCAAAGATGGGAACCGAGAGGGAGGGACTCACAGACTCTGACAAGACAATGGTCAAGAAGGCAGAGGTAATAAATGAAGATAATTTACAAATTATCAATTTATCAGATAAAATTCTCACACCATCACAGATATCTCTTCTACATAGAGGACTTACTTTTTCACCTAGTGATAAATTTGACTTTTTTGGTATTTTTAAGGATTTACATCTTTATGCTCGAAAGATCCTGATAAAAAAATTCTTTTACAGGAATGATGATGTCCCTAAAGTCCCTATATCTGATTTGGAAATTGATGAGACAACTCTAACCAGGGATGAACAAACAATACTGACAGACGAATTGAAGGTGAAATCTAAATTCAATCCTATACTGTCTAGTTGTCCTGCAGTGGATATTTTTGTAAAATCTGTAACTAAAGATTTTGAGAAACTTATTTCCAGCAATAAGAACAATATAACATCAAATGAAAAGAAGGCTCTCAAAGAAATAAAAGATTGGGATGATGTGTTACTTAAACCCTCAGATAAAGGTGGTAACACTGTTATCTGGCCTATCACCATGTATATAGAAGAGGCAGAAAGGCAATTAAAGAACAAGCAATGTTATGAATGCTTATTTGGTGATCCAACTGATGATTTTGTCCAGATATATGATAATATGATCAAAGAGGGTAAAAATGACAATGTCATAAGTGCGAAAGAATCTGCATTTTTAACCATGAGTAACCCCAGAATATCAACATTTTATATGTTACCAAAAGTGCATAAAAATCAGAGCAAACCTCCAGGCAGACCGATAATTTCGGGAAATGGAAGCCTGGGAGAGAAGGCTAGTCAATTTTTGGACTCAAGGTTGAGATCATCTGTCTTAAACTTACCGAGTTATGTCAGGGACACGATGGATGTCCTGAATAAACTGGATGGCATCCTATTATCCGCATCCTCATTGTTTGTTACATGTGATGTAGAAAGTCTATACACTTCAATAGATCACAAAGCAGGATGTGATGCTATCAAGCATTTTCTTGATACAGATACAATTATCAATCAAAGCAGGAATATCTTTTTAATTAGGATGCTTAAGTTTATTCTCTATCACAACTATTTTGTTTTCAATGACAAATTCTATCTACAGAAACGTGGCACAGCCATGGGGTCTGCAGTGGCACCTACTTATGCCAACCTATATCTTGGATGGTGGGAAAGTGAGATGGTCTTTAACGATAGTAATATAGGGTTCACAGAACATATATTACTATGGTTGAGATATATTGATGACATATTTTTCATTTGGAATGATACAATCCACAATCTTGAACAATTTATCTCAACTCTGATTAATAACAATCTTAATCTCAAATTGACACACACGATTGATTCCAAGAAGATTGATTTTTTGGATATCACCAGAATCAAGAATGATATGGGTTATGTGATCACGGACCTGTACAGGAAACCAACAGCCACTAATAGCACTTTGCACTTTGAAAGTTCACATTTTCCTCCCACTCTAAAAGCCATACCAGTAGGTGAATTCCTTCGTCTGAGAAGGAATTGCTCTGATATTCAGATCTTTAAGAAAAGAGCCTTGGAACTTAAGGACAGACTAAAGGATAGAGGCTATAGCAATATGTCGCTGAAAAAGGCGTATCAAAGAGCACTTCATACAACAAGAGATAATCTGCTGTGTCCAAAACCTAGAACCAAACAAGATGGTCCCGTAAGATTCATCGGGACATACAGCGAGGATTCAAGTGACATTACGAAAATATTGAATAAACACATCAATATCTTACAGACTGATACAGTCATTAATAAATTTATAGGTGACCAAATTCAAATGGGATGGAGGAGATCTAAAAAAATCAAAGATATGGTGGTAAGAAGCCATTTTGTTAAGAAGAAGAAAGGATCCACACATTTACCTAATGGAACTTTTGGATGCGGTCGTTGTATGTTCTGCCCTTATATGACTAGAATCAATAATGTGACGGATAGAAGAGGTAGAATTATACCCTTAAAAGGGCTGTTCAATTGTGGATCCCAAGGTGTAATCTATTGTCTTGAATGCCCTTGCCCATTGAGATATATTGGGATCACGTCACGTACTCTTAAAAAAAGAGTGGGCGAACATATTCGCAACATTTGTAACAGCTTTAGGGACATTACCAATGGAAAAAAATTAACATCAGTGGCCAGACATTTCCATGAAGTACATAAGTGCAAACCCAAATTACGATGCTGGGTGCTCCAGAAAATTTCCTTGGGTATTAGGAGAGGAGATCTTGAACAGGAGCTTTTAAAAGCTGAAACAAAATGGATTTCGATACTTGATACAGTTTCACCTAATGGTCTTAATGAATATAATAATTTTGGGGTATATATCTAGAATCAGATCATACTGACATATAATTCATAACTTTTTGTCATAGACAATTGATTGGATAAAACTCCGCTATTGTGACTCTAATATTTGACCTTATCAGGTCTTAGAGATATATGTAGATTTGTTTAGATCTCCATAATTTTATATTTATCTTTAAGGACCTTTTATTCCAAAATTTGAACATAAATCAACTAGGGGTCTCAGTAATTATATCGATGCTTCAGGGATATAAGTTATATATTCATATTAAGCAAATGTCTAATATGGAATAAATGTATATTAGACCAGATGTTATAAAAAAAATTTAGTATATTCCAGTAACCATGATAATGCAAAATAATTTATTATTATTTTTTTACATTCATATGGCATTAGCAACTGTCAAATTATATAGACAGTTTATTATTATATAGAACACATTACATTTGTTCTTTGCATTATTATTTTTTCATATCTAAGCAAGTAATATGTCACTTTCATTAATATGCTGTTTTAATGCTTTATTGTCCTTACAGGACCTACTCCATTTGCCATGAGTTTCCATTTTTTTTTTTTTTTTTTTTTTTTTTTCACACGAACTTGGCTGGGAGCTATAAAAGACCCAGACTATTATTCCTATGACACTGATCCTGGAGGAAGCGGAAGTTCGCGAAACGCATGCGTCGATCAGCTGCATTGTGGGTTGCCTGGTGATGATGTCACTAACAGCGTGTGCACGCTGTCTCTGAGCCTTTTTTCATTGTGCCTTGTTGTGCAAGTCTGTTACTTGGGCTATAAGGTTAGTGGAGCAGAGGGGACTAGTCCTAGCTATCTGTAGTGTAGGACTTAGATTTCTGTGAGGGATAGGGGATAAATAGTGGGTCCCCATAGATTTCTCTTCAGGGCCTTCCACTATAAGTGTTAGATAGGGCCACAGTAATTTATTTTTGTCCCCTCTGTCTCCACTTCAGCCCTCTCAATATACTTATATGTATAGACTTTGTTTGGCTATCTTAATGATATATTTGGTACCTTCATATTATGTATATTTGGCAATATCTGTCAACTATTGATTCAGCAACCTATTTAATGATAGATGCCACTATACAATTTATTTGATTATTTATGTATATATGTATAGACATTTTTTGGCTACCTAAATGATATATTTGGCACCCACAATGAGTTATATATATTTGGCAATATCTGTCAGCAATTCATATGACTATTGATTTAACAAATTACTTATTGACAGAAGCCATTGTATAATCAATTGGATCATTTCCTATTCATATTGTATATACAATTTTTATTATTTTTTTGTAAATAAAAGTTATATTTTAACATATCAATTCCATCCTTCTTTTTCAATATGATCATATACATGCCCATTTTTATGGCAGGAGGGGTTAATTACTTGTGATTAGAATTTAAAGGTGTCTGTTCTTTTCTCTATGTATTTATCTATATTATACACTGCTGATCACATTAGTTATTCCTTATGTTTATAAATTTATGGATATTGAAGCTATATATTAGCCATCCCTAATTTACATGAGGAGACCCCTATTATTGTTGTTCCCCTAAATCCTTTTTTCATTGAATTCTAGGCTATTTATGATAGCATTCTAGGTGATTATCAACGATTTTTTGCCATAACACTGTGTCCAATGGCGACCATAGACTTAGACTCGGATTACCGGTCAAGGACCAATAAAAGAAGCGAAGGAATTGAACGAGCCTTTGACCAATGCAAAATGGATGATTTAAATGGAGACTGGCAAATTGGTTTAAGAAATTTGGACACTCTTTTGAGAAAACAATTGCATTCCTTTTGGAATAAGACATGTCATGACAAATACCTAGCCAAGCACCTAATTCCTAGAGGACTTAGAATTAAAGTTTTTCCTTCCTTTACCTTTCATTTGACCACCTATAAAGAGAGATGGGAACAGGCACTTATGACCTGTTCAGAAACACTTTTAGCAATACTTTCTGACTATGAGACAGAGATACAAATAGGATTAGACAAAGAAATCCATGAATTAAATAAAAATCTAAAACAGTTTGAAACTTTGGAAGATTTCAAAAAATATTATCGTAAAATACAATGTGATCTTGACAAAAGGGAAGTAGATATCATCAATTTAAAGAGACAGAAGTATAATAGAGATCAACATGATTTTGAGGTGGGAAACATTTTTGATTGGACCCATAAATCCAACCAAAGGAGGAGAACAAGAACTAAAAGAGACACCCCAAGGTTCTCTCATCTTTCCTCATCAGAGTTTGATACATCTGCCACTGACGATGAAGATAAAAGGAAGAAAAATCAGGGAGACTTCAGTAGGAGTCAACCGGATTTTTTAGATTACAGACAACGATTGAGGTCAGCATTGAGGTCAGCAAAACATCCGACGCATCCCTTAGAGGAACGGTTAGATCCTCAGAGAGGAGAAAACTCAAGAGATTACCAAAGATGGGAACCGAGAGGGAGGGACTCACAGACTCTGACAAGACAATGGTCAAGAAGGCAGAGGTAATAAATGAAGATAATTTACAAATTATCAATTTATCAGATAAAATTCTCACACCATCACAGATATCTCTTCTACATAGAGGACTTACTTTTTCACCTAGTGATAAATTTGACTTTTTTGGTATTTTTAAGGATTTACATCTTTATGCTCGAAAGATCCTGATAAAAAAATTCTTTTACAGGAATGATGATGTCCCTAAAGTCCCTATATCTGATTTGGAAATTGATGAGACAACTCTAACCAGGGATGAACAAACAATACTGACAGACGAATTGAAGGTGAAATCTAAATTCAATCCTATACTGTCTAGTTGTCCTGCAGTGGATATTTTTGTAAAATCTGTAACTAAAGATTTTGAGAAACTTATTTCCAGCAATAAGAACAATATAACATCAAATGAAAAGAAGGCTCTCAAAGAAATAAAAGATTGGGATGATGTGTTACTTAAACCCTCAGATAAAGGTGGTAACACTGTTATCTGGCCTATCACCATGTATATAGAAGAGGCAGAAAGGCAATTAAAGAACAAGCAATGTTATGAATGCTTATTTGGTGATCCAACTGATGATTTTGTCCAGATATATGATAATATGATCAAAGAGGGTAAAAATGACAATGTCATAAGTGCGAAAGAATCTGCATTTTTAACCATGAGTAACCCCAGAATATCAACATTTTATATGTTACCAAAAGTGCATAAAAATCAGAGCAAACCTCCAGGCAGACCGATAATTTCGGGAAATGGAAGCCTGGGAGAGAAGGCTAGTCAATTTTTGGACTCAAGGTTGAGATCATCTGTCTTAAACTTACCGAGTTATGTCAGGGACACGATGGATGTCCTGAATAAACTGGATGGCATCCTATTATCCGCATCCTCATTGTTTGTTACATGTGATGTAGAAAGTCTATACACTTCAATAGATCACAAAGCAGGATGTGATGCTATCAAGCATTTTCTTGATACAGATACAATTATCAATCAAAGCAGGAATATCTTTTTAATTAGGATGCTTAAGTTTATTCTCTATCACAACTATTTTGTTTTCAATGACAAATTCTATCTACAGAAACGTGGCACAGCCATGGGGTCTGCAGTGGCACCTACTTATGCCAACCTATATCTTGGATGGTGGGAAAGTGAGATGGTCTTTAACGATAGTAATATAGGGTTCACAGAACATATATTACTATGGTTGAGATATATTGATGACATATTTTTCATTTGGAATGATACAATCCACAATCTTGAACAATTTATCTCAACTCTGAATAATAACAATCTTAATCTCAAATTGACACACACGATTGATTCCAAGAAGATTGATTTTTTGGATATCACCATAATCAAGAATGATATGGGTTATGTGATCACGGACCTGTACAGGAAACCAACAGCCACTAATAGCACTTTGCACTTTGAAAGTTCACATTTTCCTCCCACTCTAAAAGCCATACCAGTAGGTGAATTCCTTCGTCTGAGAAGGAATTGCTCTGATATTCAGATCTTTAAGAAAAGAGCCTTGGAACTTAAGGACAGACTAAAGGATAGAGGCTATAGCAATATGTCGCTGAAAAAGGCGTATCAAAGAGCACTTCATACAACAAGAGATAATCTGCTGTGTCCAAAACCTAGAACCAAACAAGATGGTCCCGTAAGATTCATCGGGACATACAGCGAGGATTCAAGTGACATTACGAAAATATTGAATAAACACATCAATATCTTACAGACTGATACAGTCATTAATAAATTTATAGGTGACCAAATTCAAATGGGATGGAGGAGATCTAAAAACATCAAAGATATAGTGGTAAGAAGCCATTTTGTTAAGAAGAAGAAAGGATCCACTCATTTACCTAATGGAACTTTTGGATGCGGTCGTTGTATGTTCTGCCCTTATATGACTAGAATCAATAATGTGACGGATAGAAGAGGTAGAATTATACCCTTAAAAGGGCTGTTCAATTGTGGATCCCAAGGTGTAATCTATTGTCTTGAATGCCCTTGCCCATTGAGATATATTGGGATCACGTCACGTACTCTTAAAAAAAGAGTGGGCGAACATATTCGCAACATTTGTAACAGCTTTAGGGACATTACCAATGGAAAAAAATTAACATCAGTGGCCAGACATTTCCATGAAGTACATAAGTGCAAACCCAAATTACGATGCTGGGTGCTCCAGAAAATTTCCTTGGGTATTAGGAGAGGAGATCTTGAACAGGAGCTTTTAAAAGCTGAAACAAAATGGATTTCGATACTTGATACAGTTTCACCTAATGGTCTTAATGAATATAATAATTTTGGGGTATATATCTAGAATCAGATCATACTGACATATAATTCATAACTTTTTGTCATAGACAATTGATTGGATAAAACTCCGCTATTGTGACTCTAATATTTGACCTTATCAGGTCTTAGAGATATATGTAGATTTGTTTAGATCTCCATAATTTTATATTTATCTTTAAGGACCTTTTATTCCAAAATTTGAACATAAATCAACTAGGGGTCTCAGTAATTATATCGATGCTTCAGGGATATAAGTTATATATTCATATTAAGCAAATGTCTAATATGGAATAAATGTATATTAGACCAGATGTTATAAAAAAAATTTAGTATATTCCAGTAACCATGATAATGCAAAATCATTTATTATTATTTTTTTACATTCATATGGCATTAGCAACTGTCAAATTATATAGACAGTTTATTATTATATAGAACACATTACATTTGTTCTTTGCATTATTATTTTTTCATATCTAAGCAAGTAATATGTCACTTTCATTAATATGCTGTTTTAATGCTTTATTGTCCTTACAGGACCTACTCCATTTGCCATGAGTTTCCATTTTTTTTTTTTTTTTTTTAATTTTGCACACGAACTTGGCTGGGAGCTATAAAAGACCCAGACTATTATTCCTATGACACTGATCCTGGAGGAAGCGGAAGTTCGCGAAACGCATGCGTCGATCAGCTGCATTGTGGGTTGCCTGGTGATGATGTCACTAACAGCGTGTGCACGCTGTCTCTGAGCCTTTTTTCATTGTGCCTTGTTGTGCAAGTCTGTTACTTGGGCTATAAGGTAAGTGGAGCAGAGGGGACTAGTCCTGGCTATCTGTAGTGTAGGACTTAGATTTCTGTGAGGGATAGGGGATAAATAGTGGGTCCCCATAGATTTCTCTTCAGGGCCTTCCACTATAAGTGTTAGATAGGGCCACAGTAATTTATTTTTGTCCCCTCTGTCTCCACTTCAGCCCTCTCAATATACTTATATGTATAGACTTTGTTTGGCTATCTTAATGATATATTTGGTACCTTCATATTATGTATATTTGGCAATATCTGTCAACTATTGATTCAGCAACCTATTTAATGATAGATGCCACTATACAATTTATTTGATTATTTATGTATATATGTATAGACATTTTTTGGCTACCTAAATGATATATTTGGCACCCACAATGAGTTATATATATTTGGCAATATCTGTCAGCAATTCATATGACTATTGATTTAACAAATTACTTATTGACAGAAGCCATTGTATAATCAATTGGATCATTTCCTATTCATATTGTATATACAATTTTTATTATTTTTTTGTAAATAAAAGTTATATTTTAACATATCAATTCCATCCTTCTTTTTCAATATGATCATATACATGCCCATTTTTATGGCAGGAGGGGTTAATTACTTGTGATTAGAATTTAAAGGTGTCTGTTCTTTTCTCTATGTATTTATCTATATTATACACTGCTGATCACATTAGTTATTCCTTATGTTTATAAATTTATGGATATTGAAGCTATATATTAGCCATCCCTAATTTACATGAGGAGACCCCTATTATTGTTGTTCCCCTAAATCCTTTTTTCATTGAATTCTAGGCTATTTATGATAGCATTCTAGGTGATTATCAACGATTTTTTGCCATAACACTGTGTCCAATGGCGACCATAGACTTAGACTCGGATTACCGGTCAAGGACCAATAAAAGAAGCGAAGGAATTGAACGAGCCTTTGACCAATGCAAAATGGATGATTTAAATGGAGACTGGCAAATTGGTTTAAGAAATTTGGACACTCTTTTGAGAAAACAATTGCATTCCTTTTGGAATAAGACATGTCATGACAAATACCTAGCCAAGCACCTAATTCCTAGAGGACTTAGAATTAAAGTTTTTCCTTCCTTTACCTTTCATTTGACCACCTATAAAGAGAGATGGGAACAGGCACTTATGACCTGTTCAGAAACACTTTTAGCAATACTTTCTGACTATGAGACAGAGATACAAATAGGATTAGACAAAGAAATCCATGAATTAAATAAAAATCTAAAACAGTTTGAAACTTTGGAAGATTTCAAAAAATATTATCGTAAAATACAATGTGATCTTGACAAAAGGGAAGTAGATATCATCAATTTAAAGAGACAGAAGTATAATAGAGATCAACATGATTTTGAGGTGGGAAACATTTTTGATTGGACCCATAAATCCAACCAAAGGAGGAGAACAAGAACTAAAAGAGACACCCCAAGGTTCTCTCATCTTTCCTCATCAGAGTTTGATACATCTGCCACTGACGATGAAGATAAAAGGAAGAAAAATCAGGGAGACTTCAGTAGGAGTCAACCGGATTTTTTAGATTACAGACAACGATTGAGGTCAGCAAAATATCCGACGCATCCCTTAGAGGAACGGTTAGATCCTCAGAGAGGAGAAAACTCAAGAGATTACCAAAGATGGAACCGAGAGGGAGGGACTCACAGACTCTGACAAGACAATGGTCAAGAAGGCAGAGGTAATAAATGAAGATAATTTACAAATTATCAATTTATCAGATAAAATTCTCACACCATCACAGATATCTCTTCTACATAGAGGACTTACTTTTTCACCTAGTGATAAATTTGACTTTTTTGGTATTTTTAAGGATTTACATCTTTATGCTCGAAAGATCCTGATAAAAAAATTCTTTTACAGGAATGATGATGTCCCTAAAGTCCCTATATCTGATTTGGAAATTGATGAGACAACTCTAACCAGGGATGAACAAACAATACTGACAGACGAATTGAAGGTGAAATCTAAATTCAATCCTATACTGTCTAGTTGTCCTGCAGTGGATATTTTTGTAAAATCTGTAACTAAAGATTTTGAGAAACTTATTTCCAGCAATAAGAACAATATAACATCAAATGAAAAGAAGGCTCTCAAAGAAATAAAAGATTGGGATGATGTGTTACTTAAACCCTCAGATAAAGGTGGTAACACTGTTATCTGGCCTATCACCATGTATATAGAAGAGACAGAAAGGCAATTAAAGAACAAGCAATGTTATGAATGCTTATTTGGTGATCCAACTGATGATTTTGTCCAGATATATGATAATATGATCAAAGAGGGTAAAAATGACAATGTCATAAGTGCGAAAGAATCTGCATTTTTAACCATGAGTAACCCCAGAATATCAACATTTTATATGTTACCAAAAGTGCATAAAAATCAGAGCAAACCTCCAGGCAGACCGATAATTTCGGGAAATGGAAGCCTGGGAGAGAAGGCTAGTCAATTTTTGGACTCAAGGTTGAGATCATTTGTCTTAAACTTACCGAGTTATGTCAGGGACACGATGGATGTCCTGAATAAACTGGATGGCATCCTATTATCCGCATCCTCATTGTTTGTTACATGTGATGTAGAAAGTCTATACACTTCAATAGATCACAAAGCAGGATGTGATGCTATCAAGCATTTTCTTGATACAGATACAATTATCAATCAAAGCAGGAATATCTTTTTAATTAGGATGCTTAAGTTTATTCTCTATCACAACTATTTTGTTTTCAATGACAAATTCTATCTACAGAAACGTGGCACAGCCATGGGGTCTGCAGTGGCACCTACTTATGCCAACCTATATCTTGGATGGTGGGAAAGTGAGATGGTCTTTAACGATAGTAATATAGGGTTCACAGAACATATATTACTATGGTTGAGATATATTGATGACATATTTTTCATTTGGAATGATACAATCCACAATCTTGAACAATTTATCTCAACTCTGAATAATAACAATCTTAATCTCAAATTGACACACACGATTGATTCCAAGAAGATTGATTTTTTGGATATCACCAGAATCAAGAATGATATGGGTTATGTGATCACGGACCTGTACAGGAAACCAACAGCCACTAATAGCACTTTGCACTTTGAAAGTTCACATTTTCCTCCCACTCTAAAAGCCATACCAGTAGGTGAATTCCTTCGTCTGAGAAGGAATTGCTCTGATATTCAGATCTTTAAGAAAAGAGCCTTGGAACTTAAGGACAGACTAAAGGATAGAGGCTATAGCAATATGTCGCTGAAAAAGGCGTATCAAAGAGCACTTCATACAACAAGAGATAATCTGCTGTGTCCAAAACCTAGAACCAAACAAGATGGTCCCGTAAGATTCATCGGGACATACAGCGAGGATTCAAGTGACATTACGAAAATATTGAATAAACACATCAATATCTTACAGACTGATACAGTCATTAATAAATTTATAGGTGACCAAATTCAAATGGGATGGAGGAGATCTAAAAACATCAAAGATATAGTGGTAAGAAGCCATTTTGTTAAGAAGAAGAAAGGATCCACTCATTTACCTAATGGAACTTTTGGATGCGGTCGTTGTATGTTCTGCCCTTATATGACTAGAATCAATAATGTGACGGATAGAAGAGGTAGAATTATACCCTTAAAAGGGCTGTTCAATTGTGGATCCCAAGGTGTAATCTATTGTCTTGAATGCCCTTGCCCATTGAGATATATTGGGATCACGTCACGTACTCTTAAAAAAAGAGTGGGCGAACATATTCGCAACATTTGTAACAGCTTTAGGGACATTACCAATGGAAAAAAATTAACATCAGTGGCCAGACATTTCCATGAAGTACATAAGTGCAAACCCAAATTACGATGCTGGGTGCTCCAGAAAATTTCCTTGGGTATTAGGAGAGGAGATCTTGAACAGGAGCTTTTAAAAGCTGAAACAAAATGGATTTCGATACTTGATACAGTTTCACCTAATGGTCTTAATGAATATAATACTTTTGGGGTATATATCTAGAATCAGATCATACTGACATATAATTCATAACTTTTTGTCATAGACAATTGATTGGATAAAACTCCGCTATTGTGACTCTAATATTTGACCTTATCAGGTCTTAGAGATATATGTAGATTTGTTTAGATCTCCATAATTTTATATTTATCTTTAAGGACCTTTTATTCCAAAATTTGAACATAAATCAACTAGGGGTCTCAGTAATTATATCGATGCTTCAGGGATATAAGTTATATATTCATATTAAGCAAATGTCTAATATGGAATAAATGTATATTAGACCAGATGTTATAAAAAAAATTTAGTATATTCCAGTAACCATGATAATGCAAAATCATTTATTATTATTTTTTTACATTCATATGGCATTAGCAACTGTCAAATTATATAGACAGTTTATTATTATATAGAACACATTACATTTGTTCTTTGCATTATTATTTTTTCATATCTAAGCAAGTAATATGTCACTTTCATTAATATGCTGTTTTAATGCTTTATTGTCCTTACAGGACCTACTCCATTTGCCATGAGTTTCCATTTTTTTTTTTTTTTTTTTTAATTTTGCACACGAACTTGGCTGGGAGCTATAAAAGACCCAGACTATTATTCCTATGACACTGATCCTGGAGGAAGCGGAAGTTCGCGAAACGCATGCGTCGATCAGCTGCATTGTGGGTTGCCTGGTGATGATGTCACTAACAGCGTGTGCACGCTGTCTCTGAGCCTTTTTTCATTGTGCCTTGTTGTGCAAGTCTGTTACTTGGGCTATAAGGTAAGTGGAGCAGAGGGGACTAGTCCTAGCTATCTGTAGTGTAGGACTTAGATTTCTGTGAGGGATAGGGGATAAATAGTGGGTCCCCATAGATTTCTCTTCAGGGCCTTCCACTATAAGTGTTAGATAGGGCCACAGTAATTTATTTTTGTCCCCTCTGTCTCCACTTCAGCCCTCTCAATATACTTATATGTATAGACTTTGTTTGGCTATCTTAATGATATATTTGGTACCTTCATATTATGTATATTTGGCAATATCTGTCAACTATTGATTCAGCAACCTATTTAATGATAGATGCCACTATACAATTTATTTGATTATTTATGTATATATGTATAGACATTTTTTGGCTACCTAAATGATATATTTGGCACCCACAATGAGTTATATATATTTGGCAATATCTGTCAGCAATTCATATGACTATTGATTTAACAAATTACTTATTGACAGAAGCCATTGTATAATCAATTGGATCATTTCCTATTCATATTGTATATACAATTTTTATTATTTTTTTGTAAATAAAAGTTATATTTTAACATATCAATTCCATCCTTCTTTTTCAATATGATCATATACATGCCCATTTTTATGGCAGGAGGGGTTAATTACTTGTGATTAGAATTTAAAGGTGTCTGTTCTTTTCTCTATGTATTTATCTATATTATACACTGCTGATCACATTAGTTATTCCTTATGTTTATAAATTTATGGATATTGAAGCTATATATTAGCCATCCCTAATTTACATGAGGAGACCCCTATTATTGTTGTTCACCTAAATCCTTTTTTCATTAACTTATGGAATGTAGTCTGTATGTCTGCAGGCCTCCTACGGGCCCGCAGGGCGCACAAGTTACGGTGCTATTCAATTCAGGAAGACCGCAATTTATAGCCGATATCAACATTTGGAAACTATGCCATTGTATGTAGCATAGCAAGGCCGTAACTTCCGAGATAGAAACAGCCAATGGAAACAGAGATTGTCATCAACTTCAGACTTCCTTGTAATTTTTGTCTTCAATATCTGTGTGAGAGAGAAATTAGCAGCCTTTTCGCTCATTGAGCAGGCACACCCAGTACATTAACAGGTTGAGGAATATCATAACGTGTAATAGTATACATTTTCAGAAAGGCAATAAAGTAGAAATAAAAAACTCACTAATTTCTTCTGATATTACTGGGTTTTTTTATGATAATTTCAAATTTCAAGCAACATGTTACAATTAAACATGTGAGGAGGTTAAGAATTGCTAGGTAGCTAAGGTGTTCCAAGCCTCTTTATTTTCTTTGTTTATAAGAAATGCTATGTGATGTCAGGGGAACTGGTATGTTAAGGTATTCATGGTGCCTTCTTGTCTAATATAGTGAGGATGATGCTGAAAAGACAGTGTGATGTTAGAGAGCATGACCAACACCATATGACTTTCCAAGAATCATTCCTGTTTCATTTTTAATAATAATGGATTGTACTAAACATAATTTATAGTTCTTTTGATCACATATAGTGTGTATTTGTATATAATAAATCTATACATTTATTATATTATGTCTCCATGTTTCCAATAACCTCAAGATATTATAGATATATTGTATAGTATATTAGGAGTAAGCTTTCCATTACAACCAAACTGGCAAATTAGGTTGGTACACCTTAAGCTGCCTTGGTGGTTACAGTGTTACGGTATTATAGGGCTGTTTTAGAGGCTACAATGGAACCTGTATGTGTGCTGACCAATCAAACATATGAGGAATATTAAACTAATTTGAACTATTGTTAATTTGGAGGCTGTAATGCTTGGGCCTCCATTTTAGGGTTACAGGCTTAAACCATGCAGACTGCAAAAACCGTAACAAAATGGATACCTTTAACCTCCAAGCACGTACGGCCTTTAAAAACGAGCTGCGGGCTTGGAGGACAGCCCGCACGGGCTTGAATACGGAGCTACGGGCTTGGTCATTGAAGTCCGTGGGACTTGTACGGATTTTGAAATCAAAGTACAATTTGGCGATGTGCAAGCTTGAGAATGTTTGGCTAGTAATCCTCATGCCCCCCCATTATGTTCCCCATCATTTACAGTGCTTTGCAGTGCTGGATTGAATATAAATTGGCTATTATAATGCTTGGTTTGCGGCCCTCCATCTCCGAACCCGTACGGGTTTGAACAAGGACCAGCCCGCGGAACTACGCGACGTAAAGTAATCCGTAAATAATATATCGGATTTGGGCTGATGTGCAAGCTTGAGAGGGTGTTGCTATTAATCCTCGTGTCCCCCATTATGATGCCTAGCATTTACGGAGCTTTACAGTGCATTCTCGATTTTATATTTGCATTTTCAGTTTTCGGACTTTGCGGCCGGAAAACAAGATTTACGGGCGCTGGGAAAAAGCTTACAGGCCGTTTGCATGATATGCGGCCGGCCGGAAGGGGATATCCTTTAGGCGCCGTATAATTGAATTTCAAGGTAAAGGTAGCTCTACACGGGGCCGTAAGACGGCCGCAAGGAATCGCAGCTTTGCGGCCGTTTTACGGCCGTTAATAGAATGAGGCCCTTAGTGTGTACACATTGGTCATACATAAATATAAACCTGTATTTATTACTGTCATTTTGAATACAGGGTGATAATTCACTGAGGAAGACGCAATAGAAGCAGTGAAATGCGTTTGAATATTTCCATTAGAATATAATATATATATGTATATATGTATATATATATTTTACCAACATCTATATAATTTTTTTATTCCACCGACTTGCATATCCATAAATTGGTTTTGCATAGAAGTACATTGATTAAGATATTTTTCATGTACACTACATTATGAATTCTGGCAAAGAGCTCTGTTAAGAGCTTATATCATGTTTTAAATATAGTCAATCGAATAAAGCAGTTAAAGATTCTTCTAATTAATTCCATGAGTCGGACATATTTATTTGTACAATGTATCAGTAGAATACACTGTACAATATATAAGATCACATTAAAAAGAACAGCACCACATCATTTGAGTATCAATAGCTACAAGCAATACCCAGGAAACTGATGGCACTTGGTGGTTTGTCAATCAACATTAGGTCAAATTTTGCTCCCCTTTTGGCTCGTGTAATACCTCACATACAGTATTTTGAGGTCAACCCAGGTGAGGGTTTTTTGTTTTGTTATTTCATCTATTGAACGACAAACATCAAATACTTACCAGATTATCTGCACTAGGAGATCTTTTGCGCTTCTCCCCCTTCTATTTCTACAGTTTAAGGCATCGATGTTGACTGCATACACCAGAGAAGTCGCAACCCTCCTCGATAGAAGAACAAGTAGAAACACAGTTTGATCATTTACAAGAACAATTGCACAATCTTAAAACTTTGGATCTGTATGACCCTAATACTTAGGAAGACCCACACTGTTTCCTTAAGCTCTTAGCCAAACCACCAAGGTCTATTAATCTTGGTAACCTCTAAAACTCCTGAAAAAAGGAAGAAACCTATACAAATGTTGTTTTATTCACACAGCCAGGTTGCATTTACCATGACATTACCCCTAAGCCAGTGGTAAGGATAACAATTTAGCCTTAATGCATACCTGAGGCTAAAAGAGCAGATATAAAGGCGGAAGTTAAACAAAAATGCTGAAATATGGTATCATTGAAAAATCCCAAAGTGAGTGGTGCAATCCTATGGTGAGGGTTCTAAAAGCTAATGGAGTCTGCAGTGGCTTTTGCAAACTGAATTCAGTGTCAGAATTTGATGCTGAGATATGTGAGATCTTTGTTGTTTTGCCCAACTGGACTATTATATATAAAAGATCTAATGTGGGAGAAAAAAAAATATATTACACAGGATCTGACTATTATTACTCTCCATGGAATATCTTATGAAGATTAAATATAGTGGCTGATTTACCACTTTTTTTTTGAGACATCAAGGATATATTTATCTAGTCCACATATTCGTCATTGCTCTGGCTACACAGTGTGTTATATCTCATGTACCCTTGGAATATGTTGTTGAGATGTGGAAACAATTATCTTTTTTATCTACACTATATTTTAAAAGTTATATTTTATTTACTGAAGTTCTTAGATGAAGTTGTTCATGAGTGCATTAATTAAGGGATGATCGCTGGTATTTTTTTCCTCATGTGTTCATTATAATTATTTCATCCCGTGCACCGGTATCTCATATACAGTATATATATATATATATATACCAGAACAAAACATTTGTAAGCTTAGCCCTATTGCAATAATATTTTTCTGAGAATTTGATGCTTATCACATACCAAGAGTGGATGGCAACTTTCCAGAGACTAATTGACAAACTATTAGATTCCCATTGTGAACATCTAGCAGCTTACTAAGATGATATAGTCATCGACACCACTAATCTAGCGACAAATCTTTTAAAAGTGGAAGCAGTATTTGGAACCCTGAGACAAGTGGGGTTCAAGGTAAATCCTGTAAAATGTGCTATAGGACTGAGTGAATCCAAGTATCTTGGTTATACTGTAGGAAGAGGTTTGGTAAAGCCACACATGAATAAAATGAAGACAATAAAATATTGGCCACAACCTTTGAGGAAAACCCAAGTGAGATCCTTTCTGGGCATTTTGGGGTACTTTCAAAGAGTCATTCCCCATTACTTCACATGATTTGCCCCATTGGCAATTCTGACTAAAGCTAGGGTTTCAGGGATGGTAAAAACTAGAGAAAAATGGAAGAGGAAGCTTCTAAAGATCTAAAGTCTGCATTTTGTCGAGATCCAATTTTTATAGCCTCAGATTTTTGGAAGTCAGTTCATCCTCCAAACTTCTTGTGTGGGCCTAGGAGCTGCATTATCACAGATTGTAAAAAATAAAGAGCACCCAATCCTGTTTCTCAGCAGAAAATTGCTGCCTTGGAGGCATAGTTGTAGAGAAAGAATGCCTGGTGATAACATGTTGAAAATAGAACTGCTGTAAAGAAAAGTCACTCTGGTATCATGCAGCTCTAAATTGGATGCAGCTGAACAAGGAAAAGAACAAGGAAAAGACTTACAAAATGGTTCTTGTCTTTAGAAACATTTAACTTTACAGTAATCCACAGAACCGCCTGTCAATATGGTAGTGCTGATGCATTATTCCACATACACTGCCTCACCCCAATGTGTGATAAAGCTAAAATTAAGAATAAAGCTATATTCCCTCTATGAGGTATGTGTAGATAAAGTCATGAAATACTTAGGGCCTCATTCAATTGCGATTTGGCCAATTAAATTGGGCTCTAAATAAGCACATAGCATATTTTTTTTAAAGAAGTTTTTAGTTAGTGAAAACTTTGATTTTGAATAGATGTTTACTAACTAAAAACTTCTTTAAAAAATATATGATGTGCTTATTTAGAGCCCTATTCAATTGGCCAAATTGCAATTGAATGAGGGCCTTAGAGAACTAAGGGCCTCATTCAATTGTGATTTGGCCAATTGAATAGGGCTCTATATAAGCACATAGCATATTTTTTTACAGAAGTTTTTAGTTAGTGAAGACTTTGCTTTTGGATAGAAGTTCACTAACTAAAAACTTCTGTAAAATAAACATGCTATGTGCTCATATAAAGCCCTATTCAATTGGCCAAATCACATTTGAATGAGGCCCTAAGAATGTTAGTAAATAATCAGGTAGGTTTAACCTTAGTAAAGATGAGTTTGAAGGCCTAGGAGAGCTACAAGAAAGTACCACAACAATAATAAAAGTGGGCAATATTGTACTGATGGATGAGAAACAATATCTTAAAATGTGTTATAGAATTCTATATGAAATCATACAGATAGATCATATGATAGAATATCATAGAGAATTAAGAGCAATTCTAACTCAAGCAAGAGATGCTAAATGCATCAATGATCAGTGCTTTGATTTTTGGCTTCCAAAGTACCCAATAGGGACTACTTTCTAGGCACTCCTATAAGAGCACAAAAAGGTATTATGTCTCATGGCAGTGATTGGAAGTAGATAAGAGGGATATTAAAGAAAACACTGGCACCTTCTCACTGGAGACCCAGATCTTACGAAGGTCTTATCAAATCAAAATATTGGTGACACTCTTGTACACAGTTTTTACCACCCACAAACATGGTTCAAACCCACTCAGGCATTATATAAATGTAGACGCTGTAAAGCTTGCAGGTATATTAAATCTGCTAAACAATTTGCCATCCGACCACTAATCAAATCTATCCCATAAAAAAGTATTATGTTAGCCACAAATTAATTATTTTTAAACAATAACTTTTATAAAACTTTTAAAATATATTGGATTAAAAATCGTTTGCTGTAAAAAAGGAGTTAGAATTATACTCAGTAAAAGACGTCAATGCATTAAGTTTATTATATTCATGTTTATATTGTATTATATTGCTGTACTAAGTCTTACTTAATAGGTTCTTGTAGATTCATATTTTTAATAATACTCTTTGGGGTTTTCCAAGTGCTTATGTGCAAAAGTGACTTATTCAAGACTAATTTAGTTTGCCTAAATTGCAAGCTATGGCCCTCAATCAATTGTGATTTGGCCAATTGAATAGGGCCCTAAATAAGCACATAACATATTTTTTTAAATACGTTTTTAGTTAGTAAACATCTATCCAAAAGCAAGGTTTTCACTAACTAAAAACTTATGTAAAAAAAAATGTTATGTGCTTATTTAGAGCACTATTAAATTGGCCAAATCGCAATTGAATGAGGCCCTAAGTATCTATCCAAAAACAAGGTTTTCACTAACTTAAAATGTCTTTAAAAAATATATGCTATGTGCTTATTTAGAGCCCTATTCAACTGGCCAAATCGCAATTGAATGACGGCCTGAATATATATATATTTTTGGGCACAATTGCGTAGAACCAGTGGAAATACACAAACGAGGGGTCCCAGTATATAACTTGTTAAATAACAGGTTTCCTACAGCACTTCCACACTGTATAGCACAATTAGGTATAGTAGTGTGCATACAGAGATATACACACAAGGGCCCTCCTTCAATTGCAATTTGGCCAATTGAATAGGGGTCTAAATAAGCACATAACATATATTTTTTAAAGAAGTTTTTAGTTAGTAAGCATCTATCCAAAAGCAAGGTTTTTACTAACTTAAAACATCTTTAAAAAATATATATTATGTTCTTATTTAGAGCTCTATACAATTGGTCAAATTGCAATTGAATGAGGGCCAAGGTATTTGTTAGGACTATGGCCCTCATTCAATTGCAATTTGGCCAATTGAATAGGTCTCTAAATAAGCACATACCATATTTTTTTTTAAAGTAGTTTTTAGTTAGTAAACATCTATCCAAAATCAAGATTTTCACTAAATAAAAACTTCTTTAAAAAAAATATGCTATGTACTTATTTAGAGCCCTATTCAATTGGCCAAATCACAATTGAATGAGGCCCCATGGGCCTCATTCTATTAGCGGCCGCAGCCGTTGCGGGTCGCAAGGACCGGCCTCAAGCTATTCGGCTATTCTATTCCCTTCCGGCCGGGGGCTCCGGCAGGCTTGCGGCCGGTGCCTTGTTATCCCTTGCGGCCGCTAGCCCCGGAGGAAAGCCTTTGATCTAAAACGGTTGCAAGAGTTTCGGCCGCAAGAAAGCCCCTGTTGCTATTCAATTGCTACGGGAAACCTCTCTGCAAGGCTAAAAGCGAGCCGCAGCTTACTTGCAGCAAACAGGTCCCGCTAGCACCAATTAAGCACATAATAAAGCCCAAATAAAGCCATCCTGCACTCTGAGGAGACTATAAAGTGATTGTAGGTGTTAGGAAAAATAGCACAACATTCCCCTACACTCAAATCCGTAATTTTTGTATTTTAAAATTCTTGTCAAATATCCGTGGACAAAGTCCCGAGGGCTTGGAGCACCTCAGACCCGCAAAGGCTGCGGGATTAGCCTCCGTCAAGTCCGTAAATGGGTAAAATAGACCTACGGGTCGTAAAGGGCTAACTTACAAGTCGTAGCATCGAAAAGCCATTCTGTGCTTTTATTAAAAGTGAAAGTGGTGTTTGGTTTCAGAATTAATAGCTCAACATTCCCCTACTCTCAAATGCGCAAATACAGATATTTAACTTCATCTATCATGCAAGCCCGCACGGGTTTGAATAACGAGCTACGGGCTTGGAGGGCAATCATCCGCAAAACCCGTACGTGTTTCACTAAGAAGCTACGGCCAAGTCTCAAGCCCGTAATTCTGAAATCAAACCTGAAATCAATTAACCAATAGGAAGATGACAATCAAGGGCACAAATAGTTTAAAAGGGAGTGAAATTCGTAAATCTGTGACTGTGTTGTATGCTGTGCAAGTGGACACACAAAGAGAGAGAGAGAGGAGGAGAGATGGAGGGAGAAGGCAGCGAAGGGAGAGGTCAGGGAGAGCAGGGCCCCCAGCCACAGGCTGGCCAGCAAGCTGCTGCTGCTGCTGCACGCAAAAGGGCAGCAAATTTCACCAGCCAGTAGATCGAAACACTGGTTAGAGGAGTGCAAGCCCGACACTCCATCCTAACCGGTGGTAGTGAAGTGAGGCCCAGGCAGAGGACAGATGCCTGGAAGGAGATCGCGGCTGAGATCTCCTCGCTGGGGTATGCCAATCATACCTGGCAGTCTGTCCAGCACCGGTTTCAAGACTGCCGTATTGCTGTGAAAACGAAGATGGCCAATGAGGCCATAGCAGCACGTGGAACCGGTGGTGGGCCGCCAGAAACATTCACATACCCCGGTTGGGAGGCCACAGTCCGCGACATGATCCAGCCAGCGTCAGTCGTGGGCCTCCCTAGCCTGGTGGACTCCGGTCGGTCTGAAAGCCTGCAATGTGAGTACCATGAACACCTTAACACCCTCATATGTACGCACATGTACCCCACACAGATAGATGACTGACGTTGAATTGCACTGTAAGATATCTGGTTGTGACTACAGATATATGAGGCTGCAAAAATCATGTAAATCCAGTGTAAAGAAATATACTTGTCAGAATTGTTACCAATGAAATATATGTCCAATACCTCCTCCCACAACTGATTCTGATACCGTTTTGCAAATCTATTGATGTTACTGTTATGTTTGCTGTTGGTTCCCAGTGCATATAAAGCATACATGACAACTCTATTGCAATTGTTTTTTTATTGTCATGAGTTCCCCTGTCACACTCTACTCCATGTTAAACTGGCCCATCCCTAGCTGTTTGGCTTAACCCTCCTACTGCTTAGAATTCATGTACAGTTTGATTATAGGTATAGCGGATGTATCCTGTTTTATGTGGGCATTTCAGTATGTGCTGGAAGAGTGCCGCCGCTGACTCTAGGGATGCGGCTGCGCTTGCGTCCCCATGTAGCCGTCAAAAATAGTTGGTACACCCAAAGCCCCTAACCCTCTAACCCTAACCCCCTAACCCCCTAAACCCCACTTTCCAACTCTAACCCATACCCCCTAACTGTAGCCAGAACCTGAAACCCATAACTACTTACCTGGCCTGCTGGGCTGGTGTAGCTAGAGTCGTTGGTGGTGCACTTCCAGAGATGCGCACATACAACAGGATAGGTCCGGTCTAGCTGGTACATTCCCATGAGAGTACATGTATGGATGTGCACACTGCAGCATATGCGGATACAGACTCTGATGGACTGCAAGTTTGTGTCGTGTAACAGCATAATCTGGACCATGTTACATTAACATATTAACTCACATTGCTGAGGATTGGTCACAGATTGGTCTGTCTCACACACTGGCCAACAGATTCAGATGAGCACGTGTCCTAATTAACTGCAGTTGGCACACCGCACCAGCATTACATATAGTCATATGAGCCATGGGCCCTTTCCTGTTATCTGACCGTGACTGCTGGTAACAGCAGTGAGCAGCCTCTACATGTCACAGCATTTTCCTGGAGATTATATAATCATGCATATTTAGTGGGTTATGGTGTTGTTAAGGTAAGGGGTTCGGATAAGTGTGAGGGCTAGTGCTTTTGGGCTTCTGTGTAAGTTGAAAATGATGTATATAACAGCGGCAGCGCCATCTATCAGCCCCTTGGTCCAACTGCTGCTGCCAGCAGTCGCTGTCACATAACAGGAAAGATCCCAGCCAGGATCCACAATACTAATGATGCAGATCAATTTTGATTAGCGTAAAACATTCACAGCCAATTACAAGTCACTCTGATCTCAGAGATATGGAAACAACAATACTCAAATCAAAATCTTGTCTCATTTCAGTACCATCCAGGCGTCCCCTGCCTCCGCAGGTTCCTGCACCTTCTGAAGATGCAGGACCACCTGCGGCAACCTCACCTGTAGCAGGGCCCTCATATCAAAGTCCGCCTGGGCCATCCACAAGGTGCCATAAATTCCCTCCAGCCAGGATAATGGCACCGCCTGGCTCCCAGCCAATGTGGGCTGGCCAAATGTGGGGCCACCCAATGTGGTCCCATTCCGGTTGGGCCCACAATATGGATCCCCAATCAATGCTGCCCTGGAGCATGGGCACCTGGCAGGGCATGTGGCCCCCGCAGGACCAGCAGGCCACTCTGGCCACTACCGCCCAACAGGCCCCGCAGGCCCATACAGCCACTGTGGCCACTACCGCCCAACAGGCCCCGCAGGCCCATACAGCCACTGTGGCCACTCCGGCCCAACAGGCCCCGCAGGCCCATACAGCCACTCTGGCCACTACCGCCCAACAGGCCCCGCAGGCCCATACAGCCACTGTGGCCACTACCGCCCAACAGGCCCCGCAGGCCCATACAGCCACTGTGGCCACTACCGCCCAACAGGCCCCGCAGGCCCATACAGCCACTGTGGCCACTACCGCCCAACAGGCCCCGCAGGCCCATACAGCCACTGTGGCCACTACCACCCAACAGGCCCCGCAGGCCCATACAGCCACTCTGGCCACTACTGCCCAACAGGCCCGCAGGCCCATACAGCCACTCTGGCCACTCCGGACCAACAGGCCCCGCAGGCCCATACAGCCACTCTGGCAACTACCGCCCAACAGGCCAAGCAGGCCCATACAGCCACTCTGGCCACTACCGCCCAACAGGCCCCGCAGGACCAGCAGGCCCAGCCAGCCACTCCGGCCCCACAGGCCCCGCAGGACCAGCAGGCCCAGCCAGCCACTCCGGCCCAACAGGCCCCGCAGGACCAGCAGGCGACTCCGTTGAGGCAGGACACACCAGTTAGCAGTGCCTCCACCCAGAGGACACAGTGGTCTGGGTCGCTGCCAGTTAGTCCTGCGCTGTCAGCGGCCCAGTGCCAGGATTTCCTGGCTCATCTCCAGCATGAGCGTGAGCAAAATCAACAGTTCATGCTAGAGATGAGACGCCACGATGCCCGGAAGCTGGAGGAACGGAGACGCCAGAATGACCGGAACTTTGAGGAGAGGAGACGCCAGAATGACCGTGTGTTTGCTGAAATGACACGTCAAAATGAACGTATGTTCCAGGAGGTGAGGCGTCATAATCTTCTAATGGAGGAGTACACCCGAAGGCCTGAAATGGCCCGAGAAGGCCAGCACCAAGACCGGGCTACCCCTTCCAACTCACCACCTTCAACATCCCAGACCCTGTCCCCAGCATCCAGGCCGGAAGAGCCTCAAAACATTCGAAGAGGTCGGGGCCGGCCTAGGGGAACATTTTCAAAAGGCCAGGAGAGCCAGAAAACACACAAGCGGAAGCGGAAATAGGTGAGAACATGTTCATGTTGCATATAGAAGCAATTGATGTCCAAGATCTATTGACGTTGAGGTGTTGCAGTCAATGCGTATATTGTTCTAATTGATGTCTTGTTCTTATCTCTTTAGGTTCCAATTTCTTGATGTTCTGGATTTTCTGCCTCCCGTTCTTTTTTTTTTTTTTTTATTTAAATCTTTGAAGCATAAGATTAAACATTATGCTCACATTATCATTGTTTGTTTTCGTTTGTACTGTACCATGATTGGTAAACACCACATGAATGCTACACACCAACGTTATTGGATTAGTACATACATCTTCCTTCAATATACCAGCCCTGTGTTAATGTAGGGTTGGGGTAACAGCCACTAGTGCAGCTGAGGGTGGAGGTAATATTCATGAGTTTGATTACAGTAACGGTGATGCATGATATTCGTGTTTATGACACATGGATAGATTAATTCAGGGGAAATATCAAAAGTGAGTCCACCCCTAAGTGAAATTAGCGATTATTTTGTGTGGCCACCATTATTTTCCTGCACTGACTTAACCCTCATGGGGATGGAGTTCCCCAGAGTTTCACAGGTTGCCACTGGAGTCCTCTTCCACTCCTTCATGATGATATCATGGAGCTGGTGGATGTTAGAGACCTTGTACTCCCTGTAACGGAGTTGGAACACGCAGTCCAATATCTCCGCTGGTATACGGTACAATATCCAAGAAGCACTACAGACTCACCATTCCCAACCTCCAATATTTGCCCACACTCAATTGGGAGTCAAATGAATACTGACTTTATTTTGTTGGGCAGCAATATATATATATACACATCTCTTCCCACAGGCAATTCACACATCCCCCATAGTTGGCCACACAATACTCATTGAGGGACAACAGGTGGGTCACACCTCCCGGAGACTACCTGGCTACTTTGATACAATCAGACATTGCTTAGATCATCCTTCTTTGTTATGTCTGATAATGAAAACACTTTATACAATAGACTTCCTTATCCTATGATGAGTCTCTGTACTAGGATTATCTATTATGCCAAGGTGTGCAATAGTCTGGGCTAAGATTTTGCAGAGCAGAAAACAACATACATACAGTATAACAGTATGATCATATTTTAACCATAACCATAAAACAGGGTAAAACAGTGATGGGTTCCGTTACACTCCACACCTTCCATTTGAGGAGTACCCCACAGATACTCAATAGGGTTTAGGTCTGGTGACCTACTTGGCCAGTTCATCAACTTTTGACCTTCAGCTTCTTTAACCAGGCAGTGGTCGGCTTGGAGGTGTGTTTGTGGTTGTTATCATGTTGGAATACTGCCCTGCGGCCCGTTCTCCTATGGGAGGGATCATACTCTTTCTCAGTTTGTCACAGTACATGTTGGCATTCATGGGTTCCCTCAAAGAACTGTAGCTCCTCAGTGCTGGCAGCATGCATGCAGGCCCAGACCAAACATATATGCATGTCTATATATGTTTGCGATAATATGTTGTGTGGATTCCCCCTATATGCATTTACCTAATGATGTCAGATGCTGCCTCCCCTCTCTCTGCATCACTGTTTTGGTTCAAAATGATGGGTTCATCTCATATCAATGTTTTTGTGTCAGTTGTGACTTATCCATTTATCTCTGGCACTGGGGAGCTACAGTTCATTGAGGGAACCATGAATGAAAACATGTACTGTGACATACTGAAGCAGAACATGATCCCCTCCCTTGGGAGACTGGGCCGCAGGGCAACATAACATAACAACCCTAAACACACCGCCAAGGCGACACTGCCTTGCTAAAGAAGGTAAAGGTGATGGACTGGCCAAGCTTGTCGCCAGACCAAAACGATATTGAGCATCTGTGGGGCATCCTCAAACTGACGGTGGGGGAGTGCAAGGTCTCTAGCATCAACCAGCTCTGATGTATTATTAAGGAGTGGAAGAGGACTCCAGTGGCAACCTGGGAAGCTCGGGTGAACTCCCTGGCCATGAGGGTTAATGCAGTTCTGGCAAATAATGGTGGACACACATAATTGACATTTCGTGTCAATTTGGACATTTCAAATTAGGGGTGTACTCACTTTTGTTGCCAATGGTTTAGACATTAATGGCTGTGTATTGAGTTATTGATGGGTCAGAAAAAATACTTTACATTGTAGCAGAGTGTCATTTCTTCAGTGTTGTCACATGAAAAGATATACTAAAATGTTAACAACAATGTGACGGGTGTACTCACTTATGTTAGATACTGTGGCCCTCATTTAATTGCAATTTGGCCAATTGAATAGGGCTTGAAATAAGCACATAACATATATTCTATGAAAAATGTTTTAGTTAGTAAACATCTCTCCAAAATCAAAGTTTTCACTAACTAAAATCTGTTTGACACAATAAATGTTCTGTGCATATTTTGAGCCCCATTCAATTGGCAAAATCGCAATTGAATGAGGCCCTGTATGTTCACTATTAGGATGTGAGCCACTTACGGAAACCTGTCTCATTTGTCTGTTTCTTCGTCATATAGATTGTTAATACCAACCTTCCCTCATGGTTGAAATCAGTAATGCAAACACACTGTGAGAATTCTATTGACACCCCTAACTGCAGAGCACAAATGTGGAGTCTGAAGGTCCTTTTATTGATGTTCCGGAAATGCTATGGTATCAACATTGACGAGGCAGACACAAACAACATCGCGGATAAATCATATTTAATATTTACAGAAATTAACAAGGCAAGTTTGCCACAAAGCCACAGGTTGACTAATCAACACAGGTATGCAAAGGATCATGGTGGAGGGGGGTAGGATACAAAATCCAAGTAACACAGGGAAATAGGGATATGAGAGCAGAATGCAGGCAGGGAAAATTACATTGATATGGATGATCAGGGGATGTACAGTGTATCAACCAACATTAGGCAATATAATAGATCTCATTATTGTTCCGACATATATATAACAGTCAATAAGGAAACACCATAATAATCCAGAATAAGGTAATATACATATGGGGAGAGCAAAATGTATGCTTGTGTGTTAAACGGACACTCTGATGCCACATCAGAAGTATAAGTGCTCAATCAGTGAATGCTATGAGCCCATAACGTCAGTTCTCACGCAACAATAAGAAGCACATAAATAACCTTGGTCAAAAAGATGGTGACCTGACCAGGACCATATCAGTCAGATGTTACTTATTGCAGAGAACTAACAACAAACCAGGCAATATCAGTGATAGTTTGTTCTCTGATTGAGCATCTATACTCACTGTTGTTGAATATGCATAACCGAAGATTAACGTAACCTCTTTAACTGTTAAGTCCCAAGCCTGGATTTACTCTTCCCCATATGCACGGGGAGGGTCACATCAGCACTGAAGAAAAGATCTTGAAGGGTTGGTGCTGCAGGCTTCACAACAGTCCAAGTAGAGGAGAGGATAGAATGTCTAAACCAATAGGTACCTATGAATCGAGATAGACTATATGAGCATACACATGCTGTGGATATACCAGGAACATCAGCTGACAGATGTCACATCACATCTGCATTGTATATTGAAATTGTCTTGTGACACATATCGGCTATTCAGTCAAGGTCATCAGATATCAAACTGGATCCAACAAAGCAATGAAACGGACACATGCACATACATGAGGACATTGACATGGCCACGGAATGTCAGGATGTTTATCGTCATGCCTTGTTCTGACCGGGATCTGGAATACAAACACACAAATAATATATCAGTGGAAACCTTACATATGCCATATGAGCAGCCACCAACAGATGTAGGTATGTCGGCACACATGTTAGGCATTGTGATCTCGTATAAGCTAACCATCTGTCCGATGATAATGATGGCCCAGACTAATTTGTCCTGATGTGGGAATATTAGGATTAGTCGAATTCTCATTTATTTGTATTGTGCAAACATATTCCGTAACGCTGTACAGGGGAGAAGAACCCGGACATATACAGTATGTAATATTGACAACGCAAGAAAATGGAGGGCCGTGTTTGGAGCGTAAAGTCTGTTGATAAATGATTTGTTCCCAAAGGCCCACACAAGATTCGAAAATCACCACTTCCAAGTAAAAGGTAATGGACATGGTGAAGAGTATATAAGGAATAGCAAGGTTAATAAGTAAGTCAGAGATACATAGGAAGGAGGTTGTGTCAAGTAGAAAGATATGCATTAGTCGGAGAGGAAAGGGATCAGATGTAAAGTGCGATGCACTATTATGTAATAAGGTATCTGCCCCATGTGGACAGATAATGTAATCTGCAGATGGGACAGTCAGGAGACACATAGTTTAACCACAGCTTGAGTAGGATTAGCTGATGGGCGAATAAAAGGAGAGAGGTGGGCATGAGAGTTGAAATGAAAATGATGCAGATAAAAAGGGGAGAAGTAAAGAAGAGTCTGAGGAAAAGGCAGGGGATGTGAGGAAGAAGACAAGAGAAAACATAGTGGAAAGGGTTAATTGGGATAGTTAGCAGAAGACTTGTGTGACTCAATAAATTAAGGGTAAACAGGGGTGGGTGGGATGAAGAGAGAGAGAGAGAGAGAGAGAGAGAGAAACCAGTGCATCCTGTAATAGGAAGAGAAGATCACAACTATCACACATTGATACATGTTCGGACATCCACATGTGGTTCTCTACCTTGGATAGATCAAGTGGAGTATTCAACGAAGAGATCTGTTCCCCCAGGACACGTCTGCATGGTCCGATAGACATTTCGGACTGCATAAGCAATACATAGGGGATGTCTTGGGGAAAAAGAAAGTTAGGCCTACATTAATGGAGTCATTAGTCATTTCCTCTCATGCATACATGCACATGTTTACCGCAAATACTCACTTACAATGTAGACGCCATTGATGTAGCTGATGTTCTGTTGCTGGCAAGGTCGTTTCCCATGTCTGTGTGGGTAAACAATGTGTTGACACACGGCAACAGTTCTGTAATGGCAATATGATGAGATGAGTCACACAATCCATATGATATATTGCACAATGATTCCTAGTTAACACATCCTTGATACTATTCATGTTATCTGACTGAGAATGCTTTTACCAGCATTCACTGACAAAGAACAGGGGACAACCCCTCTTTGCATCACATGAGGTACATTTATTATGGTTTACAGTATGCTGGTATGTTCATATATCCAGATTGATAGGAATTGCATTGACCTCCATGGGATGTGGAATAGCATGATCAGACAATGTGAACATTACTGTTCAGGGCAGATGTTTTCAAATACGATTGTGAGGCCTATATCCATTGACATTGTGGAATACATCAGACCATCCATTTAGCTTAGCTTCTTGAGGTTGGCAGATATCAATATATATGATGTGTATGGGAATGTGCGCATACTTACCATTAACGGATATCAGAGCAGGCTGTATTTGATCCAGTATGAAGAATGTGTCACGAGACATATGTTAAATCACAAAGCTATCCTCTACTGTGGACTGTTGGATATTCTGGAACACAATGGGGAAGGAGAAAAGAGATGTATTAGTAACCATAAGCCATGTACATTTGAGTTGGTTGTAATTAGTTTCAGACTTACATGGGAAGTACTCACGAATGACGTGGGCACGTAGTTGTGACCCCTGAACGTTATCCTCACTATCGGGAGGTACTGGACGCTCCGCCGGTTCAAGCGGAGCATCATCAATGTTCCCCAGACAGTTTGCCTGTACTGCTATATTGTGCAGAATACAGCAGGCCATGATGATGTGACAAACCTTCCCTGGTGTATACTGTAGCGCCCCGCCAGTGGAATGTAAACATCTGAAGCGCATCTTCAGGAGTCCAAAGGTGCTCTCTATTACATTCCGGGTTCTGGCATGGGACGCATTGTACCTCTCCTCCCCCTCTGTGCGTGGATTGTTCACAGGGGTCAACAACCACGGCAAACACCTATATCCTGCATCACCTGAAGGCAACAAAAATGGGAGATGTAGATATGAATGTGAGGTTGTGCTGCTCGTTAAAGCATCTGTAAATATACGCAATGATTAATGTGACGTTAGTTTAGGGATCTCTGGCTTGGAACTTTATACTCCTATGACCACGTCACATCGGGTTAGGCACAGCAACAAGCTACGATGCAATGGCTCAGTCGGCACACCTTCTTTATGGCGCATGGCAAATGAGCGCGGACAATACAGCGCTGACAGAAGCCGGCGACAGTAGCGCACTGTTGGAAATTGTGTGCCAAAATGTGCGTCCATCAAAGAGCGCAAGTTGTAGAATCTATTGACTAATGGGCCAAAACCCTCTAACCCAAACCACTGAGACCCCATGCCTAACACTAACACTCATAATCCAAAGCCTTAGCCCAAAGACCCCTAAGCCTAAAACCCCTAAGTCCACCCTTAAATCCTTATCTCAACTCCTGCGCGCAGATGTTGTGCGCGCTATTGAGGGACTCTATTTTGTCTGTTGGCGCATGCGTCGTTGCGCATTTTTCACGCAACAATGGAATAGCATTACAGTGGAACATAATGTATATTTTAGGGGATCCTTTATGGTGGAGCTTCTCCAGACTCAAAATAAAGATGGGTGGATGACTGACGCAGGATATGGGCATCATGAGTACTTCCCATTAAGCCGGCAACCACATTTTGTATGCGCATGTCTGCATCACAAACAACCTGGACATTGATGGAATGATAGTGTTTGCGATTTCGGGACATGGCTTCTTGCTCTCTAGGAGGTATCAATGCTACATGTGTACAATCTATAACACCGAGCACATTGGGGATACCTCCCATTCGAAAGAAATCTGCTTTCACCTTCAAGATCTCTTCCCCAGTGTGGGGAAAACTGATGTATCTGGCAGTTTTCAGAACGATAGCATGGAGGAATGTGCTCAGGCACCTTGAAAGGCTTGCTTGAGACATTCCTCCTACTATGCTAGCAGTGTTCTGAAAACTACCAGATGATAGGATGTGAGTGGGGGCTAACATCCGTGTCATGCCTGGGATGGCTCTATTGGTCCATGAGGAAGGCTCCATGTCCTCCCTCAGGACCGCATAGAGCTTCTCCAGGCTGGCACGGGTTAGCCTAAAACGCTCATACACTTCCACATCAGTTAACCCCTCTAATGTGACTCTCTCCCTGTACACCCTGGGTGCACGAATCCTCCTGGCAGGCTCCTGGGCCTGCTCATCCCCCTGTGGGTCTAGCTGTGCAGGAGCCCCTACTTCATGTGCCACACCCTCTAGGGGTCTCTCATCTGGCCCCCCCATCAGCTGATCACCCACATCAAGGTCCTCCTCCCTGTCTGCAGGTGCCCTCATATCCCCCTGTCCCTGTGCCACTGGAGCTCTCTCCACGAACTGACCCCCCACCATGACCCTAGGCATATCCTGTGATGAGCCACTTGCCTGGCTTGGTTCCGGACCACCATGGATTGCATCAGCACGCTCACCCACATTCACTCCCAGCCGCCCCTCTCTGTCACGCCTCAGCCACTCCACAGTCGCACGCCTGACAGCCCGGTTTCCACTCTGCAACATTCGAAACAAATATCCATTCCTACGACGATGCTCTCTCCTCACATACCTATACGCTGCACTCAGGTTGCTTGCTATCCATGATGGTTCAGACTTGCTAATTCATGGATGATGATGTGGTTATATAGCTTGCTAATTACCCCAGATGTGATTATCCGGGTGGATCTCACTAATGGAAAAGCTCACCTGTGTATCTAAGCTTCATCATGTTATGAAGTTCCCTGATTATGGATTTGTTGAGCCATTTTAATTAGTAACCCCTAATATTCTGGCCCACATTTGATTTTGGGCACATGCTCCATGATCTATGTAATGTGGCGTGGAAATATATACAATATTTGTGTTAAAAAATCTAGATGTGATAAAAGAGATGTAAATCAGATAATGTTGATATGTTTAGGGGACACATTCTAGCCTTTCTGAGTGCTAAAGGGTTAATTTGGCCGCCATTTTGAGGATGTACATGACACAAAAAAAATCTCTTTTATTAACATATTTGATCATTGTGGATTGTTTTTATAGTAATTTGAATGCCTTTTATTGCTTCCTTTACACTTTCAGGGCCCTTTCTGCCCTGTTTCAATACAATGCCGTAAGTGCATCGTGTGGACTTCAACGGATGCGGGCGTAAATTAAATCTAGCCAGGCGCGAATCGCGGCCTTCAGAATGTAGGAAGGCCGTGACGTTTAGGCGCGCACGCAAGCTGGAAGGGGGACGGACTAGCCGCGCCCGGCACGAACCATCCAATAGCGGAATCACGCATCGCGCCACAGGTCGCACAGCCAATCACTTACGGGATAGACCATTTGATTGACAGTGGGAGTGAATAAATAGGAATGACACGCGCCCACGCCTCGACTGTGTTGCGATTTCTGACGAGGTAGCACGCGGTTCCAGGAGCTGGTTGTTTGAGAGTTGGTAAGTTGCTTTATTCTAAAGTCGCTGTTTAAGTTCTTTTTACGGGAATCCGTTACTACATTTACGGATGCCGATGTAAAGAAGTACAATTGTGTTTTTTGCTTGTTTATATGTGTTTGGAGGCTTTGGGTTATTTTGGTTGATTAAATCCGGCACGTAGGAGTTTGGGGGGAGGAAAGTTGCATTGTACATGCTTTTCATCCTATCAAGCTGTCTTTTATTTGTATGTTTTGCCAATTTCTATATTTACTGAATACACTGGCGAGAAGTAAAATTGATTTCTTTGCTTGTTTATAGGTGTTTGGAGGCTTTTGGTTGATTATATCCGGCCCTTAGGGGTTTGGAGGGAGGTAAGTTGCATTGTACATGCTTTTCATCCTATCAAGCTGTCTTTTATTTGTATGTTTTTGCAATTTCTATATTTACTGAATACACTGGCGAGAAGTAAAATTGATTTCTTTGCTTGTTTATAGGTGTTTGGAGGCTTTTGGTTGATGATATCTGGCCCTTAGGGGTTTGGAGGGAGGTAAGTTGCATTGTACATGCTTTTCATCCTATCAAGCTGTTTTTTATTTGTATGTTTTTGCAATTTCTATATTTACTGAATACACTGGCGAGAAGTACAATTGTGTTTTTTTTGCTGTTGGCCTATAGGTTTGGCGAGTTTGTTTTTGTGGGGAGAGGAGTTTTGTGGAGGGAGGTAAGTTATTTATATTTTTCTGTTTAATATTAGATCTGGATCTCTCTCTCTCTCAAAATCTCTCTCTATCTCTCTCTCTATATATATATATATATATATATATAGAGAGAGAGAGATTGATTTTGAGTTTGAGTTTGATTGAGTTTGATTTAGAGTTTGAGTTTAATTGAGTTTGATTGAGTTTGATTTTGAGTTTGATTGAGTTTGATTGAGTTTGATTGAGTTTGATTTTGAGTTTGATTGAGTTTGATTGAGTTTGATTTAGAGTTTGAGTTTGATTGAGTTTGATTGAGTTTGATTTAGAGTTTGAGTTTGATAGAGTTTGATTGAGTTTGATTTAGAGTTTGAGTTTGATTGAGTTTGATTGAGTTTGATTTTGAGTTTGTGTTTGATTGAGTTTGATTGAGTTTGAGTTTGAATTTGATTGAGTTTGATTGAGTTTGATTTTGATTTTGAGTTTGATTGAGTTTGTTTGAGTTTGATTGAGTTTGATTGAGTTTGATTCAGAGTTTGAGTTTGATTGAGTTTGATTTTGAGTTTGATTGAGTTTGATTGAGTTTGATTGAGTTTGATTTTGAGTGTGAGTTTGTTTGAGTTTGATTGAGTTTGATTGAGTTTGATTCAGAGTTTGAGTTTGATTGAGTTTGATTGAGTTTGATTTTGAGTTTGAGTTTAATTGAGTTTGTTTGAGTTTGATTGAGTTTGATTGAGTTTGATTTAGAGTTTGAGTTTGATTGAGTTTGATTGAGTTTGATTTGGATTTTGAGTTTGATTGAGTTTGATTGAGTTTGATTTTGCGTTTGAGTTTGATTGAGTTTGTTTGAGTTTGATTGAGTTTGATTGAGTTTGATTGAGTTTGATTGAGTTTGATTGAGTTTGATTTAGAGTTTGAGTTTGATTGAGTTTGATTGAGTTTGATTTAGAGTTTGAGTTTGATTGAGTTTGATTGAGTTAGATTGAGTTTGATTTAGAGTTTGAGTTTGATTGAGTTTGATTGAGTTTGAGTTTGAGTTTGATTGAGTTTGATTGAGTTTGATTTTGATTTTGAGTTTGATTGAGTTTGTTTGAGTTTGATTGAGTTTGATTGAGTTTGATTGAGTTTGATTTAGAGTTTGAGTTTGATTGATTTTGATTGAGTTTGATTTTGAGTTTGATTGAGTTTGATTGAGTTTTATTTAGAGTTTGAGTTTGATTGAGTTTGATTGAGTTTGATTTTGAGTTTGATTGAGTTTGTTTGAGTTTGATTGAGTCTGATTTTGAGTTTGAGTTTGATTGAGTTTGAGTTTTATTGAGTTTGTTTCAGTTTGATTGAGTTTGATTGAGTTTGATTGAGTTTGATTGAGTTTGAGTTTGATTGAGTTTGATTGAGTTTGATTTTGAGTTTGAGTTTGATTGAGTTTGATTTTGAGTTTGAGTTTGATTGAGTTTGATTGAGTTTGATTTAGAGTTTGATTGAGTTTGATTGAGTTTGATTTTGATTTTGAGTTTGATTGAGTTTGATTTCGAGTTTGATTGAGTTTGTTTGAGTTTGATTGAGTTTGATTGAGTTTGATTGAGTTTGAGTTTGAGTTTGAGTTTGATTGAGTTTGATTGAGTTTGAGTTTGATTGAGTTTGTTTAATTTTGATTGAGTTTGATTTTGAGTTTGATTGAGTTTGTTTGAGTTTGATTGAGTTTGATTGAGAGTTTGAGTTTGATTGAGTTTGATTGAGTTTGATTTTGAGTTTGAGTTTGATTGAGTTTGAGTTTGATTGAGTTTGATTTAGAGTTTGAGTTTGATTGAGTTTGATTGAGTTTGATTGAGTTTGATTGAGTTTGATTTTGAGTTTAAGTTTGATTGAGTTTGTTTGAGTTTGATTGAGTTTGATTGAGTTTGATTCAGAGTTTGAGTTTGATTGAGTTTGATTGAGTTTGATTGAGTTTGATTTTGAGTTTGAGTTTGATTGAGTTCTTTTGAGTTTGATTGAGTTTGATTGAGTTTGATTTAGAGTTTGAGTTTGATTGAGTTTGATTGAGTTTGATTGAGTTTGATATAGAGTTTGAGTTTGATTGAGTTTGATTGAGTTTGATTGAGTTTGATTTAGAGTTTGAGTTTGATTGAGTTTGATTGAGTTAGATTGAGTTTGATTTAGAGTTTGAGTTTGATTGAGTTTGATTGAGTTTGATTTTGAGTTTGATTGAGTTTGATTGAGTTTGATTTTGATTTTGAGTTTGATTGAGTTTGTTTGAGTTTGATTGAGTTTGATTGAGTTTGATTGAGTTTGATTTAGAGTTTGAGTTTGATTGAGTTTGATTGAGTTTGAGTTTGAATTTGATTGAGTTTGATTGAGTTTGATTTTGATTTTGAGTTTGATTGAGTTTGTTTGAGTTTGATTGAGTTTGATTGAGTTTGATTCAGAGTTTGAGTTTGATTGAGTTTGATTGAGTTTGATTTTGAGTTTGATTGAGTTTGATTGAGTTTGATTGAGTTTGATTTTGAGTGTGAGTTTGTTTGAGTTTGATTGAGTTTGATTGAGTTTGATTCAGAGTTTGAGTTTGATTGAGTTTGATTGAGTTTGATTTTGAGTTTGAGTTTGATTGAGTTTGTTTGAGTTTGATTGAGTTTGATTGAGTTTGATTTAGAGTTTGAGTTTGATTGAGTTTTATTGAGTTTGATTTGGATTTTGAGTTTGATTGAGTTTGATTGAGTTTGATTTTGCGTTTGAGTTTGATTGAGTTTGTTTGAGTTTGATTGAGTTTGATTGAGTTTGATTGAGTTTGATTGAGTTTGATTTAGAGTTTGAGTTTGATTGAGTTTGATTGAGTTTGATTTAGAGTTTGAGTTTGATTGAGTTTGATTGAGTTAGATTGAGTTTGATTTAGAGTTTGAGTTTGATTGAGTTTGATTGAGTTTGAGTTTGAGTTTGATTGAGTTTGATTGAGTTTGATTTTGATTTTGAGTTTGATTGAGTTTGTTTGAGTTTGATTGAGTTTGATTGAGTTTGATTGAGTTTGATTTAGAGTTTGAGTTTGATTGATTTTGATTGAGTTTGATTTTGAGTTTGATTGAGTTTGATTGAGTTTGATTTAGAGTTTGAGTTTGATTGAGTTTGATTGAGTTTGATTTTGAGTTTGAGTTTGATTGAGTTTGTTTGAGTTTGATTGAGGTTGATTTTGAGTTTGAGTTTGATTGAGTTTGAGTTTTATTGAGTTTGTTTCAGTTTGATTGAGTTTGATTGAGTTTGATTGAGTTTGAGTTTGATTGAGTTTGATTGAGTTTGATTTTGAGTTTGAGTTTGATTGAGTTTGATTGAGTTTGAGTTTGAGTTTGATTGAGTTTGATTGAGTTTGATTTAGAGTTTGATTGAGTTTGATTGAGTTTGATTTTGATTTTGAGTTTGATTGAGTTTGATTTCGAGTTTGATTGAGTTTGTTTGAGTTTGATTGAGTTTGATTGAGTTTGATTGAGTTTGATTGAGTTTGAGTTTGAGTTTGATTGAGTTTGATTGAGTTTGAGTTTGATTGAGTTTGTTTGATTTTGATTGAGTTTGATTTTGAGTTTGATTGAGCTTGTTTGAGTTTGATTGAGTTTGATTGAGAGTTTGAGTTTGATTGAGTTTGATTGAGTTTGATTTTGAGTTTGAGTTTGATTGAGTTTGATTGAGTTTGAGTTTGATTGAGTTTGATTTAGAGTTTGAGTTTGATTGAGTTTGATTGAGTTTGATTGAGTTTGATTGAGTTTGATTTTGAGTTTAAGTTTGATTCAGTTTGTTTGAGTTTGATTGAGTTTGATTGAGTTTGATTCAGAGTTTGAGTTTGATTGAGTTTGATTGAGTTTGATTTTGAGTTTGAGTTTGATTGAGTTCTTTTGAGTTTGATTGAGTTTGATTGAGTTTGATTTAGAGTTTGAGTTTGATTGAGTTTGATTGAGTTTGATTGAGTTTGATTTAGAGTTTCAGTTTGATTGAGTTTGATTGAGTTTGATTGAGTTTGATTTAGAGTTTGAGTTTGATTGAGTTTGATTGAGTCAGATTGAGTTTGATTTAGAGTTTGAGTTTGATTGAGTTTGATTGAGTTTGATTTTGAGTTTGATTGAGTTTGATTGAGTTTGATTTTGATTTTGAGTTTGATTGAGTTTGTTTGAGTTTGATTGAGTTTGATTGAGTTTGATTGAGTTTGATTTAGAGTTTGAGTTTGATTGAGTTTGATTGAGTTTGATTTTGATTGAGTTTGATTTAGAGTTTGAGTTTGATTGAGTTTGATTGAGTTTGATTTTGAGTTTGATTGAGTTTGTTTGAGTTTGATTGAGTCTGATTTTGAGTTTGAGTTTGATTGAGTTTGATTGAGTTTGTTTCAGTTTGATTGAGTTTGACTGAGTTTGATTGAGTTTGATTGAGTTTGATTTTGATTTTGATTGAGTTTGATTGAGTTTGATTTAGAGTTTGATTGAGTTTGATTGAGTTTGAGTTTGAGTTTGATTGAGTTTGATTGAGTTTGATTTAGAGTTTGATTGAGTTTGATTGAGTTTGATTTTGATTTTGAGTTTGATTGAGTTTGTTTGAGTTTGATTGAGTTTGATTTTGAGTTTGATTGAGTTTGATTGAGTTTGATTGAGTTTGAGTTTGAGTTTGAGTTTGATTGAGTTTGTTTGAGTTTGATTGAGTTTGTTTGAGTTTGATTGAGTTTGATTGAGTTTGATTGAGTTTGATTTTGAGTTTGATTGAGTTTGATTGAGTTTGATTGAGTTTCAGTTTGAGTTTGAGTTTGATTGAGTTTGTTTGAGTTTGATTGAGTTTGTTTGAGTTTGATTGAGTTTGATTGAGTTTGATTGAGTTTGATTGAGTTTGATTTTGAGTTTGAGTTTGATTGAGTTTGATTGAGTTTGAGTTTGATTGAGTTTGTTTGAGTTTGATTGAGTTTGATTTCGAGTTTGATTGAGTTTGTTTGAGTTTGATTGAGTTTGATTGAGTTTGATTGAGTTTGATTTTGAGTTTGAGTTTGATTGAGTTTGATTGAGTTTGATTTTGATTTTGAGTTTGATTGAGTTTGTTTGAGTTTGATTGAGTTTGATTGAGTTTGATTGAGTTTGATTTAGAGTTTGAGTTTGATTGATTTTGATTGAGTTTGACTTTGAGTTTGATTGAGTTTGATTGAGTTTGATTTAGATTTTGAGTTTGATTGAGTTTGATTGAGTTTGATTTTGAGTTTGAGTTTGATTGAGTTTGTTTGAGTTTGATTGAGTCTGATTTTGAGTTTGAGTTTGATTGAGTTTGAGTTTTATTGAGTTTGTTTCAGTTTGATTGAGTTTGATTGAGTTTGATTGAGTTTGATTGAGTTTGAGTTTGATTGAGTTTGATTGAGTTTGATTTTGAGTTTGAGTTTGATTGAGTTTGATTGAGTTTGAGTTTGAGTTTGATTGAGTTTGATTGAGTTTGATTTAGAGTTTGATTGAGTTTGATTGAGTTTGATTTTGATTTTGAGTTTGATTGAGTTTGTTTGAGTTTGATTGAGTTTGATTTTGAGTTTGAGTTTGATTGAGTTTGATTGAGTTTGATTGAGTTTGAGTTTGAGTTTGAGTTTGATTGAGTTTGTTTGAGTTTGATTGAGTTTGTTTGAGTTTGATTGAGTTTGATTGAGTTTGATTGAGTTTGATTGAGTTTGATTTTGAGTTTGAGTTTGATTGAGTTTGATTGAGTTTGAGTTTGATTGAGTTTGTTTGAGTTTGATTGAGTTTGATTTCGAGTTTGATTGAGTTTGTTTGAGTTTGATTGAGTTTGATTGAGTTTGATTGAGTTTGATTTTAAGTTTGAGTTTGATTGAGTTTGATTGAGTTTGAGTTTAATTGAGTTTGTTTGATTTTGATTGAGTTTGATTTTGAGTTTGATTGAGTTTGTTTGAGTTTGATTGAGTTTGATTGAGAGTTTGAGTTTGATTGAGTTTGATTGAGTTTGATTTTGAGTTTGAGTTTGATTGAGTTTGATTGAGTTTGAGTTTGATTGAGTTTGATTGAGTTTGATTTAGAGTTTGAGTTTGATTGAGTTTGATTGAGTTTGATTGAGTTTGATTGAGTTTGATTTTGAGTTTGAGTTTGATTGAGTTTGTTTGAGTTTGATTGAGTTTGATTGAGTTTGATTCAGAGTTTGAGTTTGATTGAGTTTGATTGAGTTTGATTTTGAGTTTGAGTTTGATTGAGTTCTTTTGAGTTTGATTGAGTTTGATTGAGTTTGATTTAGAGTTTGAGTTTGATTGAGTTTGATTGAGTTTGATTGAGTTTGATTTAGAGTTTGAGTTTGATTGAGTTTGATTGAGTTTGATTGAGTTTGATTTAGAGTTTGAGTTTGATTGAGTTTGATTGAGTTAGATTGAGTTTGATTTAGAGTTTGAGTTTGATTGAGTTTGATTGAGTTTGATTTTGAGTTTGATTGAGTTTGATTGAGTTTGATTTTGATTTTGAGTTTGATTGAGTTTGTTTGAGTTTGATTGAGTTTGATTGAGTTTGATTGAGTTTGATTTAGAGTTTGAGTTTGATTGAGTTTGATTGAGTTTGATTTTGAGTTTGATTGAGTTTGATTGAGTTTGATTTAGAGTTTGAGTTTGATTGAGTTTGATTGAGTTTGATTTTGAGTTTGATTGAGTTTGTTTGAGTTTGATTGAGTCTGATTTTGAGTTTGAGTTTGATTGAGTTTGATTGAGTTTGTTTCAGTTTGATTGAGTTTGACTGAGTTTGATTGAGTTTGATTGAGTTTGATTTTGATTTTGATTTTGATTGAGTTTGATTGAGTTTGATTTTGAGTTTGAGTTTGATTGAGTTTGATTGAGTTTGAGTTTGATTGAGTTTGATTCAGAATGGGGGACGAGGGTGGAGCAGGCAAACCCACTAAAACATTTCTTTATTTCTCTTTCTTTTCTTTTCAGGTGGTGATGGAGGGAGAGGAGGAGAGGGTGGAGGAGTGGCAGGGAGTCCCGGGGCGTGGAGGTGGGGAAGAGGAGGGGAGGAGTGAGGAGGAGGTAATAGTTGAGGAGGGGGAGGTAGTGGAGGAGGAGGTAGTGGAGGAGGAGGTAGTGGAGGAGGAGGAGGGAGGAGAGGAGGAGGAGGAGGGAGGAGAGGAGGAGGAGATGGGAGGAGAGGAGGAGGGAGGAGAGGAGGGAGGAGAGGAGGAGGAAGGAGGAGGAAGGAGGGAGGAGAGGAGGAGGAGGGAGGAGAGGAGGAGGAGGAGGGAGGAGAGGAGGAGAAGGAGGGAGGAGAGGAGAGGAAGGAGGGAGGAGAGGAGAGGACGAGGGAGAAGGGAGGAGAGTAGAGGAAGGAGGGAGTAGAGTAGAGGAAGGAGGGAGGAGAGTAGAGGAAGGAGGGAGGAGAGGAGGAGGGAGAAGGGAGGAGAGTAGAGGAAGGAGAGAGGAGAGGAAGAGGGAGGGAGGAGAGGAGAGGAAGGAGGGAGGAGAGGAGAGTAGGAGTAGGAAGGAGGAGGAGGAGGGAGAGTGGAGAGGGTCCTCATCCCCAGTCTGAAGAGCAAGAGGCTGGCGGCAAGTCCAGGGCCCACAATTATAGCCGGGAGGAGAACAGGGTCCTCCTGGAGGCCATGCGTGCCCGCCCCGTCATCACCTTGGCGGGTAGGGAAGTAAAGGCTGGGCCCCGTGCTACTGCTTGGCAGCAGGTGGTGGATCTGGTCAACGGTGTGGCGGGCCGTGGACGGAGTCTGCGGTCAATAAAGCATCAGTTCGACAACATCAGAGCCGCGGTGAGGAAGAAGATGGTGCAGGAGGCCGAGGGGCAGAGGGTCAAGTACCTTGCCCATGAAGGTATTGCAAGGGCCATGCTTGCACCCTCCGACGCAGCTGGAGCATCAGGCCCGGTGGAGCAGCAGGACCCAGCCTCCATGGCAGGTGAATATGACATACAGCAACATGCCACCACATGTGCATCACACACACTACACATGGACATGACACTGACATGTCAGCTCCATGAAATAACATGGGATAGATGGATGCATCCTTAAATTCATGAAGCTGACAAATCCCTGTCATTCCTGGTCACCACAACAGTAATCAAGCAATAGAGCAGGTGTGTCGAAACTCGGTCCTGGTGGGCCACACACATGGCTGGATTTGATAACCCTGCTGCGCACAGGTGTGTCAATCGCTTCTTCATTCATCCTGATTGACTCACCAGTGCACAGAAAGGATATCTTCCAATCCAGGAAAGAGTTTGGACACCCCTGTAATACAGATGTAGAGAATACAAATAGTGGCCAAATCAGACCGCCACTTGGCATATATCAAGTACCAGGGGAATATTTCATTATATGTGGTTAAGTTCTTCAGTTGTGTCCGACTCTCCGTGACCCTATGGACTGCAGCACATTCAGCTAGGTCTCTGCCTGTGCTGTTATCCACGGTTTCCAAGCTAAATATACTGGTGTGGTTTGTCAGTTCCTTCTCAAGTGGATTGGACCTTGTCTGATCTCTCTGCTATGACCTGCCCACCTACAGTGGCCCTACATGTTATAGCTCCCAGCTTCATTCAGGTACACAAGCCCCTTCACACCACTTAGCAATTGCTGAAGGGGACCAGGGGAACATGCACCACACATATCTACTCTGACCCATCAGGAAGGGCCGCAAGCTCTGGGATCGACAGCAAACTCACCGCCATCAGGCATAATCTCTGCTACGCCCATCCTGGTGGGAGCCATGTGCCAGGTGTCTAGTTATTCCCATTTGGTGAACTTCCAAACTGTTCTGCTATTTATCAATTTACATGGGTGAGGCTTGCTAAGTGGTGGTGGTGGTGAAGCAGCTTGTGTACCTGAATGAAGCTGTGAGCTACTGTAGGTGGGCAGGTCATAGCAGAGAGATCAGACAAATCCCAATCCACTAGAGGAGGAACTGACAACCCACTCCAATCTCTTTGGCCTTCAAACTTTGGAGAACAGCACAGGCAGAGACCTAGCTGAATGTGCTGCAGTCCATAGGGTCACAGAGAGTCGGACACAACTGAAGAACTTAACCACATATAATGAAATATTCCCCTGGTACTTGATATATGCCAAGTGGCGGTCTGATTTGGCCACTATTTGTATTCTCTAATGTAGATGTGATGAGCGAGATGTGTATTCTATCGTTGATCAACCATATAGCGTGCATCGAATGTGCGCTGTCATCTGCGCACCGACACATGCGTGCATCAACAACAGCAGGCCCGACAGGAGGCTAGCGGATCTCATGATTAGGATTAGGCTGTGGGGTGTAAGGGTTAGGATTAGGCTGCGGCTACAAGGGTTAGAAGGGTTTATGGCATTAGGTCATATCACTTGCGCCCTTTCATCGACGCGCACTAGTCAAAAATATTAGAACTGCGCAATGATGTGGGACCGCTCATGTCAGCTACATGTTGTCAAAACACATTTGCTGTGCGCGCCAATGTTGGGGTGACATATTCTATTATGGGGCTGTTTTAGAGGCTACAATGGAACCTGTATGTGTGCTGACCAATCAAACATATGAGGAATTTTAAACTAATTTGAAGTCTTGTTAATTTGGAGGCTGTAATGCTTGGGCCTCCATTTTAGGGTTACAGGCTTAAACCATGCAGACTGCAAAAACAGTAACAAAATGGATACCTTTAACCTCCAAGCACGTACGGCCTTTAAAAACGAGCTGCGGGCTTGGAGGACAGCCCGCACAGGGTTGAATACAGAGCTACGGGCTTGGTCAGTGAAGTCCGTGGGACTTGTACGATTTTAAAATTAAAATACAATTTGGCGATGTGCAAGCTTGAGAATATTGAATAAATATTGGCTATTACAATGCTGGGTTTGCGGTCCTTCATCTCCGAACCCGTACGGGTTTGAACAAGGACCAGCCTGCGGAACTACGGGACGTAAAGTAATCCGTAAATAATATATCTGATTTGGGCTGATGTGCAAGCTTGAGAGGGTGTTGCTATTAATCTTCATGTCCCCCATTATGATGCCTAGCATTTACGGAGCTTTACAGTGCATTCTCGATTTTATATTTGCATTTTCTGTTTTCGGACTTTGCGGACGGAAAACAAGATTTACGGGCGCTGGGAAAAAGCTTCCGGCCGTTTGCATGATATGCGACCGGCCGGAAGGGGTTATCCTTGCGGCGGCGTATAATTGAATTGCAAGGTAAAAGTAGCTCTACACGGGGCCGTAAGACGGCCACAAGGAATCGCAGCTTTGCGGCCGTTTTACGGCCGATAATTGAATGAGGCCCCATATATATAAAAACCCATTAGTACCAATAAAATAATTTTCTAACTTGAATTTAGGTGAAATAATCAATCTAAGGGTAAAGTGGATGCATCTTTTATAAAAATAGAATCATAATAAATATTATAAGTGAAAATATTCAATTATTTGAGAAAATGAACTATTCAATCTAATACAAATAAATCAAGAAATAAGTCCACGTATACAAAGAGTCACGCACAAATCACTTTAGAAACGCTGTATTAGTTTATTCACAGTCACTCTCAATTAATAAGAGTGATTGTGGTGTTGCAAGAATTACTTTATTTATCAATAATACTCTGTATTTAAATGATGCACTAAGGACCTTTATAGCACAAAAAGCACTTTATTACAATACTAATTATTTTGCTCTTGCACATAAAGTTTGCAATTTAGGCAAACTAAATTAGTCTTAAATAAGTCACTTATGCACATAAGCACTTTGAAAAACCCAAAGAGTAGTATTAAAAATATAAATCTACAAGAACCTATTAAGTAAGACTTAGTACAGCAATATAATACAATATAAACATGAATATAATAAATGTAATAAAGTGACGTCTTTTACTCAGTATAATTCTAACTCATAGTGAGTGGTTTATATTATCCAATGTTTGTGTAAAAAAATATATGTAGGCAAAACGATGCATGAAGAAAAAGGGCATTATAACACATTTATGTCATTAATAACGAACTAGATACCCCCATTACAAGACACTTTCAACAATATCATAACAATAGGTTTGATGGAGAAGAGGACATTTGGATAAATGCTTATTACAAAAAGAGAGCAAATGGATTTATTTTCTTAAGTCACAAAGTATTTTAAAGTTTTTTCTTTCAGTGCCTTTCCTTAAACCAATCAATTAGTTCAACTTCCAATGACCATAAAGGAAAAACTCTACTGAATTTCATCAATTATTTTATTTATTAATATTATTTGAGAAAGGGACTGGGCTTATTCACCTCCTTTTCTGCTCCAAAATATGCCTTGAGATGCACTGGGTACAAGTTTTGCATTCTACCATCGTCATTATTCTCATCTTTCCGGAGAATTGATGTCACACTTTGATCTTACTCAACACAAATGTACAAGCCCATTGGTTTTACATAACCATATTTAACATTTACATAATTGATAAAATTAATAACTCAATTTATCCTAATCTTATATTTTTATATGAAGGTATTGATAATTTGATACTATTTTTAAAATATCCCTGATGCGGTTGCATTTAACAGTATATTTAGCATATGGGGAGAAAAAGATGAAGCATCTAAGATCCTGAAGTAGCATAAATTACAAGTTCCCTCTAAATGCTTATAAACTCTCTTCACTGCAATAATGCATTTCATTTATTTCCTTTGGAGAAACCAAAGAAAAAAAGCAATTTTTTCACTGTTGCCACAAATAAGAGTGCAATGGCATTATCAGTGATTTAAGATGCTTTCAGAACCCTCAGACACAAAAAAATTGTCAGCAGCAGGAGGATGAATTGAGTTAAATATCATTAAAAAAAAGTACTTTTATCAATTAAAAAAAAAAACTCTAAATGCTTGGTTCCCTTTTACATGCCCCTTTATTAATATTAGAATGCATATATATTAATACACAAATAACTCATCAACTGTTTGGGCAAATGTCCTGTAGTAGAGACAACTATTGCCATTTCTCCTTGTAAAGATGGGAAAAATCTTTGCTGAAAGTGCATCAAACCTGGTATTCCACTGTATATCAAGATGTTGATTAAATTTTTTCACAAATGACATAAAGCTTTGTTCTGGCTGGTTAAAAAAAAGCCATAGCTCTCTTTTTTAATGTAAAATAGGTATATATATATATATATATATATATATATAAAGTAAAGTATATGCAACCAAAAAGAAAAGCCGGCAAAATTAGCTCTGAAGGCGCTACTGAGAATGTCCTGAAGTGAGGCGAGCAGTTGAGGCATTGAAGCACGCAGGACTTAGCCTGCAGAAATGACCTTGGAATCTCGGGGGGTAAAAAACTGACCTCGCAAAACTACAAATTTGACGGCCGAACCGCAGAAATCGGAAAACACGAAAAATAAGGAAAAATAAATAAATAAAAAATGGCGGCCGAAAAAAATGAAAACGAGGCTAAAGGAGACCAAAGCACGCAAATCACGGCTAGGCACGTAGGAGTTAGCCAGGAACGACCTCAAAATTTCAGTGGCTAAAAAAACAACCTCGCAAAGGGGCCAATCCGCAGAAATCGAAAAACACGAAAAATAAGGAAAAATTAATAAATAAAAAATAAAAAACACTGACACACAGCATGGGGGGAATGCCAGGGCACATGGGAGTGAGGTTGCATGCAAATTTAGGGCAAATTTGCAGAGTTTCAGCACACGAAAATTGGCTAAGCAAAAAAAAGAATGGCGGCAGAAACAAATGAAAACAAGGCTAAAGGAGACCAAAGCACACATATCACGTCCAGGCAAAAACAAGAAAAAAATAAAAACACACTCACATACAGCAGGCTAAAGGAGACCAAAGCACACAAATCACGTCCAGGCACGTTCAGGCAAAAATAAGGGGGGAACACCAGGACGCCTGGATGTGAGGTTGCACGCAAATTTAAGCTGAATTTGCCGACTTTCGGCACACGAACATCTGCTAAGCGACAAAAAAAATGGCGGCAGAAACAAATGAAAACAAAGCTAAAGAAGACAGAGGCTCACAAATCCCCACCAGGCACGTACGAGTTAGCCAGGAATGTAGGAGATACAAAATATACCATTACAACTGATGGAAAATGCTCGCGAGCCAAGTAACACAGAAAAAAATACATTTTACAACACTAACTTGCAAATAATAACATTACAATTCTAAAATGGTGCTTTACCCACATACACAAATGGTTTGGCTTTGCGCACGCAACCTATTTACACTGCACACTTGGCACATTGCTGACACTTTCTCCTCAGGTGATCAACAGTCCAAATGTACATTTTCTGATGCAGGAAAATCCAAAGAGATTGTTAGCTCTTCACGATATTGATTGCTGATTATTTATTTAAATAGGTAAAGTATATTAATTTATTAATTCATATTAATTTCTTAATTCACTGTACTAAAAAAAAATTATATTTTGCACTGTACTATATATCTGTTGTTGCGATGAGCACAGAAGGTGATCGTTGCAAAGGAGGAAACATGAAGTACATGAGGGGAGAGGCTCGCAATGAGCGCCAAAGGTCCTCAGAGGAACAAAAGCCTTACATTGGGTGGCAAACAGCATTGCCATGGCTTCAAATTTGATTGCCGTCATTTTTGAAAGGCAAGTCGCTAGTTACATATAATAATTACAAAATTAAAGTCTGTATGTATTTTCTTCTTTTTAAATCTATTTTGCCCATTATCGAGTCTAATTCCTCCACAAAATAAACTGTAGACCAGGAGTCCTCAATCCTTTAATACCTACCACCCAATATTGATGGTAAAATTCAATTAACGCCCACCGGTGTCGCAGTTACTCAATTCACCCTCATCCAATTTCTGGTTGCATAAATCATATGACCCTAGCTATGTATCACCCTGTAATTACTAGATAGTGATCCGGCCCTTACTGCTGCTCATAGGCTTTCTCACCAGCTCTCTAACATGCCAAGTGTGGTGCTGTGGGTCCCTGGGGTGAAACATCACTCGTCAGCGACACTACCTAGTGATTAGCCTGTCACCCACCATGAAAGCTTGAATCGCCCACTAGTGGACTACCACTGCTGTAGACACTAGGATCCTGTGGTCCTTTAAGGGGTTTTATTCATTCACCAGTCAATAATTAAAACTGTATTCATAAAAAATCATTACAGCTTACAAGAAAATAGTTTTTACATTTGTAAAAACTAGCTATGAAGTGCATCATTTCTGTTGCTTTTCTTAATGTCTATAGCATTTATCTCCTATTTCTTTAATGTTATCCGTGCATCAGACTGCACATAACTAACTTGGGTGCACGTACAATAGCAGCTTTGGAAAATTGTGATTTATTACTTGCAGTCAGTGACCAAATAGCATGCTCTTACAGACTGTTTACTTCTATTAGCCCAATCAATATTTGCTTCAGGAACCATTCTATTTGTGTGTTTGTTCCTCTTCAATCTCAAAGGAACACAGACCACTGTAAGACATTTAGTCATGAGCTGTAAAAAACAAACTTATCAATATGTGCTTTTTTTATAAGCATAATAACTGTGTGCAAAAATCTGTTTCCTCCTTATTCCTGATTGTTTTTGCACCAGAGAAATCATTTATCATACTGTATGAATGACATGCTCCCTGGGATCTGAGCATGCCCAGCTTCATGCTCATGGCTTAAACTGAAGACAAAAAACAGAGCCCCGGGAGCTTATCATTAATTATTGGTAATGATCTCTAAGTAACAAGAAAGGATGATTGACTTCAAAAATTACAGACTTCAATGTATTCAATGCATTTTTAACAAAATGCAGGTGATAAAGTAGATCTGTAGATTTAATTTATACTATATTTATAATATTTATTGTATCACTTTAAGTCTATAAAACAGTGGCTTTAAAATGATTTTCAGTATCTACAATTATTAAACAGGTGCTTACTCCTTTACTTCAATTATATAAACCAATTTCTGTCTTTGTTATTGAATTTTAAAATACATTTAATTTGTAACACTAACTTTCCTCTCACTTCCCCAACTGGTTAGCCTTTTGGGAGCTTTGCAGAGACATGAAGAGATGATTGAAAAGTTATAATTGAGGAGAAGGATAACGCATGTGAAGTTTGCAAAAACATATATTTTTTGCAGGATAAAATGTATGATTCATGGACTTCAGTTGAATAAGATTTTCTATGTCAAAACTCTTGAAAACTTTTTTGAATGTAAAGCAAGATCTTTTAATGCACAAATATACAGCCTTATTAAATTGTGATTCTGCCAATTGAACAGGGCTCTATATAAGCACATAGCATATTTTTTTATAGATGTTTTTAGTTAGTGAAGACCTTGCTTTTGGATAGAAGTTCACTAACTAAAAACTTCTGTAAAACAATATGCTGTGTGCTTAAATAGAGCTGTTTTCAATTGGCCGAATCGCAATTTAATAAGGCTGTTAATGTGTCTAGGTCTTCATTTAAAAAAGTATCTAAATTAAATATTTTTTGGGGGATTTGTTCAAAAAATCCTGGGCTGCACAATATATACTTACTTTACCAAAAGAGACTAAAAATATAGCTGGTAAAGGAAATTTCATTATACCCTTTGAAACCCTACAAAATACAAAATAAATGGATATCTGGTAAGTAAAAAAATGGATAATCAAGCTGAATGAACTACTTAATATTAAACAGATCTCTTTTTAAGTTCATGGTATTTAATATGCTACTGAATACAGGTCCCCCCAAAGCATCTCATCCGACACTAACATGGCCTTTATTCCATGGCTCCCACAAGAACTCCATAAGACTTACGTATAGCTACGGGTGTTTTTAAAAGCAAATTTGCAGTGCTATTCCATGGCTCCTACAAAAAAAGAATCCCATAAAATATAGCCAGGTTTTGCCCCAAGCTCTCTAGCTCTAACATGTCAGTAGTCTCCATAGCAACACTACAAAATGGTACCCACAAACACACTACAGAATGCCTAAACTCCTCCTTTATATCTCTCTACATAAAACATTTCCCATGGATATGTATTCCAGAGGAATCTCATGCAATAGGTAGGTTCGTTGGGGGTCCATAGAGACACACATTGGGTTAATGGACACTCTACCTAACAGCACAAGGAGTGGTGTGAAGGTGGGCCAATGGCCGTTGGTTATCGATGGGGAATACATGGAGACACAGTGGCTCATCGGAGGTAGCAGGTTTTGATGAGAGATACCCTGAGATAAACCGGACTCATGGGTGGTAGCGGTAGGTGGTAACAGCTCCTAATGTGATAGCATGTTATGGGACAAGAATTCAGGCCTTAAAATATTATGGACATTTCAAGCACTTGTATGTCATTTCTTGGGAGTTATATTTATGTGTGTCTTGTGATTGCTTGGTGTGTTTTACAAGTGAACTTCCCTCATTGTTTTCCTTATGGGTGGCATAAAATAGAGGCCATAGTCCTGGTCCAGAATATTTGATTGAGAAAAAGAAACTAGATAATGTGCCATCTCATACTGAACTCTTTTGTACCAGCATACTACTAATCTGTGTTTTTTAGATATTTAAATTCAAACATTGCAATTTGAAATTTGTTAAAGGAGCACAGTACTCTGGATTTGTTTTAAATTGAATAAAAATGTATGTTTTATAAAGTTGGGGGTTACTTGCATTGTTTTGTTTCTAGAAATAAACATTTTTATTTAAATGACCACTGCACTATGGAAAACAATATTTTAAATGTTGCCAAAATTGATATCTTCTACTCTTTTATAAACATTTTAATAAAATATATGAAATATTTGGGGCTTAGTTGTTATGATTTGTCATTTCTAATGCTCAGTATAATAGCAATACCATGTGTACACTGATTATTTCTACAAACAAAAACATTACAGGTAACCACCAACTTAAAAACGTTCAATTTACTCCTGCTTTTAATCAAATATATAGTTGTGGTACTGCGAGTTTGTGTGTAACGCCCCCAAAATTGCAGCCTTGAAAATGCAGCCTTGCAACAGTTGCACAGTGATTAAAAGCAAGTACATGACAGAAAGCCAAAATGGTAACTCATGTTTCTATATGAAGCATTTCAGGGCATGATCAAGAAAGCAAGACCCACAAGTTGCAGCTTAGAGAGAGCCAAACCAGAAATGTAAGGAGACGGTGGGAGAGAGAGAAGGAGAGAGAGAGAGAAAGAGAAGGAGAGAGAGAGAGATAGGAGGGAAGGAGAGAGAATGAAGGATTGGAGAGTGAGAAGGAGAGAGAAAGAGAAGGAGAAAGAGAAAGAGGAGAGAGAGAGAGAGAGACAGAGAGAGAGAGAGGAGGGAAGGAGAGAGAATGAAGGATTGGAGAGAGAGTGAGAAGGAGAGGGAGGGAGAGAGTGAGAAGGCGAGAGAGAGAGAGAAGGGGAGGGAAGGAGAGAGAGGGACACAGGGAGAGAGAAGTAGGGAGGGGGAGAAGGAGGGAGAGCGAGGAAGAGAGAGAGCAAGGAAGAGAGAAGGAGGGAGAGAGAGAGAAGGATGCAGAGAGAGAGAAGGAGGGAAAGAAAGAGAAAGAGTGAAGGAGAGAAAGAGAGGGAGAGAGTGAGAAGGAGAGAGAGAGGGCGCACAGAGAGAGAGAGAGTGAGCACAGAGAGAGAGAGAGAGAGAGAGGTTACACATGGTGATAGCGTACAAAGAGACAGAACACACAATATTATATTGTCATTATTGACAGGCAATTGTCTATTAGTAAATAATGTCCCACATTTATAACCAGAGCTCATATTCGCTACTGCTTTAGGAACATTAACAAGATATAAAGGATTGCTAGTATCCCCAGGTGTCTACCACCTATATTAAAATCATTAGCTAACAACAGGGAATTCAAAGGAAAAAATAATAAATACAACTTTAATGATTTTATGGATCACAACGCCGATTAAAATTAAATTTTAAAAAATCCAGGATTGGACACACAATTTAAAAGAGACTAAATCATTGGAATAGGATTAACCCCTTATTAGTATGAATAAGTCCTTTTTATATATCCCACATTGGTGGGGTAAATCTATTCTACCATGCAGTGTTGTGAAAATAATTCATCGTTTTTTACTGTGCTTTTGGAACCTTGAATGTCCTATATCAATTCCCTTAATTTTTCTATATTGGTAACAACATAAAGGGATAGGGAGCTAAGATAGTAATATAATAGTCAGCCCTGTTGCCCGTATTGCTGGAATAAATGCTCCTTCCCTTAAGTATTTCCCTCTTAGAATCAGTATAGTGGAGTGGGAGCAATCAGCCCCTGAAAGCAGGCACAAATAGATACCCGTATTGTAATAATAATACTGTAGTTAACTTGCAAAAAAGATATCCTGCATAGATTGAATACAAGTCAGTATCCCCCACTCACACAGAATACTCATTAATATTGGGTAAGGACAGGTTAGGACACAGTTAGTGATGTTGCGGACATAAAATTTTCGGCTCGCGAACCGCGAACGCGAACCGCCGCAAATGTTCGCGAACCAGCGAACATCGGCGAAACGCCATAGACTTCAATGGCCAGGCGAATTTTAAAACCCACAGGGACTCTTTCTGGTCACAATAGTGATGGAAAAGTTGTTTCAAGGGGTCTAACAACTGGACTGTGGCATGCCGGAGGGGGATCCATGGCAAAACTCCCACGGAAAATTACATAGTTGACACAGAGTCTGGTTTTAAGCCATAAAGGGCATAAATTACCTAACATTCCTAAATTGTTTGGAATAACGTGCTTTAAAACATCAGGTATGATGTTGTATCGATCAGGTAGTGTAAGGGTTACACCCGCTTCACAGTGACAGACCAAACTCCCCGTTTAACGCACCGCAAACAACCACAAACAGTCCAATTGCCTCTCTCTGCATTTTTATAAGGTGTGTTAAGTAGTACTACTCTTATTAGTTTAAAACCTGTTACAGCACATATCAGGGGGCGTGTATAAGGCCTGGATTTTTAGAACCGGGAGATGGAAAAAGATGCTTTGTTGGTCGTATCACTTCAATTTTGGGGCACTTTGAGACATTAGCTTCTTACGCTCAAACATGTCCTTTACAGGCACCTGACTATGGGCAAATGAGCAGGAACTGCTCAAGGCGAGAGACGCAGTGGCGGATGGTTGAGAGGGGGCAAGGAGGACAGCAGTGGTTGATGTGGCTGATAATGCTGGACCAGGAGGAGGATAGCGGCTTTGAGTTTGTGTGCTGCTTGTACTCATGTGTTGGTCTGGAGTCACCCAAACATTAGGTCTCAACCTGTAGAGGATAAGGGAACCAGGCTACTCTAGACCTCATTCATCATTACCGGTTTTGACAGATTGGTACTATGCGTCCAAGCTACTGTGACAACAGATATGAGTGGCACTGTGCACTTGCAGAAGTTGGCAGAGTAGACGCTGTAGGTCTGACACACATGCTTGCAGACAACTAACTGCTATGCAATCTATTACAGTAGAAAAAATGTTTTTTGTTTTAAATGTACACTACTGTTACACCAGATATGAGTGGTGTGTTAAGTAGTACTACTCCTATCAGTTTAATCCCTGTTATGTGCCTTTTTTGGGGGTTTGGTTGTTGAAGGCACAGTGCAGCACCAGAGGCCAGAAAAATTAGTCATGTACCCATGCCTGAAAAATTAGGTATTGTTGATCTTGCAGTGAGCAGAGAAGAAGGTAGGCCTGATTCAACGCCCCAGCCCGCATACCCACACTCAGAGATTGAGGGGGGGACCTGAGAAGGCCACAGGTCGTAGAGATATAAAGGGGGGCCATCCCAAATAAGCACACAAGCGGGGACAAAGGTAGTGAAGGGGACATAGAGGCCCATAGACTGACGGTCGCCATCTTGGCAGGAAAAGGGCCCAGCAATTAAGCCAAACGGACCCAGCACAGGCAGCTACTTGAGTCAAACGCTGTACAATTACACCTTAATAAAGCTGAAACATGCAGCAGCAGGGATTCTAAACGGCCACACAGTGACAAGGAGGCTAACAGCCCCCACAGTCTCTGCACCACTCTTTTTAACAGATAACCCAATGGGCTAACCAGGGACCTTGCCCACATAAAAAAACTGAATTTTATTGGAGGAATTATTAGTGTCTTTACCCCCCAAGAGAGGACATAATATACGGTATCTTTAGACTACCTGATGGCCAAACCTCCTTTAGCCCCAATGCTATCCTAGAAACATTTCAAAACTTTATCTGACTGGGGGTCTATAGAGTGACATTAGTACTGACCTTTATATGACTGGGGGTCTATAGAGGGACATTAGTACTGACCTTTATCTGACTGGGTGTCTATAGAGGGACATTAGTACTGACCTTTATCTGACTGGGTGTCTATAGAGTGACATTAGTACTGACTTATATATGACTGGGGGTCTATAGAGGGACATTAGTACTGACCTTTATCTGACTGGGTGTCTATAGAGGGACATTAGTAATGACCTTTATCTGACTGGGTGTCTATAGAGTGACATTAGTACTGACCTTTATCTGACTGGGTGTCTATAGAGTGACATTAGTACTGACCTTTATCTGACTGGGTATCTATAGAGTGACATTAGTACTGGCCTTTACATGACTGGGGGTCTATAGAGGGACATTAGTACTGACCTTTATCTGACTGGGTGTCTATAGAGGGACATTAGTAATGACCTTTATCTGACTGGGTGTCTATAGAGGGACATTAGTACTGACCTTTATCTGACTGGGTATCTATAGAGTGACATTAGTACTGGCCTTTATATGACTGGGGGTCTATAGGTGACATTGTTTCCTTATCTGTTGGTAACATCAAAATATGATTATTAAATATTTCATATTTGTTTGTTTTTTTCTCCCAAAGTGAACCCCTTTGTGTGTGTTCCACAGATGTGGCGTTTCCGCTCTGCATATGTTGGATTTGCACCGCTCAAAAAGTATGAAAAGAGACCCCCCCCCCTTGAAGCCCATTAATGACATCATCAGTAAATTGTATGTAACAGATTCCAGTGTTTAGGGTTTATGACCCAATACTGCGATCATATCATTTATGACAAAAATCCGCATTTGTCGTATTATTCAGACGCGCGTGCATCTTTGTGTTACATTTCCTGATACTTTTATTATCCTTATCTTTATATATTTACTAGCGACTTGCCCATCAAAAAATGGCGGCAATAAGATTGTAAGGCAGGTAATGGTGTTTGGATGAGACATTCATTTTGTTGGCGGTCTGAGATCCTTCGGCGCTCATTGCGAGGCTGTTGGTTGTATTTTTTTTTGATAGGCGCTTTTGCTGTTATTCTTTGGTCGGCGGTGATGTGTTTTTTGCGCTTATTGCAAGGCTTTGTGTGCTATGAGCAGCGTTGGCGCTCATTGTGAGGCGCGCAGTGAATGGCTTTTATGTTTAATGTGGTAATGTTTTTTTGTGTATATGTATTTTTGTATGCCAATGAAATAATTACTAAATGAACATACTTTACCTATTTGTAAGTAATATATGCAGGAAGCATTGTGCTGAAGAGCTGACAATCTGTTTTCATGTTCCTGCAGCATACAATGTAGGTGCTGTGGAGCTGCTGTGTAAGTGTCAGCAATGTGTGCAGTGTGTAGTGTAAATAGGCTGCGTGCGCGAGGGGAAGCCGTTAGGGTAGCTGGGTACTTCCGCATTGTGTAAGTTAGTGCTGTAAAATGGCGGGGAATGTGTATGTGGTACGCGGGTGTGGATGATTTAGCGTCCTTTTTAATAGTGTATCTTTACCTCGTACGGCTTTTTAGGAAAATCCGTATGTGTTTTGGTGTTTAGGGTCCTGTAGCCTCGTTTTCTTTTTTTCCACGGCCATTTTTTCTCTCACTTAGGTGATTTTCGGGTGTCTAAACTCATGAATTTGGACTTAAATGGAGGTGTAACTTCACTTGCAGAGGTCCTCGGTGCCCGCCTTGCTGTGGGTAAGCTTTTTATGTGTTTGTTGTGTGTATTTATTGTGGTTTTAATGTTTTTAAGTGCTTGCGGTTCGGGCGTTAAGGTCGTATTTTTGTGAGCTCGTAATGTTTTTTTTTCTAAGTCCCGTATTTTTGGATGGTAAGTCTGTAAATTTGATGGTGTAAGTCCCGCCTGCGGCTCATTGCATCCGACGTGGGAGCCTTCGGCGCTCCTTGTCAGCAACTCTGGCCCTCGCTTCGCAATCCCGCAACGTTAGCAACAACCCGCCTGCTCACAACTATATATGTGATATCTGTAACGTCTTCCCCAGTTGGCACTTGTAAATCGGCTAAGCGACAAAAAAAATGGCGTTCGGAAAAAATGAAAACGAGGCTACACGACCCCAAACCGCGCAAAACATCGCCAGCCATATACGACTTTTACCTAGGAACAGACGAGGTACAAAATACACTATTAGAAATAATGGAAACTGCTGGCGAGCCGCGTAACACATACACAATCGCCGCCATTTTACAACACTAACTTGCAACTAATAACATTACAAATCTAAAATGGCGCGTTACACGACTATACAAGCGGTTTCCCCTCGTGCACTGCGCACATTGCTGACACTTACACCTCAGGTCACCAACAGTCCAAATGTACACTGTAAGCTGCAGGAAAATCAAAACTGATTGTTAGCTCTTCAGGTTATTGATCACTGGATATATTAATTACAAATAGGTAAAGTATTTTAGTAATTAATTAATTATTATTAAAAAATATATATATAAAAAAATACGCTTAATAGCATATTTTACACTGCCGTTACTTTACATACATTAACGCTTCGCACTTCCTAATACATTTGTTCATTCACAATAGTTATTATCGTGCATTCATTTAATAAGTATTAATTTGTAATGGAAAATAAAAATGTAGACTTTACACTACACTAAAATGTTTTACTTTTTACTCTGCAGTTATATATCTGGATTACTGCTCATTGGCTGCCAGTGATAGCACTCTCAAAGCAGTTACAAATCTAAATCACTTTATTATGCTCTGAGACCTGAATACATTTTTTAATTTACACTGCACAAAAAAAATTATATATTTAACACTGTACTTATATATCTGTCTTTGCGATGAGCAAAGCACGAAACATGAAGGACACGAGGGAAGAGTCTCACAATGAGCGCCGAAGGTCCTCAGGGTACAAAAAGAGACACATGGGAAGGAGTGGGGGGAGACACAGGGGAGAGGGGGGGAGAGAGAGACATGGGAGGGAGTGGGGGGGGGAGACACAGGGGAGGTCTTCTGCTTTATTATTATTTTTATTATTATTACTATATAATGTGTAGATGTACCGGCTGGGCATGCTCTTGTGCATTATTATTATTATTAGTATATAATGTGTAGATGTACCGGCTGGGCATGCTCTTGTGCATTATTATTATTATTATTATTATTATTATTATTATTATTATTATTACTATTTAATGTGTAGATGTACCGGCTGGGCATGCTCTTCTACATTATTATTATTATTATTATTATTATTATTATTATTATTACTATATAATGTGTAGATGTACCGGCTGGGCATGCTCTTGTGTATTATTATTATTATTACTATATAATGTGTAGATGTACCAGCTGGGCATGCTCTTGTGCATTATTATTATTAGTAGTAGTATTTTACTAATAATAATAATAATAATAATGCACAAGAGCATGCCCAGCTGGTACATCTACACATTATATAATAATAATAATAATAATAATATTAATAATAATAATAATAATAATAATAATAATAATACATGCTTAGCTGGTACATCTACACATTATATAGTAGTAATAATAATAATAATAATAATAATAATAATACACAAGAGTCCTTCAGCACTGCACTGGACACTGAATAAACTTGCCTAGCTATGGTTTTCCCTATTGATGCAGTATCACCTACACTCTCCCTCCTCTCAGTAAGACTGCAAGTTAGTTATGATTCCAAAATGGCTGCTGTCCATGAGGTAGAAGGGTGTGGAAGGGAGTGTATGCTGCTGATTGGCTGGAATGTGTCTGCTGACTGTGACATGCAGGGTCAAAGTTTGCTCAATGATAAAGTATTGGGGGTGGGTCGAATATCGCATATGTTCTCAGTTCGCCGCGAACGCGAACATGCTATGTTCGCCGGGAACAGTCCGCCGGCGAACTATTCACGACATCTCTAGACACAGTCTTTCAAACACTTTAGGAACATGACTGACAACAAAAACATAATACTGAGCAACCACAACATTTATACTAAGCATCTATTACTTATTAGATGTCTGTAAAACCATATAATGTGTGATTTGTTTAGTTTATAGGTCATTGTTGCTCTTTTTAAGTTATGAACTGAGTTTCCAGGTACAAAATCCAAAAATATAGCATTGCTTTTATAATTAAAATTAACTCAAATTACAACAGCTTGCTTTATGACCACTGGTAAATAGATCTGTATATGCTAACAATATAATTATTTTGTATGTGTTTTATCTAGAAAACATTTGAGACACAAAAGAAATAGTATGGTTTTGTGAAATGTCTGTCTGGTTCTCTGAAAGCATTAACAGCAGAAAAAAAAACACATTTTAGCAATATCTAGCAGTGTCCCTCATTCACGCAAAGTGCATAGAAATATTCTCTCACAATAGACTGGAAAGTTTGCAGAGCCAATTGTAGTCCATTTATTTATTATTACTTCTCATGATGACCAACATTACATATATTCATTTCAACCATACTATTTCTGCCTACTGTGAAGACTGTCTTTAAATGATGATCAAATAGAAAGCTTTTTTCTTAGCACACATGACTGAGAAAAAAGGTCATTGTTCGCATAATTTTTATAGTCTTTAAAACTGAATTTGATATTTCACATGTGTATGAACAAGATTCACATCCTAAATCTTGATACTCCAGATGCCATTTACAACTCTCATCAGCAACGCTTTATGAAGGGCAACAGCAAGGAGTGTAATTGAGCCCAGCAAGGGTGGAAAGATGCTGAAATAGTCATTGACTTCAAATCATTATTTCAACACATATGTGTTTTTACTAAGTGTCTCTGGTGAATTATGCTACTCATAAACCACTGTACTCAAAAATAAATGCTGTTAAAATAAAAGTACGTGGGTTAGTATAATTCATTTATAATCTTTAAACTGTGTAATGCTAAAATGTTATACTTTAAACCTCTTACCTTTGTAGGTTTCTGCCCATTGCTGGTTTCATTGGTCTATAGCAGACTTAAAGCCTCATTAAATTAGAAAAACGTTCTAACGAGGTTTGAACGCTAAGGCTGCGAGCTGGAAATATGACAGTTTAATGACGCTATTAAATTAGACCTTCGGCGAGCAACGTATGAACTAGCAGAACAGCCATTCCACGATGACCGAGTCAAACTGACAGAAGAAGTGAAAAGTCTGGGAGATGATCTCGCAGGCTTCACACCTCATCACTTCTAAACATAAGCCCTGCCATGGGGAAGACTCCAAATACCCTCCCGGCACCTTAAATTACCCCCCTTATGATGGGGGTCCCCATCGGGACACCCAAATGTCCCCACATTAACCCCTTGCAGCGAGGGTCCCCGATCGGCATTGATCAAGACCCCCACTGCATTTAATTTAAAATATTAAAAATTCCCACTGCGGGTCCTTAAAGGGCCCGCGGCAAAATATTGACCAACCCTGGCTGCAGGGGTACTGTAATTACCCAGCGACACCTAACATTAACCCCCCTATATGCTGGAGGTCTCCATCGGGACCCCCAAAGTGTCCCCACATTAACCCCTAGCAGCGTGGGTCCCGGATCGGCATCGATCGGGACCCCCGCTGCATTTAAAATTTGAAATTTCCCGACTTGTGGGACTTTAAAGGACGGTAAAAAATTAACCCCTGCTGCGGGGATACTGTAAGTACCCCCCCAGGCACCTTAAATTAACCCCATCACTCATGGGGCTCTATACAGAGCCCTATGAGCCCTTAATTAACCTTGTCACTCATGGGGCTCTATACAGAGCCACATGGACCCTTAATTAACTCTATATAGAGCCCCATGAGCCCTTAATTACCCTATAACTCATGGGGCTCTATGCAGAGCCTCATGAGCCCTTAACTAACCCTGTCAGTCTCATAAGGGTCTATACATACCCTTATGGGACACTAATTAACACCTATAATAACACTGTAAGTGCCATGAGGGTCCTCCAGGCCCCTCATGACACAAAGTCTAAACAATACACTATTAACCCTAACTATACCCCATTAACCCCTTAACCCTAACTATATCTTGTTAACTTTATCTGGACTCAATAACCCTAACTGAACCTATTTAACCCTAACTGGGCCTATCTAACCCAAACTGGGACTATTTAACCCTAACTTGACCTAATAACCCTAAATGGGCCTATTTAACCCTAGCTGGACCTAATAACCATAACTGGGCCTATTTAACCCCATCACTTAAGGGGTCATACATACCCCATATGTCTCCATCTAACCGCATCACTGATGGGGGTCCATACAGACCCCTGTAAACCTCTCTTTAACCCAATCAGTCCCATAAGGGTCTATAAATGTATTATAGATAGGGGTAATGTTCTGTAGATAGGGTTAATGTTTTATAGATAGGGGTAATGTTATGTAGATAGGGTTAATGTTTAATAGATAGGGGTAATGTGTTATAGATAGGGGGTAATATTTTGTAGTCGGGGGATATGTAATGTAGATGGGGGAAATGTATTGTAGTTAGGTGGGTAATAGTATATATTTGTAATGTATATATTGCTGCATTGTAATATTATGTATATATGTGTATGTATTTTCTTTGCAGGTGTGTAATTATTTTTTATTTTTTGTAGTGGGGGGTTGTAATGTACTTTTTTATTTTTTGTAGTGGGGGGGTTGTAATGTTAATTTTATTTTGTGTGTAACTTAGCTTTCTTTATTTTGTGTAATTAGTGCGGTGGGAGGTTTAATAGTGGGTAGGTAGGTAGGTAGTGTAGGTGTTAATAGGTTGGGGTAGAGTGGGGTTAGTTTAGATGTAGTGGTTTATTGGGGGGGAATAGTGTAATGTAGTGTTTGTACTTAGGGTCACTAGGGTCCTGGATAACCCTCAAGGCACTTATGGGGTAAAATTAGGGTTCTAATTGTCCCATGAGGGTCTTCATAGACCCTTCTGGGACTGATTGGGTTAAAGAGAGGTTTACGGGGTCTGTATGGACCCCCATCAGTGATCGGGATAGATGGAGGCTTATCCGGGTCTGTATGACCCCCATAAGTGATTGGGTTAAATAGACCCAGTTAGGGTTATTAGGTCCAGTTAGGGTTAAATAGGCCCAGTTTGTGTTAGATAGTCCCAGTTATGGCTAAATAGGTACAGTTAGGGTTATTGGGGCCATATATGGTTAACGGTCTATAGTTAGGTTAAGGGGTTAATGGGGTATAGTTAGGGTTAATAGTGTGTTGTTTAGACTTTGTGTCATGAGGGGCCTGGAGGACCCTCATGGCACTTATGGTGTTATTGTAGGCTGTTATGAACAGAAGGACCCACTAGACTGTTTGCGGTTCATCAGTTATTATATATGTGGTCAGAAGGTACTAACAACTTGCTTAACATTCATCTCTGGGATATTCAAAGGGTTAAATAATTCTAAAGAATTGATATGGTCCTGCGATCAGCCACTTGTGAAGGCTCTGGCTTTAGTCATGAAGGGGGGAAATAGTTTTATGGCTCTGTAAGAGGAGAAAAAATGTGTAATGAGAACAAGAAAGCCATGTGGGTGAGGGGGGGGGGTGGCTAGCAAGCTATTTGCCTAGGAGGATGGGCTAGAACTGGAGGTAAGACTTTGGTGCTTTGTGTCATCTGAAAATGTGTTTTGAAAAATAAAGAAGTGGCAGTCTGATTTTGCACACACTAAACAAAGGTGGTGTTGGAGTCTGCTTGTACTAATTAAAGGTACATGGTGTGTGATTCGTAGATCCTATGAAAAGGGGTCTGATGGCGCCTGCTGGTGTTGAGATCTGAACAAACAATTGCGAGCCGTAGAGAGAGAGAGAATTGGGGTGAGCGTAGTCCCCCAAATCTGGCAGGTGTACAGCTGGTTGCATCAGTGGGAGATCTCAAGCATTCTTACAAGCAGCCATGATGGCATATGGAAACTTATCCAAGAGGAAAATCAGGTACTTTCAGAGGCTTGGAGGAAATGCAGAGGCCATCAGGCGATTTGTCCAGCGCTATCAAACCAGCTCCCTGATTGCCTGCAGATCATAGGTTATTCAGGAGAAAAGGAACCAGATCACAAGGCTGATGGAGCGGAGAGAACATTGCGTTGTCATGGAAGAGGACTTGGCAGCAGCTCTTCCGGATCAGTGGATGGCATTCCTGTGAATTCAGCAGGGAGGTGAGCTATCAACATGGCTGGTGGGACTGGTTTGGGACAAGATTGTTTTGGAGGAGCGGTATGATGATTTGATGGAGCCAGCTATTACATTGCAACAGCGCTCCTGCTACAGAATGGACTTAATGAAAGGACTCCAGGGTGTACTGCAGGGTGATCCATTATGTGGCATTGGGCTTATAGAAAATGGGGTGATCCTGTATAATGAGCGGTGCCAAGAATTGGGACTAAAACCAGGGGCCCAGGAGGCTGTATTGATTGAATCCTTGATCCAGCAAGAGCTGGAGCTGGAAATCAGTTACATGAATCTGCTGGTGGAAGCAGCCAAGGCTAGGACCTGGCTCAATGGAAGGAAGGAGCCCTGCCAAGCGGATGGGAATGATGAAGACACATCCTGGCACCAGGAGGCCCTGGAAGCATACAAATGTTTTGATAATTGTTTGCCCTCAGAGAGCACTGGCTGTGTGAGAGGTGCAGCTCTGGAAGGGGGTAAAGAAGACTGTTTGCAGAAGCCAGGCCAAACAGAGAGTCTGGATTGGATTAGCTATGTTCACTGTGCCCTGGGAATGGACATTGGGTCTAGCATGGAGCTCCAGCTGATAAAAAATGTCAGAGAGCTAGCCACAGACCAGAGGGCAGGGGAAGTTATGATCCCTGAGATCCTGCCAAACAGAGACCCATCAAATCATTTAAAGAGGGACCACATTTCTTATTGTGTCCCAAAGCAAGGAGAGCTGGAGCACAGACTGTGGTGCAGGGGAAAGTGTAGCCTCCAGACCACCATCATGGATGCTGGGTTCAGGATCCGACCGGTATGTTCCTCCCTGGAGGTATTAGTTTATGGGACTCCCAAGAAAAATGTTTCCCCTCAGACATTGAAAAGAAAAGGAGGGCACTGGCCCTGGCTTTTGGGAGGGGGGCTAGTCATGTCAAATGGACTGGGTACCACATTGGGACCCTTTGGACTGGGTGAACCAATAGGCCCATGGACTGTTTTAGATGCAGCTGCCCAAGGAAATTGTTTTCCCCAATGGATGGGGAGGGAGGGGGCATGTGCCATGGCCTACGGAAGACAGTTGGAAATTGAGTCATGGAGGCTATGCCCAAAATTGTGTGCCCATTGGAATTGGAAGAAATGTGGACTGTGAGGCAATAACAACTCTATCACTCGCACAACTGAGATCAGTGTGGCTAGAAATGTGTCTGGCAGGACGAATTCCTAGGCCACACTAGGATGGGGGAAACTATCTGTTATGAACAGAAGGGCCCACTAAACTGTTTGGGGGTCATCAGTTATTATATCTGTGGTCAGAAGGTACTAACAACTTGCTTAACAGTCATATCTGTGATATTCAATGATATGCTTTAGTCATGAAGGGGGGAGCTAGTTTTATGGCTCTGTAAATTGAGAAAAAATGTGTAATGAGAACAAGAAAGCCATGTGGTTGAAGGGGGATAGCAAGCTATTTGCCTAGGAGGATGGGCTAGAACTGGGGGGATGTCTTTGGAGTTTTGAGTCATCTGAAAATGTGTTTTGAAAAATAAAGAAGTGGCAGTCTGATTTTGGACACACTAAACAAAGGTGGTGTCGAAGTCTGCTTGTACTACTTAAAGGTACATGGTGTGTGACTCGTAGATCAAAAGAAAAGGGGTCTGATGGTGCCTGTCTCTTCAGAAATTATGCTGTCATCTGAAGTGTCTGCTGGTGTCGAGATCTGAACAACAGTTGCGACCTGTAGAGAGAGAGAGAATTTCGGTGCGCGTAGTCTCCCAAATCTGGCGGGTGTACAGCTGGTTGCATCGGTGGGAGATCTCAAGCATTCTTACATAGGCCTTAATTAGTGTCTCATAAGGGTCTGTATAGACCCTCATGAGACTGATAGGGTTAATTATGGGCTCATGGGGCTCTGTATAGAATATTTTAAATGCAGCGGGGGTCCAGATCGATGCCCATCGGGGACCACCGCTGCAAGGGTTTATGTGGGGAGGCTGCGGGGGTCCCTATAGAGACTCCTGCAGCATGGAGGTCTGTTTAGGATTCAGGGGAATGCAGTAGAATGGGGGATCGGGCTGCTAGGCTAGTGGGCAGTTTTTTGTACTCATTGGGATATTAGCGAGGGACGAGGTTCACCCCCTAGATTAAGGTGTGTGTGTTCTATCTAGCTCTCCTCTGAGCTATTTTTGTCCGTTTTCGACCTAAATATCACTAAGCCGGCTGCAAGGAACATTTTGAGGAATCGGCCCTCGCTAACAGCTCTACGAGGCCTTTAGCAAGGGCCGAGGGAACAACGAGGATTAATTTAATGAAGCTGATATTGTGTGTGCTCTGTTGTCTGAGCACATAGGAAGAAGTCTGCTACAACTGCCCATGCCCCTAATTAAACAAAAGTGGTGTAGCTACGCAGTACCAAGCAACTAACAGAAACCTATACAAGTTTAAACATTATACATCAAGAATGCTTATGCATGTACTTTTATTTTCACAGACATTATGTTTATATACAGTGGTCCTTTAAAGTTAACAACATTTTGTTTTACCTGAGTATAAGCCATTGGTGGTCACATGCACTCCTCTAAAAATTCCCATATGGCCAGCAATCTATTAGCTGGAGATGAACATCAGATCCAGCATACAATCAATTTTCTGTCTACAACCTGCTTGTCATTCTGCCTTGCAACACAAACCTCTTATCCTCATTACCTATTCATCTCTTCCACTCTTAATCTAAAGGATCACTGTGGTATATTTTTCTATGCGTATTTTTTGAATAAATGAGTTTTATAACTGGCAAAACTAATTTAGAAAGTATTTAGAAATGTATTTTTATCTTTTATCCCAGATTATGCTGTAGCATCTATTTTCTTTTGTCAGCTAATTCTGCCTGTTACTTTTTTAAGAGGGTCCATCAATGTAATCTAATGAGCTTTACATTTCTGCAACATGAAGATATGGCACTTCTAGATGCCAAAGCATAGATGGAACTTTGCGTCCATTCAAAGTGTCCTCCCACCTCATAAACTAACATATCAGATCCCACAGTAGCAGAATATCATGTAAAAGGTGATATATTAAAGACTATATTATTCTATTTGCCATTCTAAGAACGTTTTTGTAAGTGCAGTTCTACATAATAGTATATTTTAAATTTATAACTTTAGTGACCCTTTACGTTTTACTCCTCAACAGTGAATTTTACCATAATGCTATAAATTAATCAAAAGCCTGAACACTGTTATTTTTAAAACTAGGTGGGAATTAAGTTATATATGTTATGAGAAGATTATGCTCAGGTTGGTGGAGTGTCTGTCCAGGTTGTAGTTATTCTCATTAAGTATTTGGGTTTTAGAACCTACATAGAGGTGCTGGGTAATGGTTCACTCTACTAGAGTCCATTGACCTTCACAGCAGGTGAATAACCTGTAGATCTCCATGTAGTTAAGGACTGAAGGGAGTTACTGATGTTCCTAATTTCTATGTTTTAATACACTTGTTTGACAAAAGAAACATGTTTTCAGCAGCAGAAGATACAAATTCCTAGTGCATTCAAAATCACCTCCTACGTCAAGATGTTGATCATTTGAAACAAAATGGTAGATTCCGCAGCAGCACAGTTGTATAAACAAGTAATAAATTAGACACTGTATAATTATTTTTTTTTACATTCTAAAAACTTGTTTATTTCAAGGTGCAGTTCTTCATAAAGGCCTATTTAAAATTACTAACCACCCCACTCAGAGCCTATTGGTAAATGTTTACTTATACATGATCTAAGGCAATTTAAGAAGTCATATAGGACTGCATATAAGTGCGGGTGAGCTCCAGTATTTTGATAAATTAAAATATGTCTTTATCTGCTAGTCAATATTTTTTATATGACAAATCACATAATCTGTAAAGGTCTAAACCATAATTAAAGGATCTGTGTTGCTCCAAAGTCATGTTTCTTTCAAGTTTTACAAAATGAGCGTGTAAGTTTATTAATCCCAACAAGGCCTATATCAACATAAATATAGCAACGGAATATCCAGTAAAAAATGTTTTATTGCTAGTCCACGCATGTAGTCTATGCCATGACATGTCCATGTCCCAAAGTCTATGTAGGGAAAACATTTTGTCAGCTACGGTTACGAATCCATGAACATGTCTACTCAATTACAAAGGAACTAGACACACCGGTATCAAGACATATAAAGTATCATCATAATAATGATCCTAATGTTATGAGATTCACAGTACTGGAAAAAGTGCCACCAGGCCCAAGAGGTGGCGATATCAACTAAAGTGCTTCAAGTGGAAAGCAAATGGATTTTCTTACTTGACTGTAAGTCCCCAAAGGGACTTAATGAAGGGTTCTCTTACACAGCATTTCTTTAATACACCGACAAGTTAGCACATATTATTATTTATTTTCTATTTCTTCTTATATTTTTGTATTTAAGTTAAATATCATATTAGTTTGAATATAAATTAGAATAATTAATCAAAAAGAAACACATTTGTTAGCAGAGTTGGATCTGCTATCCTTAGTCTGTCTTCACAGAATAGATTTATCACATATTCATTATTACATTGATTTCAAATCAGGATACACATTTACTTTAATGCACCAATTATTTAATTTTAATATTTAATTTTAATTTAAATTTCACAAAGAGAATTATGCAGTTAAAAGTCACAATCCTAAAAGAATAAACCACAAAGTTGGCCTTCAGTAATAGCAATAACAACCAAGTGTTTTTTAACATAACAATACCTAAGTTCTGTAATTTTTTATGTAATTGGAGTTCCGGATGTTGTTATTTTTTGAATGTCCTTATGCGATGTTCAGTATATCATAAAATGGCATTTTTGTCCATATGAGTATTAAGTAAAGCTTTAATATGCAAATATTACGTATGACGTGATCACGCTGTATTGCACTTAACGTCAGTATGTATAGGAAGTGTTTTTCGGCACTATTTAGAGTTTTGATTAAAGTTTTAGCCGTTTGAAGATAGCAGTGGGACGTCATTGTGCAACGTTACGCAGTGACATCATTACGCTATACTACGCAATAGCGCAATACCCGGAAGTACAGGCTTTAAAAGCCTGCAAACAACAGCCAATATACAAGCCTTAGAAAAAGTTCTGATAGAGAACGAAACGGCCTGTTGATAAACAGTTTTTTTCTTTTTTTGGGCAAGAACACCTGGCAATCTGCATAATGGCAACAGGACAGTGGATACATGCCTTTTTAGCCACACAATTATTAGGTCATGTTACCAGCACAAGAAACTTAAGCATATTGAATTGATGATTGATGTACAAGTTTGAATCTGTCTTTTTTTGCCTTTATAATTATTTAGAAGGTGTATTCTGGCTAATTACTTTGTTTGTTGTGTTTTTTAATAAGTGCTATATATATCGTTATTTTTTGTTAATCCTGGGATTACGCAGTGAACCATATCCAGGGACTGGATTGGTTTGGCAATATGGCATTGCATATGAGGATTGACTAGAAACCTCTATAAAATATTATTAGCCTTCTTTTTCCCAATAAGAATACAGATATCAAAATTTTCCTTGGCACTTTTTTAGCTAGTCACTAAGCAGCTTGTTTTTCCAGTTTTAATTATATCACAATAAATATTACTTTTGTTATACAAAATGAGTATGAAAACCTAGTTTTACACTGTAAAAGCCAAAGTAAATCATTGCTATGACACTCAACATTGTTTGTGTGGCATTATTACTAAGTACTAATTAGCTAGTTTGATATACTACTTACTACCACAGTATGTCTGTTTATGTGATGGCAAAAACTATTGTACATTCCCTGATGTTATCATAGAGTTAGATACTGTCCCCCACCCTAATAAAGCACCTTGGGATACTAATAAACATTAGGAGCAACACAGTAGCTAATTATTATTAGGGCCCACTCAGCCAAACTAGCAATGCTGAACATCGCATGAATGATTTGCTGTAGAGAAAACAGCTGGTACAATTTATAGTAGGGACGACGTGGAGGCTTGCCAAGCTGCCTGGGTAAGATGCAGCTGCGCTTTACCCGGCGAAGCCTGGATGGCGTTGTGTGTCATCACGTCGGTGCGTCAGGGGAGTGACTTTCGCCCGTTTCGCAGGCTTAGGCAGTCCCTGCGTGGCCTGCAGAAGGAGTCCCACCCTCCCATCCCAGGAGAAGTTATGTTGGAATTAGGTTATTTATAAAAAAAAAAAAATGTCCTGTATTATATGTTTGTTTCAATTTTAGGTGTTGGGGGGGGGGGGGGGGGGGGGGGTGAGTCACCCGGCCCACTGGTTTAAGTGGGCATAGCCCCAACTCACGGGCGTGCTTAAGGTTAAGCATTGGGGGCCTTGGGTATGGGCCCAAGGTGTGAGGTAACTGTCCGTGGCTCGGTTCCTCCTCCAATTACAGCAGGATATTGTATATTATGGTTACTTTGTTATAATGTAAATAAAAGCTGTGGCCCATTTTCTCCCATTTCCATTGTCATGTCTCTTATTTAAGAGGGGTAGCCCAAATGGATCATGCCTGGGTAAAGGTTTCAATGCTCTCTCAGATGAATCCTACTTGCTTTTGGGGGGTAATCTCTTTACTATCTGTCCTGTATATTCTACACAGGATAGAAAACGAAACACACACCTGCTCAGCTTGTGGTTAGTGCTACAGTACTTATTTAAATTCAGAATTGTATTTAGAGGAAAATAGTCTCTAACCAACAAACAGGATTCTATTCATGGCCCCTTGTTGAGGTGAATCGGGAGCCTGAATATTGTATATCTTGCAAAGAACATGTTATACTGTACAGTCATTTTTTATTTCTCATCCATTAGAGACTTGTAAGATAAATATTTAATAGATGCTGCTGATCCAGCTACAGCCAGAACTATATTCTGTTTGGATATTTTATTTTATAAATCCTAACTGATGAGCTAATGCAGCAAATGGAGACTGTGGTTATTAAAATGGCAGCCACCATAACATTCTGTAATGAATGTAATTGAAGAACAGTAGGGAATAACACAGAAAGCTATATTAGTTGCATCTTGTTCTGCTCCATGTCATATAATATGACAGAACAGTAAAGAAATGTTGTCAGTGAAGATGTAACATTTCCATAAAGTCATTCAGACGTTTGCATCTTCATGCAGATTTCTATCTACTTACATGAAGTAATTTAAAGCTTTGGTGAACAGCTGTCTTTCTAATATATAATGAGAAGCAATGTGTTCTGAATATACTTGTAATGGAAGAGCTATGTTCATTTCCAATTTCTGAATTTCTTTTCAGCAATTTAAATACAATGTGTTTCAAATACTAAGTTACTGAATACACAAACTCAACAATCAAAGGTCAGTGGCTACAAAGACTGTACAGCTCTAGTGTTGCATTTGAACAGCAGTCTGTAAATATATTATCCTAATCTATGTTATCTATTTAAATTGAACTCTTAATATTTTAAAAAGCAGGCTACAAACATGGCAAAAATTAGTTTTTTTCATGAAAAACAAATGATCTAAAATATGCAATCTAACATTGCTTTATTTGTTGCTATTGCCATACCGCTGACATCAAAACCACCATTGCCATCAAAGCACTGAAAAGTTACTGGTTGGCTGAGCTGTGCATCACATGTGCTGAAAATAAATGTACTTTCCCTATAACTTTGAGCAGTAATTTCTCATACAAAACCCAAAACATTTTAGTAATGTGGTGTCAATTTACTTTTAAGAATTTGAAAATGCAATCCAACATGGTTTTTGGGCACAAATAAAAATACTTTTTTGGCATCAGAATTTGGGGCCCTGCACAAAGTGAGGGGGCATTAATTTAAAAAAGTACAGACTCCACATCTCCTAAATAATTATGAGCCAGATAGAACCCCTTTGCCTGCCATACCCTTTTTAATAGTTATTTGAGCAGCTTGTAACTTAATGAGATGTTATTGGTATCACTAAGAACTGCAATATTTAAATTGCAGCAGCTAAAATCTCCCTGCATTTAACCTGTTTTGCCAGCAGATCTGCGGAAAAAAAGTAGATGCTTCCAACCAAAAAGCATACATTTTCATACATCCAGTCAGCAACTGATATTTTAACTTTTTTTACCATTTATTGTTTTTGTTTTCTTTTTGTGATATATACCTATTAAAAGCTATGTTTTATACCATTTAGTTTCAGTAAGTTTCTTGTTCACTACTCTTTAGTATTTACATTCTTTAGTATTTACATTCTTGTTAATTTGCATTCAACCATAACTGCATAGTTAATAGATAAAATAGCATTTTTTTTAATTTTTACATGTTTAACCATTTTAATTAATATTCTTCAAAATAACATATTGTAAATATTGAAGCACAGTGGTCATTTACCAAGTTTGGTTTTCGTAGACAATGAGATGATTTTATGTTGGAGCATGGCTGTGATCTCCCTAGAACTTCATGTGCTTCTAGTATTAATTTCCCTATCCAACTTTCCATCTTTCATAACAATCTCTCCAATATACCTGAACTAATTTGTGTGACTTATTTGTCACTTATCTGTACATCCAGATTTTCCTTTTGCTTTCTTATTGCAGTTGACATCAACATAAACCATTATGCAACTTTACTCCAAACAGATTTGTAGCTTCACGTAAGATCAGTCTTCATAGAAAGATGGCTCTTTTAACACATACTAAAAACTTAAATTGTTGAATTTTAGTGGTATTTTAAACCACATTTTAATCAGTTTTCTACTCTGGTTCCCTATTCTAATATTCCTTTTTTCCTCACAGGAACTGGGGCTTCTAAAATAATTAAATCAGCTGTCAACTTTTTACCAACAATCATAAACTATATAGTATAGTACAGCTACCATACACATATAATACTAGTATAGTAAACTATATAGTGTAGTAAAATAGCAAAACCAACTCCAACATCTCTGTATTAGCACCTTCGATGGGGAGAGCTAAATTCAGTTCAGTATAATGTAAAATACATGCCTCATTACTCCTTAGACATTTTCTCATTTCTTGGTCATAAATCCTATTACCTTGTATTACAAACTGCCATAAAATCACAGATAATATATAATTTATGCCTAGTGTACAGAAGCTAATGTCTCTACACTTCTGAAATGCACAGCACCAGAAAATGAGAAAGTATGTATGCAAAAATGTAATCTATTTATAGCATGTATGTTAAGTATGGTGGTGTTGGCTCAACGTTTTCCAGTCTGTTATACTGATTCAATTAGAGAAAAAAAGTTGGAAAATGTACCCCTATTTAATTGCAAGCTTGCAATTACCTTCAAACTAAACTTTTGGCTGCGGGTTCCAAATTTTTTCCAAATATAGATGTATTTAATTGATTCAAACCCGCAATGACATGCTCACAGACCCAACACGCAAACCATGAACCCGTAAGTGGCATTTCAGGGCATGATCATGATCAATTAAGCAAGCCCGTAAGTTAAATTTTAGACAGAGCCGATGGTAAATGAGAGCGTCATCATGACGCCAGTAAAACATAACGTTTAAACTACAATCAATTAGTGTTTAGAAGTTCGATTTGCAATCAGACTCACGATCCAGAAATGTAGATATCAATAAATCTACTGTTCTAGTCCATGCGGGTTCCATGATATGTATTAACTCCTTGATTCCCAATATCAATATAACACGAAAATAAAACATTAAAACATTTTTTATTGCAGATTTGTGAGCTTGAAACTATTGTGCAATTACTTTTGATGTCTGTTATTGCTTTCCCAGTATTCTTAAGTATACAGTAGTGTGTGCTTATTTGCTGCTCCAGTTATATGAACAAGTGTTTAACCCACTTGCGAGTCCTATCTAGTACTCATATAATTTTTTTATACATTTGCCATTTACTGATTGGAAGGCAATTGCGGGCTTGTTGAATTGTTGTAATTGAATATGGATTTTAACAGTGACTGTAACACTGGTAACATTTACAGGCTTTAAACATCAAAGATGGAGATAGGACGTCTTTGACAATCCCAGTGACTTTGAACTTGTGACTCGCAATTGGAATGTGAGTAGCTAAATGTAGCCAATTGAGTATCACTAACATTTATGGGCTTCATTTCATGCTCATGTAATTGCGATTTGGACAATTAAATATGTGGTTATTATTGTAGTGAATTTATTATATATACACAAGCAGTTTATAATTTAACATCCCTATAAGGGGTTAAGAGATACATAAGATCATATGAGTTGGTTCAGCTGAACTGCTAATAAGAATCAAAGTAAGCAATCAGTTTGAGGGATTTAAAAACTAACACTACAGCAGTTAAAAAAACAATTATAAAACAATCAAAATAGCATACAAATGCTCTTTCATTGGAACTTGGCAAAATATATTTAGACAGTTAAGAAGCCTGTAATTTACTATTGTATGTATTTATTATTTGCTGGGGCAGATGCTGTTTTCTTTCCTAACAAGATCTGTCATTCCAATAAAAGAATAATGGCACATAATAGTTAATAGATTAAAGACTGTCTTTTTTAATTTTCTAGAAAATATATAGCTTACAATGAAAACTAGAATACATGCTACTATAAATATGAAACCTTAGTGGTCTTTTAAAAATACAGAGGTGGAACTAGATTTAGAACATAAAACAACATTGGGACAAAGATAGGTAATTTTTTTAAGGTTTTGAAACTTTGGTTTTGAAACGTTCTCTATCTCACCTACCACACATCTTTCTGTTGGCCCACTAATTAGTTCAGGGGTATCCATCCTTTCCACATAAGGAATCACAGCATCTGTGCCAGAGTGCACTAACACTTCCCTGAGGTGCCTCCTCACTGAACAGTGCAGCAAAATCAAAGCAAATTACACTCTACTACCAAGCAGAACAGTCCAGAAATTGTGAAAATAAACTAATTTCATTATATATTTCTTATAAAAGATCAACTTTTGTTTAAATTGCAATAAAATGAAAAGTTGTTCATACCATTCTTTACCGCTTCAAATGGCTGTTACTGTGGCCGTCAAAGTACATGTTTGTGATGTGTGTTACATAGTAACAACAATAGCAGCTGTATAAAATGAATATAACATTACATTTAGAGATTTTTTATTTTTTTTGTTGAAGATTCTAAATGTATCTATGTGTACGGGAAGTTTCCATCTTGTCTGAATTAAACACTTCTTGAAAGCTTGGAGCCTGATTGGTATTGGTATTGTTATCAGCTGAACAGTAAAAGAATGGGTGTGGAGGAGGGTAAAGGATGTATATTAGATACATTCTTAGTGTATATGCCCTGCATATGCTCATACGCAGGCAGCTTGCATGTATAATTTAAAGGAACACAATCACACCAACTACAAATTGGTATTATCTTAAATAGCATAAAAACATTGTCTGTACATCATTCTCAACATATTCAGCATTAATTGAGTATACTTTTATGCTAATGTTTGGTTACATTTTCTAATTTGCGATTCTTAAGTGCTTTATAAGGTGGTGGAGGGGACCTAACTGCATGATAACTTCCAGGCATTGTTTTCCCCATCACAGATACAAAAAAGAACAATACATTCCTAATTTTGACATCAAAGCAGTGGATTAGTGTTCTGGAACCACTAATTTGCATAAAAGTATATCAGAAAAAAGGCTGATTATTTCAGGTATAATTCAAATGGCTAGTACAATGTGTAACTAGATTTTAATATTTTAATAATAGCTTTAAAAAAATATTTTCTGATCATAAATTGTAGAAATGTGAACATGATATCAAGGACGCCTTTAGCATTTTGCAGAAGCATTAACATTTTTTTTTTAATTAAAAACTAGTTTTACTACATTTTTCCTACTTAATTATGCTCTTATCCAGTTTCTATGTTTGTTTGTTTTTTCATAATATAGTGGTCCTTTACTTAAGAAATGTCAACAGTTAAAGTGAACCCAAAGCATGAAAGCTACACTTTTAAGGAAGTGGCAGAATACAGTAAAAATCTTCTTAAGAACAAAGGCACAGAGAAAAAATGATGTGTGCTTTTATATATTCACTTGAAAATTCATAAAAAAGCGATCATGATACATTTACTGATTACATGCATTATTTACCACTGTAGAACAAGGCAGAACTGGAGAATAAGATAGGAGGTTGAAACTGAAGTATTAGCCTAAAGGGAAGTGAATATTTCAGTTCCTCCAGAGCAACAATCTCTCAGATCATATTGTTATGGCTACAATAAGAAACCACTTCTATCAACTTTAAGTGGCTGACAGCTGACCTCCATTATTCTATCAAGCAGTCATCAATCCAAAACCTACAATTAGAGCACAATATTCCAGTTTTCAGTATGTGACGGCTAAAACCTTGGGGAAGAAATATCATTAACTAATAAAATGAAATATTTTACAGGTCTCTGCACAAGAACACTTGAATAAGAAATGTTGAAGCAGAAAAATAAAGAGCACTTTCACTCATTTTACAAAAATAACATTAAAATTATCAGAACGTAAGCTTGGTTTTGACTGTAATGTATTGCGTTTATATAAAGCAATATAAATTATAGATGAATCCAGAACTGCTCTCCCCACAGACATGGAGAAAAAGAGAAAATTATATAGAATGTCACATTTAGGCATTAGGTATGACATGCTTCCCATGAACACAGTGATTTGTGTCTGGTATGATACATTTTGCCACAAAGCAAATTAGTTTATTTTGCCCCATTCACCTGGAATAATTTGCCTTCTATACAGTACTTGATTTTTTATCTTAAAATTACTTTAGTAAGTTTAAAGAAGGATCATATGTGCTTTCTGCAGCTGTGTAGCATCATTTGTTACATATAGTACTATGTAAATGGTTCATTAATATTTATCACAACTATAACATGGTATGTGATAATAGATAAGTGTAAATGGTTAGTAAAATATGTGGTAAGTACAAACCCAGTAAAGGCATGTAGACATGCCTGGGAAAGGGATAGCCAGACATTATTAAGTCACAGTTTGGGGGCAGAGAAAATACACCAATTGGTTCTTGATTGCTGCCAATTCTATATATAAGCTGCATTCTCAGGCCTCTCACTTTACCATAGTGACTGTGTATGAGGAGGGGACTAGGGGGCTGCAGCCAGGACAGGGGTACTATACAACTGTGTAACATATATATATATATATATATATATATATATACCCACATAAAATGTCTGCATTTCATAGACTGCGTGTTTCATATCCCCATTCTCATGATCCTTACAGAACTACATGAATTAACAACAGTAGAAGATAAAAGGATTTGTATTTCAGCACTATCTACTCAGTCAAATCTAAGTTCAGATTATGATGAATTTGTAGAATGCAGAGGAATATTTTTTTTTATGTTTTGTCAAGCACCACTAAACATTTCCCTTGAGGATTTCAAACCTATACAAATAGTTACTTCCCCCTATTCTACAATTTAAATCAAAAGCACAATTCTTGAAGTTGACTCAGACTCTTCATCATCAAGAAAAATTGAACAAAAATGTAACAAACAGAAATGCATAAGGCATGAATGGCTGGGGTGGAGAAGTGAACTTGCAGACCAAGAGAGAACAAAAGAGAAGCACTTGAGGGTAGTGAAGAAAGACAAGTAAAGAAAAGAGTACAGAATGAGGATGAATATATTGTGGAATTGAATGAGGAAAATTATCTACTACTACAATAGAATGGGTGTGTTATATCAAAATAGGACTATAGCAGAAAAAAATTATAATATTTAAATAAATCTCTTCTACCACACATGTTTTCACATAACAGTATACTGTGTGATGATCTCATTCTAGTAAATTGGTTGACCGATGTGATTTAGTCTTAAGATACATGTTTTTATCTAATATTTCTGCACATATTACAATCAATGTATGTCTTTTTTACATTATCCATTTGTCTTTGACTCACATTTGCAGTTCATTTTAGAAACCCTCTCTCACTGATCCAATGAACACAATATATGAGGATTTAAAAATCCAAAACTGAGTGACTTTTGCATTTCGCACAGTGCAACGGAGCAGAGAAAAGTGAGCATTTAGGCGCATTGGGTTCATTTAGTGTTGCAATAAGGCAATGCTTTGTTTTTCAAAGCTAAGAAGGCTACTCTATAAAGTGAGGTATTGCCCATGGTGATGGGGCAATGCAACAGAAATAGAGGTTTTGGTAATGTGAGATGATTAGAGTGTATGGAGAAGAAGATGATAGCAAAGAGTTAAGCTGAGAGTCCAGATCCAAACAAAAGTAGAAAGGGTTGTACTCACTTAACAGTACACCAATCTTGGTTCTCTTGGGTGATAGCTTACAAAAACAGCATTCTTTCCTTCCTTATAAAATACAGTACAAGTAAATGTTTTAGTGCATATTAGTCTCTTAATTTCACATGCCTTGACTTGAGCAGAAAGATCATTATTCATGGCCCATTTTCTATGTTAATCGAATGCTCCCTAAATCAAGTTTTCAGACTTCTTATGGTATGACCTACATACTGTTTATTACACTTACATTTTATGAGGTACATGTTATGGCAGGAAACACACTGCAAGGGATGAGTGCATGGGGGGGCTTTCACACACTTTTCCATGCAACACCTCTCTCGTCCTGATCCAAATACCCGGGAGGTAATGTGATTATAGCCATAGGGGTTGAATCAAAATGACTTGTTTACTGCATGCAAAGCTTAGCATTATAGAACTGATTTAGGAGATTAGTAGAGATGTTCATTATGGATGGGAGTGGTGACAGACAGATAATGACCAGCAAAGAGCAAGTTACAGCTGTCAAGGCAAGATATGATGAGAGAATGGATTCAAATTTTAGTTGTGTCTTTTGTAAGATTCATATTTTGAGATGTTTTAAGTGAAAATTACAAGGTTTTGTTATTGATTGTATGTGAGGAATGAAAGATAAGCCAGGGTCCAGTAATACCCGAAGACAATGGATCAGGTAGGTGGGAATGATGATGGCATTGTCAACAGTGAGTGATATTTGAGAAGTGGAAGTTGTAGTAGAGCATTTGAAGATTAGCAGCTCAGTCTGTGACATGTTGATTTTGAGTTGATGGGCAGACATCCAAGTCAATATGCTTGGCACTTGTCAACTTGTGCTAAAAGAGAGGGGGCTAGATCTGGTGCTGAGATGTAGATTTGCGTGTCAGTGGCATATAGATGATACAGAAATGCAAAATATTTTTTTAGGGTACCAAAGGAGGATGTATATATGGAGAAGAAGATGGAGCCTAAGACTGAACATTGGGGTAATCCAATGGCCAAAGGGCAAGACAATGAAGAGGTGCCTGGGAAGGAAGGTGCCAGCCTTGAGACAGGAAGTGGCAGTATAGATGTATACTTTTGGTGGTGGGAGTGTCATGGTCTGGGCCTGCATGGGTGCTGCCGGCACTGGGAGCTACAGTTCATTGAGGGAAACATGAATATCAACATGTACTGTGACATACTGAAGCAGAGCATGATCCCCTCCCTTCGGAGACTGGGCCGCAGGGCAGTATTCCATCATGATAACAATCCCAAACACACCTCTAAGACGACCACTGCTTTGCTAAAGAATCTGAATGTAAAGGTGATGGACTGGCCAAGCATGTCACCTGACCTAAACCCTACTGAGCATCTGTGGGGCATCCTCAAACGGAAGGTGGGGGAGTGCAAGGTCTCTAACATCCACCAGCTCTGTAATGTGATTATGGAGGAGTGGCAGAAGACTCCAGTGGCAACCTGTGAAGCTCTGGTGAACTCCATGCCCATGAGGGTTAAGGCAGTGCTGGAAAATAATGGTGGCCACAGAAAATATTGACACTTTGGGCCCAATTTGAAAATTTCCACTTAGGGGTGTACTCACTTTTCTTGCCAATGGTTAAGACATTAATTGCTGTGTGTTGAGTTATTTTGAAGGGACAGCAAATTTACACTGTTATACAGGTTGTACACTTACTCCTTTACATTGTAGCAGAGTGTTATTGCTTCAATGTAGTCACATGAAAAGATATAATACAATATTTACAAAAATGTGAGGGCCTGAGGGGTGTACTCACATTTGTGAGATACTGTACATATATTACCTAATTATTAAAATCTAGAAACCTTCTATATCCCTTTAACAATGCTTATATAATAGAATAATAACAATTTGTTATGTTTAAAACATGCTTTTTAAATGTATGAAATTAACTGATAAGTTCTGTACCAAAACTCTGAAATACGTAAAAGGACACAATACTAATGTACACTATACTAATGAAAAGCATCTTCATTAGCGGAACTATAATTTGAAAGGAAAGAATGAGAACCCAAGTACATAAATAAATAATTGTACTTATGTGCTTATTTTTTACATTACCCATCACCTTAGTTGCCAGAAACAGATACATTATATAGATCAGTACAAAATGTGTCTGCAATGTTCTGTGTAAAGAAGTGTATAAATGTATTTTCACTAATAGCCAAAAATATAGAAAATATTTGAGTACTTCAGTCTTTATACTTTTCTGCTAATAAAGCTATCTAAGACCTGCCTATACACAAAATCTAAACTGTTACCAGCTCCAATAACATCTACTGTCAATTGCCTAAATATATGTTACCAACTACCTCTACTTTGCAACTCCATTGCCTAATTATTTCCTCAAGTAGTTTTTGATTACAGTGGAAAATAACTTTTTGCAGTTTTACTAAAGAGTCCAGGAATTGGGGAATTTCAAAGAACTATGTTATAGCTCAGCTATAATCACTGACAGCCTTATTAAATTGTGATTCGGTCAACTGAATAGGGCTCTATATAAGCACAGAGCATATTTTTTACAGAAGTTTTTAGTTACTGAAGACCTTGCTTTTCTATAGAAGTTCACTAACTAAACACTTCTGTAAAAATAAAATGCTATCAGCCTTATTAAATTGCGATTCGGTAAATTTAAAAGGGCTCTATTTAAGCACACAGCATATTTTTTTTACAGAAGTTTTTAGTTAGTGAACTTCTACCCAAAAGCAAGGTCTTCACTAAGTAAAAATTTCTGTAAACAAAATATGCTCTGTGCTTAAATAAAGCCCATTTAAATTTACTGAATCACAATTTAATAAGGCTGTATGTGTTTATATAGAGCCCTATTCAATTGGCCAAATCCCAATTTAATAATGCTTTGAATGTTTAAATTATACTTCAGTTTGTTAGAGACACCTAACTTTAGCTTAAGAAAAGCTATATTTATTGTGCAAATCATTATGATCTGAGACCAGACTTTCAGACTTGAATTTGAGAAAAAAAACTAGATCCCACTTGAATTATAAAACAAAAACTATGGATCAAACATGTTGACTTTACTGCAGCTTTGAAATCTAATGTTCAGTGAAGCTTTCTATAGAGGTAAAATGTTCTAATGGTACCTAGGAGTAGAGGAACATTTAGGTGACCCGACTAATGGCTTCTGATACTGTTGCAAAGAAATTGCACCATTACTCTGGTTTTTTCATATTTTCTTATTCTCCATGAAGTTTAAAGAATATTTACACATACATTTTTTAAAGTTTGGTAACAGAAACTGCATATCATAGCACTTAAGGAAATAAAGAAACTGGCATAACATATTTCAATTTCACATGATATAATACCTTATGTCATTCTTAATATTAATGTAGTATAAAAGTTTGAGTGGAATTTATTTAACCAACATAGAGCTAACAGGAATTGAAAACTTATAAATTCAACAATATATTTAACAAATAAATAGAATTGTGTTATATACTCAATATCGTTTCCATCACATCAGCGTGAATAAAGATAGTGTCTATGTATCTGCCACTATCAGTAGCAGGGAAAACTTTGACACAAAGTGAGAGCAATGTTTACAAATCATCAACCAAAATCAATATTTAATACTTTTTAGTAAAGTGAAAACATTTTCATAAAAGGATACAGGAGATTGCTCTACATGTAGTCTAATGAGGATCTAGTATGGCTTGTTTAGGAGCCAGGAAAGAGTATCTGTATACAGAGATATGTAAAAATAACCAAAAATGTTAGCAGTCAGGAGACAAACTTTAGCAGTCATTTGATACATGGGTTTAGATAACATTAAGTCACGGAAGTAGACAAAAAACACACTTATAAATAAGAAATGCATATTAAACCATAATTATTTTCTTCATTAACAATTCTAACTCCCCATGATTGGAATTGCCATAAGTGCCAGATTTGCCAGATTAACTACATCAGTTTATTTATGAGAACAATAACCATTTTTTAGTGCTAGTCTAATATATTGTTGACTTAGCATTTTAGATCAATTAATGTAAAATATTGGGAAAAACATGTACTGTATCACACAACGTAAAATTATACTGACATTTGATATTTTAATTTCTGTTTTGAGTTATAAGCCTTTATAATTTACTTATACTTTTTTAAAGTATAAGCTAAACATGTTTGTCATGAACAATTTGGGGGCCATGATGTGACCCCCTTCACCCCACAAGTAACTCTGCTATTTGGAATGCTGGCACACTGGGTGCTGATGTCAGGGGCTATTACAATGAACCTGAAACTTGTTGTGGGGATTGACTTGATTATTTTTGTGTGTAGTGTTTGCCACAGTAATTAAGTTTTGGGCGACTACATCATGTTATATGCACTGTAATAATATATCTGTGTTAGAAGTAGGCCATTATATAAACATTACTGCAGTCATTTGTGTGATCTGAAAATGTGTCTTGAAAAATAAAGGGTTAATTTTGTGCAGGAATTTATATGGCACTGCAATCGGCCACGCACAAATCCTCTGGCTTTAGTCATAAAGGGAGAAGCTAGTTTTATGGCTCTGTAAGAGGAGAGCAAAAGACAGGCCTGGGTTATTAGTGACCTAAACAGATTACCCTGGATAGAAAATGTGTAATGAGAACAAGAAAGCCAACCCCCTCTATACATCTGGAAATCATGTGGGTGGGGGGGATATAGCAAGCTATTTGCCCAGGAGGATGGGTTAGAACTGGGGGAAAAGCTATAGTGTTTTGTGTTATCTGAAAAGGAGTTTTGAAGAATAAAGAAGTGCCAGTCTGATTTTGGATACATGAAATAAAGGGGGTGTCAGAGTCTGCTTGTACCAATCAAGGGTACAGGGTGTGTGATTCTAAGATCCTAAGAAAATGGGTCTGATGGTGCATGCCTCTTGAGAAGTGATACTGTCATCTGAATTGTCTGCTGGTGCCAAGATCTGAAGAAAATGTTGCAACCCATAGAGAGAGAAATAGGGTGAGCGTAGTCCCCAAATCGGGCGGGCATAACAATGTTTAAAGAGAAAAAGAGAACAATAATTACATTCTCAGAGAAAATTGTGAACTAATAGAAAGGTTAAATATTTTTTCAATAAGTAAGTTCAGAACAATGAAGGTACACTGTTTTAAGATACATTAATCAAGTTCTGGAAATTATAACTGTGAAGACAGCCCTGATGGTGGAGAAACTTGTAATAAAGTATGGTGGCACCTGTTTCTCTTTTATCCCCAAAGAAGCCTAGCATAGTCTTCCCCAATAGAATCCCTTCCGTGGGCCAGCATAATACCCGGGGCTAACCCTTTGATAACCGTGGTTTTCCCTGTTGGGACTGTCTATGTTTTGGAGACCCTCACACCCAATGAATACCCCTTGTGTATGTGTGTTTTGGACTCTATTTGGCTAACAACTTTTCATACTGATTATATTCACGTTAAACATACCTGATATTGGTATATGTTTTTATATGTAGTTTTGTAATTCTTATACTTTGATCCAATTGCTGTTTGAGAGGACAGGTCTGAGGCCCATTGTGAAGCTGACACAATCTAGGCTTTCAGCATTAAAGGTCTTCTGTTAAGTGATTAGGTTAGCTGGGTTTCCTATCTTCATTAGTCACCTTTTGTTATTCTGCACCCAGACTTTTTTGATCTCCCATGTTCTCCTAAGTCCCTGTGTGTTTCAATATTGCGCATTACCCCTTTTGAAAGCATACAAGCATGTCCGATGTATTTCTGAGTGGTAGGAAATATATTTTTAATCACTCTGTGCTAGTGTAGCTACCAAGGAATCCTGGATATATGTTCCAGGTCTGCATTCCTGATATCCATATAACCTGAAGCAAGCCTCATTCAAGTATTAACACACAGAAACCCACATGGGAGAGCACTGGTGAGATCCACTCATTGGCCAGTCCAGCTGGTCCCTCCTCATGACAATAACTACTTTTGAGGATTCCAGCATCTTGTAATCTAATTGTAACTTAGACATTTAGCAATTCTTTTTTTCAAACTTGTTTCCATTAATATGCATGCGTCCAAAGGTGAACTCAATGGCCTGAAATTATTAGTGTGTTCCTTACTACTCTTTTGTGAAGTGGTACTATATTAGAGGCTCTTCAGTCTTCTGTAACAGCTCATCAGTAGAGATGTCGCGGACAGTTCGCCCGCGGACAATTTGCTGCGATTTTGGCATGTTTGCGTTCGCAGCGGATGGCGAACACATGCGCTTTTCGGTTTGCCCCCTATACTTTATAATTGAGGAAACTTTGACCCTGCACCTCACAGTCAGCAGACACATTCCAGACAATCAGCAGCATACACTCCCTTCCAGGGCCTTTCATCTGAAGGACAGCATACATTTTAGAATCATTCTGAAGCTGCATTCGTTGTGAGAATTCAGAGAGTGTCGCTGCTGGAGATTTAATAGGGAAATAGATAGCCAGGCTGTGTATTTAGCTTCCACTACAGACCTGAAGGACTCATCTGATATCTGCTGCAAGGACAGCAATCCAAAAAGCCCTTTTTAGGGCTAGAACATCATTTATTTTATTTTATAATTTTTTTCTGTGTAATCTAATTGCATATGCATGCCTGCCAGCGTGTGTGTGTGACAGGCTAACACCTAACAGCTTATATTGTGCTTATTTTCACTACTCATACCTGGTGGTGTACCATACATTGAAAACAACTATTTTTTTCCTGTAATCTAATTTCAGTTGCCTGCCTATGTCAGGCTCACAGCTTATATTGTGCTCAGTGAAATAAAACAACATTTTTTGACTGTAATAGATTGAATAGCAATTGCCTGCCTACATGCGTGTGTGTGAAGCCTATTGCATCTACTCTGCCAACTTTTGCCAGTGCACAGTGATACGTCATATCTGGTGCAACCGTAGTGTACAGTTACATAAAACAACACTTTTTTTATTGTAATAGATTGAATATCAGTTGCCTGCCTACAGGCGTATGTGTGTGGCCTACAGCGCCTACTCTGCCAACTGTTGCCAGTGCACAGTGACACTCATATCTGGTGGCAGCTTAGATTGCACGCCCAGTGCCCCAAATTTGAAGTGGGAGGACCGACCAAGCATCTTTTTCCATCTCCCGATTCCAAAAATCCATGCCATATACACGTCCCCTGATAGGTGACATAACAGGTATCAAACTGATAGGAATAAATAGTACAACTTAATACACCACTCCTATCTGGTGGCACATTGCATTGCACGTGCAGTGCCCTAAATTCGAAGTAGGAGGTCCGACCAAGCATCTTTTTCCATGTCCCTGTTCCAAAAATCAATACCATTTACACGTCCCCTAATAGTGGACGTAACAGGGATTAAACCGATAGGAATAGTACTACTTAACAGTACACACCTTATAATAATGCAGACAGAGGCAACGCAAAGAGAGGAGTCTGAAGAAGAGGAGTCAGAGGAGAAAGGTGGCTTTGAGGAGGTGGAAGACCAAACACAGAAAGCATCCCAGGGGGCTTGTTGTCACCTTTCGGGGACCCTTGGTGGCTGGGTGGAGGAAGAGACCTTCAATGACATCAGTGAGGACAAGGAACGGGACATGGCTAGCTTGGTATCCAACCTTGTGCAAATGGGGAGCTTGCGGTTGTGCAAAGGGACTGTTTGCGGTTGTTTGCGGTGCATTAAACGGGGAGATTAGTCTGTTATTGTGAAGCGGGTGTAGAGACATTATATGTGTCCATTGGACACCAGAATGGTATTCATGCAATTAAGTATTATTTAAGCTTGGTGTCTAACATAAATGGAGATAAATAAGAATTAATCACTAGCTTGCTGCCTAGAGTGCCCATGTGGCCTTAGGTATGTTGGCATGACTAACCATGAATTACATAAATGTTTGCAATCTTGTTGGGTGCTTTGGGAAAAAGCACTTTCTACAATGATTTTAAGCTCAAAACAGGGCCCTTCGCTTTCTAAAGTTGTTAATATTTTATTTTTCCCGGTTCTCTTCCCCTGTATAGTGCTACGGAATATGTTGGCGAATTGCAAATAAAAGTTAATAATAATAATAATAATAATAACCTACATAAAAGTAAATCAGACTTTGTCAAGGACAAAAATCTAACAACTATTATTTTTAAGCACATCAATCCAAACACAATCTTAAATTCTAGCACCTACAAAAAGACTCCGTCAGCATTAGGGGTGGCAACATGGAAGAAGTCCTTTTAAAAGCTTAAAGTGGATGGAGTTTTCAACTCAATGCAATCATGATGAATGTCCTTAATGGAAACATCAATTTTGCAGTCTTCTTGTGAATGTGACTGATTCAGATTGTTGATGGATTTTTTTGATTAATAGATATATTTACTCTATAGGAAGTTAATTAAGTTGTAATTTCCCCACAGTTAAGATACTTAATGATTCATAAATGTATATATTTTATATTTTTTCTTCCAACTACCTTCGGTCTAGAATTAACACAATGCGTTTGCACATTTATGTTTTATTTTTATTTCTTGAATTATATTTATATAGAGAAATTACTATATTCAAACACTCTTTTATACTTTGACTAATTTTTCTAATTTACACATTTCTTATTTCTATATTTTTACATTAACCACATATACAGTATATATTTATGATCCTCATTTTGCAATACTACATTTTATTACTCTCATTTAGAAGTGGATGCTGTAAAACTGCTGTAAGGAGATGGTCATCTGCCTTTGTAGTAAGGCAGAGCTGTTGCAGTTGGAAGGGAATTCTGTAAGCATCCACTACTCTCTCTCAGGCTTTGGTACAGAACATCCACTATGTTAAGATAATAAACTGCATACTAGTGTCACTCTTTCACAATGTCTCCCTATCAGATTTCTACTGTCTCCTACTAAAAGAAGCCATCTTTCCAAATTTGCAAATTTTCTACCAAGTTAAACTATATACCTGTCTGACAGCAACATAATTGTGTTTTCTTTTACTTTCTATCAACTTTTACATCCTGTCAAATCCTTTTTTGTTGTTTTTACCCAGGTTTCTGCTTCTCAAACTCCCTTTAGATTGTAAGTTTCAATCAGTATATAGAATTGTAAGCTGAAAGATAGAGTCCTCCATTGTCTGCCCAATTTTAATATTGTATTTGTGCTTTGTACGTATCCCCTGTATACAGCATATGTTGCAAGTTACATGTAAAGGATTATAATAATTACTAACTTGTCTGGAAGTAAAAGAAAAAATATCCATGGGAAGATTTGTATATTGAAGTATATTCTTTATTCAATGAGCTTGCTGTCAAGACCCAGTGATGAGAGGAACACATTCACCCTAACACTCCTTCTTTAGCTTACAGGAACAATCCCTCAGTGGTGAATATCAGTCATGGAAAATCAGAATACCAAGAGTTGCAAGCTCAGTCCCAAGGTTACTAACTTATCAAATAAATAATAACTGATTTTTCCCATCCCTTTGTGTAGGATAGCCCATCATTCAAGAAGCACAACATTAATTAGTGTTCAGACAGAGACTATCTTTATTCTTCTTTCAGACACATTTAAAAACCAAAGAATAAAACCCACACAACCCCCTCCCCACTTATTTTAGCCAAACCTCCTCTCGTTTATCCTACAGTTCATTATTGATCTTACCATCTGGTTTTATCCTCACTGTCTTCAGACCTTATCTGTTTTACAACTCTAGAGTGGCAATTAACTATCCCGGGACTGGTTTTACAATATGTCTTGTTTATATGTGCCATTGTAGTTAAATGTTCACCATCCAGGGGAGGGAAACACCCACTGTATTTCACACAACAGCAATGATAGGAAATAAATGCACAATTTAAATAAGCGCCAAGGTATGCACATTAGTCATTTTTAAAATAACATTGAATGTCCATTTTGATAGCCTTTTGATGTTAGCAATCACACATGCTTGTGTCCCAAGAACAGAGTCCATGACTTCAGGACTATGACAGTTTGGCTTTGGGCCAGGAAGGGCTCTTGCATGTGGGGTTAAGGGGAGTCCCACCCTGGCCCCAGAAAAAGTGTATGTGAGGATATATAACAGACCCAAATCTTTTGGTTTAAAAGATGTTTCAGATATTTATTGGTTACTAAATTTATCATGCAAATGATTATGGTGTATTATCAAGTGGGAGACCATTTTACAACAAAATCTAGAAACTGAAGATTGGGAACAAATGTTAGAAACAACAGCAAAATGTTAAATGAATGCATATCTAATGAACAGCTCTATAAAATGTTACACCAATCAGAGAATATTTCTACAGTCCTAAATAGAAATTATTCATCCATCAGTGATTTATGTTTTATGGGTTTAAGACAACTTAAAGATTTTTAACATATTTTGTGGACTTATCCAAAAATAGAAATAATACAGAATAATAAAAATTTATTGTTTTCAAAGCTTTTCCATCGCCCGGTTAAGTTAATTTCTTGGAAAGCTTTATTAAATGCATATGTGGATCTTTTAACTATGATAGAAAAATACTCTGCTTCTCTATATCTTTATGGGAGTAAACATCTATATATGGTCTCAACGAAAACGTTATACCTATTAGGTATAATATAGTAGAAATAATTAAAACTAAATATTTATAAATGAAAGCCATCTAGTATTGCAAATAACAAATACAAAACATAGATACAAGTTTGGTTGCCATGGATGAAATGTCCATATGCATATCATCTTTACATGCAGAATATTTGAGAGGAAATCGTTTAATTACCAACCTTCCCTCAACCAACCAATTCATTCACCCCATCTCTTCCTTTGTTTCTTAGAAATTAAAGTTCCTTTGTTCAGTTATCATGAATCAATGTTTAGGTATGAACTGCATAAAACCAAACAAATATGTAATGTAAAAAAAAAAAAAAAATCTTGACTTTTTTGGGCTTTTATAACATTAACAGTAAACAGGGAAATACATTGTAACCAGCCATTAAGACAATATAGATAGTTTTCCTTACCTCCATAACATCAACAAGTAGGTCATTAAAATCTCTGCAATGCTTTTAAGCTTATACTGTATGTTACTTAGCCACTGATGTTAACTTGCTACATACTTTATAAACTTGTGATTTTTTTTCTTCTAAACTACATATAAGGTCTGGTACAGTACATCTCGGCAAGGCATGGTACATGTGTTACATACAACTGTTATGCAATGCAAGTGTCAATGCCATTAGAAACTCAAAGGGTTCAGCCGGCCCAGTAAATGTAAGATGAGGGAGACTGTGTATGGTATGTTTATCTAGTCTATTTACTTTACTAGTACAGATTAAGATAACATAATAATTCAACAATAATGGAAAACTGATTATTGCAAAGATATGTAAATCATTTACAATACATATATGATTATAACAGTTTGGCATGAAAATATGTCCCTATACTGAATTACTGATTCTCCTTTCAATTTTATTTCACTCTATTAAAATGGCATGTCTGTAGTGCAGATTAGTTTATCCCAATATACATTTAAAAATACAATTGCAACTCAAAACATGGCTGTGCATTGTCATCAGCACTACATACGGTATTAATAAAATAGTCATACTATGCAATGCAACTTACTGCCTAAAGTGAATACTATTCTAGCCCTAATATTCGCCCACCCATATACAGTATATCCATCTACAGTGCCTTGAAAAAGTATTCACTCCCTTGACTTTTTATCTATTTTGTTACATTACTTAAGCTCAATGTTTTGTTAATCTGAATTTTATGTGCTGGATCAGAAAACAATAGTCTAAGTTGATGAAGTGAAGTGAGAAAAAAATATACATAAAACTATTTTTTAGAAATAGAAAACAGAAAATTGGCATGTGCTTATATATTCACCCCCTTTGTTATGAAGCCCGGGTACAGCCACATAATTATTGAAATTAAGCCCATCTGTGTGCAGTCTAAATGTCACATGATCTGTCATTACATATACACACCTTTTTTGAAAGGCCCCATAGGCTGCAACACCTAAGCAAGAGGCACCACTAACCAAACACTGCCATGAAGAAAAAGTAACTCTCCAAACAAGGGACAATGTTATTGAGAAGTCACGGTTATGTTATAAAAAAATATCCAAATCTGTGATAATACCCAGGAGCACCATAAAATCTATCATAACCAAATGGAAAGAACATGGCACAAAAGCAATCCTGCCAAAAGACGGCCGCCCACCAAAACTCATGGACCATTCAAGGTGGGCTTTAATCAGAGAGGCAGCACAGAGACCTAAGGTAACCCTGGAGGAGCTTCAGAGTTCCACAGCAGAGACCGGAGTATCTGTACATAGGATGATAAAAAGCCGTACGCTCCATAGAGATGGGCTTTATGGCAGAGTGGCCAGAAGAAAGCCATTACTTTCAGCCAAAAGCAAAATGGCACATTATGAATTTGCGAAAAGGCATGTGGGAGACTCTCATTCTTGAGACTAAAATTGAACTTTCTGGCCATCAAAGAAAATGCTATGTCTGGTGCAAACCCAACACATCACATCACCCAAAGAACACCATCCCCACAGTGAAACATGGTGGCGGCAGCATCATGCTGTGGGGATGTTTTTCAGCAGCCGGGACTGGGAAACTGGTCATAGTTGAGGGAAAGATGGATGGTGCTAAATGCAGGGATATTCTTGAGCAAAACCTGTACCACTCTGTGCTTGATTTGAGGCTAGGACGGAGGTCCACCTTCCAGCAGGACAATGACCCCAAACACACTGCTAAAGCAACACTTGAGTGGTTTACGGGGAAACATGCAAATGTGTCGGAATGGCCTAGTCAAAGGCCAGACCTCAATCCAATAGAAAATCTGTGGTCAAACAATCATCTTCAAAGTTGTGGGCATGTTCTGTAAATTAAATGCTGCAAATCCTCAAACAATCCATGTTAATTCCAGGCTGTGAGGCAACAAAACACAAAAAATGCCAAGGGGGTGAATACTTTTGCAAGGCACTGTATGTATATAAACACCTTCCCATAGCAGGGTAGTTAAATATTAATAAGAATTAAATTAGGGTGGGGGGGGGGGGGGTTTGACCGCATCGCAAATAGTATACTACCCCCTATAAGCCTGTGTATTCATTGGGTCCCCCCTCAACACCTACAATATCAGTAATCAGTAATAACACTAGTAGGCAATCAGAGAAGTTTACAAAATAATTATATTAGAAATCCCAGGATTGAAATCTGTGCATTTAGATAGGTTTGTCTTTTAACCTGTCAGATAGCTCTTTGTTCTCCTATTCTGATTGGCTAACATATTTCTACTCTGTTTGGTTACTGAAAGACCCAATCAGTGAATATAATGCAAGCTGAGTAAACTCCCCCTATTGAATTTTAATAAAGTACCCTATAATCACTGATGTTATTAAATAAATGATAATTGTTTAAAATAATCTCACCTTTTCTAAAGCTAAAAAATATGTCTACTACTTTCATCACAACTGATAAATATATGGATACTGAAATATGATGGAAATGTCAGAGTACTCCCAAACGAAGACAAAAATAAATACAGTAAATGCTGAAAATATTATATATATGTATATATATATATATACTAACGACTTGCCCTTCAAAAATGATGGCAATAAAATTTGAAGCCTGGCAATGCTGTTTACCACACAATGTGAGTCTTTTGGCCCTCTGAGCACCTTCGGCGCTCATCGCGAGCCCCGCGCTGTGCCACTTCGGTACTTATTGCGTGGCTCACAATGAGCAAGCCTCTCCCCTCATGTACTTCAACTTTCATGCTCGCGAACCCCACGATGAACACAAACCTTTCCTCCTGCCTACTGTTCATTAACCTGCAATTTTTCTGCTTGGGAATGCCATGTGTCTCTTTCCAGCATATCCCCCCTGTCCCTACCCTGTGTGTTTCTCCTCTGTGTGTTTGCTGAATCTTTCTGTTGCTTTTATTTTCAAAGTCCTGCGTGCCTGGCGCTGTTTGTGCAAGTGTTAGTGTCTTTGCCTTGTGTATTTTCTTAGTCCCGTGTATTTTTCCCAGTTTGCTATTTTCCGAGGTCAGAATGTGCTTAGCCTCATTTTCATTCCATTTTCAGATGTAAGTTTTTCGTCCGCCTTTTTTTTTTCTCGTTTATCTGATTTTGAGTGACGACACACGCCAAATTGGGCTAAAATTCGCTTGGAACCTCACTCCCAGTTGTCCTGGCTCTCCATCTGTTTTTTGTTGTTGTAGTTTTTCGATTTCCGGGGATCGGCCATTACATCCGCAGTCTTTTTGCCCCAGAGAGTCTTGCATTCCTCAAGTGCTTGTAGCCTAAGTAAGTCCTGCATTCCTCAACTGCTTGCAGCCTAAGTCCTGTGTGCTTCAATGCTTCAACTGCTTGTCTCGCTTTGCAAGGCTCGCAGGAGCAACTTCAGAGCTCATTTTAGCCTAAGTACCACGTTTTTCCATGCCTCAACTGCTCACCCCGCTTTGCTAGGCTCGCAGGGCAATGAGTGACTTCGGCGCTCATTGCCCAAGTCCTTCGAGCTCGGAAGTATTCTATGCCTCAGTGGCTTGCCTCGCTTTGCAAGGCTCGCAAGTGTGACAACAAATCGCAGTTTGACAATTCTAATATGTGATATATACATGGAGTGTATTCTAGCATATTTAATTATTAATAACACTGTTAACACTTCAATGTTTGTGTAATCTGGCACATTACCTGCATACCCCTTTGATTTTTTATATTTCTAGAATATACTTTTAGACATTATAGGAAATAAATGAAGATCTACAATATGAATATGACAACATTTTGATAGTTTTATAAAAATTTAGGTTCCTAGATAAGCAATTATAGTACTTAGATGCTAAATGAGATTTTTGCTCAGACTCAATTTCTCAAAATCTGTGAAAGACCTTAGAATTATGAATGAGTATTTTGATATTTTCTGTGCTAATTTAAACATTATATAATTAAGACAAGATATAATTAAGCCAAGCTAAAATTACCTCCTTGAACACATGCTCTTTCAACCAGTAGCCACTGGTTCGATAAGCTATAATCTAACCATTTAATATAATGCGATAGCATTGTGGCGTCATGGTATGACTGCAAGATTGGAAGGGCAAGGCTTCCTTTATTAAACTTCCTTGCAGCTATGATGGATTTAATTCTCCTTTGTTTACCATCATATATAAACTTGTCCAATCATTTTTCAAACTGATCTATTAAGTATTTAGGGAGTGGAAAATGTACACATCTCAGCAGGTAATTAAACCTAGGTAAAAGAGTAAAAGAGTAATTTTGGTAGCCTCTTTACACTCTGTCAAAGATAAATTCATGTGTTTCCAGGAGGATAAAATATCCGATAACTTCAAATATAGATTATGGTAGTTAATTGCAAAGTCCTTATCCAGAAATATTCCCAGATGTTTAAGATTATTGTCTATGCATACATATTTATATTTCGCCTTTAACTCTGTTTGCACTTGACCCGATAAATGTAATGCTAATGCTTCTGTTTTCATGATATTGAGCTTATAACTTGAGATCCTGCTAGACCGTTCTATAATATGATGTAATTGTGAGAGAGAGTTAGCTGGATCTGTAATTGTCATCATGACATCATCAGCATATAATGAAATTTATGTTCAGTTTCTCCTATTGTAATGCCTTTAACAGCGTACAACTTACTAATAGCCTTCGCCAATGGTTCCATTAATAAGGCAAGAATAACAGGGGAGAGACGGCAACCTTGTCTCATGCCATTAGTTATGGTAAAATTAGCTGATTTGAAACCCGCTCCTGTAACAAAGGCTGATGGGCACGAATACAAAGCCTTGATAGTTTGAGAACCAAATTCTCCTATTCCAAATTTTGACAGAGTCTGATCCATATAATCCCACCCCACCTGGTCAAATGCCTTTTCAGCGTTTAGAGACAAAACTATCACTGGTTTATTATTTAATTTGGTAATGGAGAATTATGGTCCAGAATTTTTCAGGTATTATCTATGCCCTTTCTACCAACTATAAAACCTGTTCGGTCCATCGTGATTAATTAGTGTATCACTCTGTTCAGTCTATTGCCCAAAGTTTTTGCATAGATCTTAATATCGGAATTCATTAGCGATATAGGGCTATAGTTTTTACACTCGGCAGGCTCCTGATCTGGTTTTAAAATTGTAATAGTTTTGACTTCCAGTAATTGAGTGGGAGCTTCATCTTTCTTTTTAATTATGTTAAACATTCCTCTAAGATGTTCAACCAACACCCCACAACACAATCTATAATAAATATTTATGAACCCATCTGGACCTGTGGAGGTGAAGATCTTTAATACTGCTATTGCTGAGGAGATTTCATTGTTTTAAAATTTCTTGTTCAGCATTTGTAATTCTGATTCTGAGATGCTGGGGAGTTCTACCTGATCCAAGAAATGTTGGATCTCTTCTATTGCTGGTTTCAAAGTCTCTATCTTTATTCAAACTATATCGTTTATAATACTAGTCTTGAAAAACTCTGGCTATTTCTTCTGGCTTTGAATAGATTTCCTTATTCTCTTTGATTAACTCTACTCTGTTGTTAATTAGTTTCTTTTTAAGTTTGGTAGCTAGTAATCTGGTTGGTTTGTTACCATAATTATACAGCTTCTAATGCAAGGCCCAGACTGTTTTATCTGCTCTTTGTTGAAGAATTCTTTTAATTTGTAATTGAATTTCTTTAATCTGGTCAGAAATATGTTTATTTGGGCTAACTTTATAAGATTTCTCAAGACCAATCAATTTTATATACAAAGATCTCAGCGGTAATGCCGATCCAGTGTTAAGGTCAAAAATATTAGAGATTTCATTTCTCAATCTAATTTTATCACTTTCGTCTTCTAATAACGAATATTTTAATTTCCAAAATCTAATATTTGAGCATTTTGGGGAACCATCTATTGTCAATTTGAACATAGAGTGGCCTGATAACTCTATTTCAACATTATGAACCCTACCCACTAAGTTAATGTCAAGCAAAATATAATCTAACCTTGAATAAGATGTCTAAGCGAGAAAAATGTAAAATGTTTTTCCCCTGGGTGGAACATCCTCTATGTATCATACAACTCATATTTTAATAAGGTCTTGTTAAATTGCTTAGAAGATCTAATAGTTTGTGAATCTGGATGAAAGTCCTTAAGAGACTTTCTCTCTAGTTCATAATCATGAATCATATTTAAATCTCCATATATGACTAAATTACTCAAGGCGTAATTTTTTAAAAGATTTAATTCTTTTAGTCAAGAATTTATTATGATTTTTATTTGGTCCACATAAATTCATGATAGTGAAGTTTTGACCATTTATAAGGCCAACCCAGATAAAGTATCTACCTTCTTCATCAGATTTAAAGAACTCCTCTACCAGCTTCAATTTTTTATAGTATAGTATAGAGACTCCTCGAGCCTTCTTCTTGAAACTTGAGTTGTATTTAATTGTAAATTTTAATGGTAATTATTTGGGATCTTACCCTCCTGCCAGTGAGTTTGTTGGAACACACAGAATGTCTACCCTTTCCCTCTGAAGATATGCCATCATATGCCATTTAGATGCAGAATTTAACCCCTGAACATTATAACTAATTATTTTAATCATTGTATTTGCCTAATCAGTATTTTTCCTCTCAGAGGCAGCCTGCTTGTCTCCAATTAGGAGGGCCAACCAAGTTTCAACATGTATACAAATATTACAAATACCCTGAGTCTGTTTCACATATCTCTGGAGAGATCCAACTCCCAATCGAAGCATTGCCACATCCACCATATTTTGGGTAGTCTTTGCTGTACATGGACCTATAGAGTCTCCCCCAGACATGGAAACAAGCCACACACAAAACCACCACAATAACATAACATATCTTACATCACAACACTTCTTGTGGGGAATATCATCACAATTAAACGTACCCATTTTCCCTTCCACAATGGGAGAGTGTTGTCTGAATAAAGTGACGTCAAATACATTTATATTTGATAGCCTATTAATAGTCACGCATCTCAAGGAACAGCTTATTAATCTTGGGATCTTAAAGGCTTAGCAATTCAGATCTTGATAAAATGATTCATTAATTCTAGATCTTCTATGTGAGGAGAGGGAGTAATTTATAGGGAGATGCATCAATCTCTAAACCAACAATGCTCTATAAAGCTGGTCCAGGGCGTTTTACCATTTTAGTTCTATTATTACTTTACAAAATCATTTATAAATTTGTGCATTGCATTGCGTAAAAAGAGAAAAAAAACAAAAACAATTTGTTTCTATTCAGAGTGTCAGGGAGCCTCAGAGTCTATGCTAATATTGGTTATTGAAAAAACAAATACTTATCTAATTGATTGACTCTTTAGAACTGGCTTTCATTCTGACAAGTATTAAGCCCCCTGTGAAACCCTTTATAGGGTTTAAAATGAAACATAAAGTGAAACCTTCTTATTACATTGTGTAAAATCTCATGATTCATTTCCTGGATACTTCTTTATCTTTATTCCAATCATTAAAAATGTGCATACTTGTGGAACTAATATTTTTGTGTAATTTCATGACTTTATTTGTTCGGGTTTGGTCATCTTACTTACAAAAATCTAAAACCTTCATAGTTTAATGTAGTAATAATTGGGTTTCATAATTATGTGTCTTTAACCTCTCTTTGTGCCTACTGTAGGTTGTCTAAGATTTCTAATTTAATAGCCCATTCTCATATTTATTAATCAGTGCTAAACCTAATGCTGCCTATGCCCTACTTCTACATATATAGTAAGATTATGAATTTGTATCGCCCGGGCTAGATTTAAGATTGCCCTTTTTTTATTTACCCGTATGAATTCTTATGTCTTACTCCCTTTGCTCCCCCCACTCATTAATCTAACAGAATATACTTAACACAACCACCCCTGTAATCTCCCGACATAAAAAGTCAGTATAACCCCAGCCAGACAGGAGAAAACTATCCATCCTTATCAGCATTATTTCTGCCTGTTAGTGTCAGGTTGTGGTCTGATAGTTATTTGTAACCCTCAACAGTATTCTTAATGACATATCTTTGATTATTTTTATAAAAGATGATGCTGGGGGTATCCCTCTTTATAAAGAATATTGTTATTTCTTAAGATCTTGGTAAGATCTTTAAACTCCTTCCATTTTAACAAGGTTTTCCCAGACAAATCTGATAAGATGTTTAACTTTTCACATGGCGCATTAAATATTTTCTTAAGAAAGGCTGCTTTAAGAATAATTTCTCTATCTTTTGTCCATTGAAATTTTTCTATAACATCTCTTTAATATTCCCCTTTTAAAGTTCTAGATCACGAAATTCGATGTATTCTCTCAATTAAATCTTTATTCTCCCTGTTTCAACCAGATCTCTAAAAACATCCTCTATTTATTGTTGTAAATTCCCTCAGTGAGTGGTTTCAGGGATACCTCTTATTCTGATATTATTATGTCTATTCTGATTGTTTTATTTGACTTTTAAATACAATTCTCTCTTGATTTCACTAATTTCCTTTCTAAGATCTTCAATTTCTTTGGGTACGATTTCTTGCATTGATTTTATCTTTCCAACTTTCTTCCCTAGAGAGTTAGTCTGCATTTGAATTAATTGATATTTATTTTGTTCATTATTTTATAATTGAGCATTTTAAATAATTTAATAATGATTTCAACATTGTAATAGTTAAATTATCATCATCTTCTTGTAGACCCTCTGTCTGTTCCTCAGAAAGAGGAGCAGATTTCAGATCTAGATGTTCAATAGTTTAGTCAAGCTGTGATAGTGAAGAGGAATCTAGTTGTGATTTATCCCTGGGGTTGGCTTTCTCTACTGGGGAGAAAAAGCTACTCACTTTTGCATTACCTTGTTTTTTAGTATTCTTTGTTTTCCCTTTTGTGGTGTGATTATCCTTATTCTTTATTTTAAATATTTAACAATTATCAATGTAAAGAGTAGTAGAATAAGTAACTACTTAAGATGTCTGCTACCACCCACAACCACGTGAGTAAACATTTGCTTAATGGATTATGTACATTCAATAATAGGGCTTAAAATGCACTTTGATACAATAATTCTAATAGCGGTTTTCCAAAAGACTCTCAATTACTTTTAGGTGTAACAATTGCTAATACGGGCATCTTTCACCTCTCAAAATGAGTAAAGAAGGATTGTCAGTTCTATGAGCAAAATAGCAATTATTAAACTTACTCCTCCATGCAAACTTATTCCAGGCAGAGTATTATACAGAATCAGAAATAGTCTTATCTCTATATAAACACTAGGAGAATTCCACCTTTTAAGGCTATTTTAAATTATTGAGATAATTAATATATCCAGAATTCCATCTTAGTTTATAAACATGCTTTCTTAAAGGCTGAATAATGTCACTGACTTTAGACATGAAGTATTACAGAGAGCATTTATACAGAGTCCCCAACTCCAGTCTTTAAACGGCCTCTTAATCCAGCACATCTTGGAGCACACCACTGTAATGTACTCTTGAAAACATGTTGAAATACTTTTTACGTTTTTGAAATAAAAGCCTTTTTCACCCAAAAAAATCATAAATTAAGTTCTGTTTACATGAGAACTAGGCTTGCCGCCAGAGAAACAGACAGGGAGATCTGTGTGCATAGAGCAGATCAGAAAGAGGTTTTAACCCTTCCCAAATTCGCCTGTGCAGGGAAATGGATGCTAGAAACTAACAAATATGTGACTTGGGGGATAACAGATAGCTGATGTCATTCATGAAAGCTTTAAAGCCAACATTCCTTCTCTCCACTGAGCTTTGGAAGTCCGTTTGCCGGCAGATTCTATAAATCATGTGCAGTCTCCCGTGAGTCAGTAAGCAAACTTAACACTGCAAATTCTTCGTTGTTCCCAGTTAAAAAAAAAAGCAACAGATCACTTCAACACAGAATCTTGTACTCTCTCACACAATGCAGAGCACTTATACTGAGGTAAGTATCCCTTTAAGCTTTTTAACCACTCCTAGGTGGTACATCCATAGTACACAGTCCCAGCCTAGACAGAGTTTATTCTTCCATTCCTGGCTTAGACACTAGGGCCCTCATTCAATTGCAATTTGGCCACTTGAATAGGGCTCTATATATGCACAGAGCATATTTTTTTGTACAGTTAGTTAGTGAAGACCTTGCCTTTGGATAGAAGTTCACTAACTAAAAACTTCTGTAAAAAGAAATATGCTCTGTCCTTATATAGAGCCCTATTCAATTGGCCAAATCACAATTGAATGAGGCCCTAAGCATACATTAAAGGCTTCTCTGGGCGCTCCCCCTGCTAATGGAAAGTGTGTTTTAGATAAATCCTCCTGTAGCTTCAGGTAAACAGGCTCTTAGTATTGCAGGTTTAGAAAGGTAAACCAATTGTGTTCAATTTATTTATTTAATACAACACCAGCTTCAAATTTTGACTGTTAACCTGGGACTTCTTGGGTTCTCCAGTTTAGATCAAAGTGGATTATTACTGCAGATTTGCTGTGATTTTAAATGGCCCCCAGCTCATATCTCTGGTACCCAGAAGCTTCTGGTGGAGTCTCCTTTGTGGATTCCTAATTTGGGTGAAGCTATTTCTTATGCTGGGCTTAGAAAGCACCAGCTCCACCATGCAGAGTGCTTGTAGCCTCCCACACTATCTCTAAAAAAATAGTGCTTTCAGCAGGCACCATCTGCAAACTCACTGCAGATTTTAGTCTTGTTTGTCCTTCTGAGTGTCCTCTGTTTCCCTGGGACTATGGATCCACTATGGACTTTGAAACTCCCTCTCTCTGGGTTCCGATTATGAGCTGGTGTTCACTCCAGTCATTCTCTGCAATGCCCTGGTGCCCAGAACCACATGGCCAAACTGCCTTAGCTCTGGGAAGCTGGAACAGCAGCTTCAGAGGTCCTGGGGAGTGAGGTCGTGTATCAGGCTGCGTTCCCCCTACTCCAGCGTGAAATCATTTGTGGAGGCCAGGACGCAAAGCTTTTGTTCCTTGAGGTGTGGTTGCCATCTTAGCCCAGTTAGCTCTGCGTGCTAGCAGCTTCCTCGGTGTGGCTTCATCCCACCTTTGTTGTTACACCCCGTACTGAACAATCTTTTTATCATATAATTTTTTTAGCATGTGGTAAGAATTTATCATGTAATAAAGATTTAACAAAGCCTCTATTTACTATGTACAGTATAACTGTAGATCACTGTGACACCGTCTCTTTACAGGACTTGAATTGAATTAGTGTTCAAATGTCTCAAATTATCAGCACAGTGGGAAATAAATGACTTTGTTGTATCTGGGGACTGTCAGAGATGACAGTGATACTTATTAATAGCTGTCACTGAAATAAAATTGGTAGACCAATTATCTGTTTAATTAATTTATTTACTTTTTGCTCTGGGATCTCTCCAGCATACATATGGTGTTATGACTGTTAGAGCTTAACACAAAATGAATGGCTCAATCAAAGGCATCCAGCCTTTACACAAAAGGAAAGTAAAGCAACCCGCTAAGACTTGCGGGTTAAGGGGGAAAAAACCCCTACGAGATGTCGAAATCTTAACTCCAGGGCTGCAAATTCTTTGATCTGACAAGCCTGTAACTGTTACGTTTGAAAATTGCTATTAAATTGCTACAAATCCATTACTTTCATCCCTGTAATCCGCAAATGGAGCCAAAAAGCCAACTGGTTCTAGAGAGGACCCACAAGGGGGTTAAAGTCCTTTCAGTAGCACTGTAAATGCAAATATACACACACTACTGTACTTATAATCAAAGGGAAAGTGATGTTACGTATTAAAATTAATAGCACAACATTCTCAAGCTCGCAAATCTGCAACTTAAAATACATTACTTTTTTGTTTAATTTCCGTGTTATAACGATCCCGGCAATCAATGTGTTAATACACATAATGAAACTCTCATGTAATCGAATTGGCTCCGTCTAAACCCATAACTACGTTTTTGAATAATTGATCATGTTCACGGCCGCACATGCAACATGCGCAAGAATGGTTTATGGATTTGCCTCTCCGTCCCATAACTCGCAGCATGGTTCAATTTAATATTTCTGTGACGCAGCCGATTTTCAAGCCTGCAGCCTTTGCGGGTGCGCCAATGCCGCTACAGGCTTCAAATTTAATAGGGCTGTAAGTGTATCATGTTGTGAAGAGATTCTTCTTGGTACATTCCCATTCCCAAAATTCACATTAAAAAAATAAATTAATAAAAAACTAATTATTAAATAGAAATGGATTGCACAATTAATGGTTACTTTGTAATTTGTGTTTTTTTATTTTTCACAGGAGTCACATTGGAAATGTATTTTCACATAAAGACAAAGTGTTCCATTGCACTTTGTCTTGTAGGCCCTTTTTTGACGTGGGGATTTTCTTCCCCTCTATTCTACTGGGCAGTCACAATGCTCCTCTCAAAAAAAATAAAAAAATAAATACATCCTCAACGTAGGTGACATGAATGTTCTACCATTTCTGCTCACAGGAGTCTGAAGCTGCTGAATGGCATGCCCTACGTGAACATTTAGCTGCATTACTAAATTATGGTGGAAATAATACGTGTATTTTAAGAAATCCCATTATACTATCTGTGACACCCACGGGCCACTATGGTCTCTGGGGATTGATTCAACCAGCCTGTGCCCTGGGAGGACAAACATTGCACCCATGAATATATGGATTGTATCTGGACTGGTATTTCCATGTGAGCAGGGTGGTCATAATTAGCCCCTGATGTATGGGTTAGGGTTGCCCTGCTGACATGTGTGGGTGTATAAAAATTATTGTTGCATCGATGGTGTTACACCTAGGGGAACCCCTATGGACTTGTGGGATTCAACTGGTCCCTTTTCTTCAAATAGATTGCCCCACCATCTTGTCCAGTGACTCTATGTTTAGTTATGGTTGCTGGAAACATAGAGAAATCGCTCCAATGCCCCACCACACACTCACACCCCTATCTCGCAGACAGCCTGTCTCTGGGAAGATATGGCTTTCAACATTAACATTTTCAAACCCTTGCCCCATTGTCTTGTCCAGTGACTCTATGCTTAGTTATGGTTACTGGAAACATAGAGAAATCGCTCCAATGCCCCACCACACACTCACACCCCTATCTCGCAGACAGCCTGTCTCTGGGAAGATATGGCTTTCAACATTAACATTTTCATACCACTGTTCACCATCTTGTCCAGTGACCAATGTTTCCTCTAATTTTTTGGAGTCTGTGTGCGCCAAAAATTTCTGTTGTGCAATATTTTTCACAGAGAGTAAACTCTTGTGCGCATTGGGGAGTCAGGTGATAATCAATGTTATTGTGTCTTAAGCTCACTAGCACAAGTTTTACATGTACAAATAGATTTATTATTAACACAAGTGCTTTAATTCACTTCCACGTGTACAATCATGACTATGTAGTATAATGTCTCTTATTAATAACTTTTGGCTGGAGGGAGCAGTGGGGGCTATTGTGTTCCTAATATCCTGTGCTGTTGAAGCCAGGTCTTGGGCGTGGTACTTGTGTTTGGTCCATTTTCTGCTATCAGAGGTGTAAAGGGACTGCCCGATTCTGCTGGATAGGTTCGAACCATGTTCTTACCAAGTCCAATTGAAGTAGCAGATTGTGACAGTGCCTGTAAGCATTTTGTGACATGACAACCTGGCTTCTGGCATTTGTTGAGCCCTGTAATTCTTACTTTATTTAAAGTACGGGATTCATTTTATTTTTCTGATTGCTTTAGAGTTCTGATTGCTGTAATCATGTCAATAAGAGTGATCTTTTACTTCACTATCACTCTCTTCCTTTTGATAGGATTGAGTTGTGCATTAGGGTGGGAGTAATTATACAATAATGGCTTTTATACTGTATTCATTTTAAGGGTTTTAATGATGATAGCTGTGGCGGGTAATAGTCAGAGCACACTTAAACATAATAGTGTTAGTCCATGTCTCAAGGGACACAATCCTTAAATGAATTAAAGTATACCATCAAAGTGCACTATTTTTTACTAACTAGTAACTCCTTTAGATATTCTAAATATGGGGAGTCCTTCAGTCATTTAACCACAGATTGTGTTCTTTGTTCCCACCAAGTACTCAGTCTTTATCTCCATCAGCCTGGTGGCACCAGGTACTAATTCCATATGAAAGAACATTAATTTCTAATTCCCTATAGGTGGATATTTAATTTTAGTTTCCCCATGAACCTTTTCCGCCCAGGGAGAAATAGATGTCAATTGACCCTTTAAAATTTTCCTTTTGTAATGTATGATTCTTTTCTTTGTTATGTGCACAAAACTTTTTCCACCCAGGGAGAAATAGATCTCCATTGACCCTTTTCCTTTTGCCTTCCCTGCTGTGTAGACAGCATTTCCATGTGTGCATGTAACAAATATAATATTCATTTGGATGTACAATAGCCTTCTAATGATTTTCGGACACCATTCATCTGGTTTGTCAATGTGAATGCTATAAAAACTGAAGAAAGGAAGGAATCAAGTGCCCTGGTGAGACTATTTGCATAGCCCATATTTGAGGTAAGGTGAAACCGACTACTGCACTTTATAAGCCTAATAATTAATCTTATCTATGAGGGGATTATTTATGATAAAATAAAATATTCTTTACTTTGAAGTTATGGTATTGGGAACTAGTGATGTCGCGAACCCCCGCAAATTTTCGCGAACCAGCGAACATCGGCGAACCGCCATAGACTTCAATGGGCAGGCGAATTTTAAAACCCACAGGGACTCTTTCCGGCCACAATAGTAATGGGAAAGTTGTTTCAACGGGACTAACACCTGGACTGTGGCATCCCGGAGGGGGATCCATGGCAAAACTCCCATGGAAAATTACATAGTTGATGCAGTCTGGTTTTAAGCCATAAAGGGCATAAATTACCTAACATTCCTAAATTGTTTGGAATAATGTGCTTTAAAACATCAGGTATGATGTTGTATCGATCAGCTAGTGTAAGGGTTAGGCCCGCTTCACAGTGACAGACCAAACTCCCCGTTTAACGCACCGCAAACAACCACAAACAGTCCATTTGCACAACCGCAAACTCCCCATTTGCACAAGGTTGGATACCAAGCTAGCCATGTCCCGTTCCTTGACCTCACTGATGTCATTGAAGGTCTCTTCCTCCAACCAGCCACGTACAACACCAAGGGTCCCCGAAAGGTGACAACAAGCCCCCTGGGACGCCTGCTGTGTTTGGTCTTCCACCTCCTCAAAGCCACCTTCCTCCTCTGACTCCTCTTCTTCAGACTCCTCTCACTGCATTGCCTCTCTCTGCATTATTATAAGGTGTGTTAAGTAGTACTACTCTTATTAGTTTAAAACCTGTTACAGCACATATCAGGGGGCGTGTATAAGGCCTGGATTTTTAGAACCAGGAGATGGAAAAAGATGCTTTGTTGGTCGTATCACTTCAATTTTGGGGCACGGCACGTGCAGTCAAAGGTGCCACCAGATAGGAGTGACGTGTTTGTAAGTACTACTCTTATCAGTTTAATACTTGTTACGTCACCTATCAGGGGGCGTGTATAAGGCCTGGATTTTTAGAACCAGGAGATGGAAAAAGATGCTTTGTTGGTCGTATCACTTCAATTTTGGGGCACGGCACGTGCAGTCAAAGGTGCCACCAGATAGGAGTGACGTGTTTGTAAGTACTACTCTTATCAGTTTAATACTTGTTACGCTACCTATCAGGGGGCGTGTATAAGGCCTGGATTTTTAGAACCAGGAGATGGAAAAAGATGCTTTGTTGGTCGTATCACTTTAATTTTGGGGCATTGCACGTGCAGTCAAAGGTGCCACCAGATAGGAGTGACGTGTTTGTAAGTACTACTCTTATCAGTTTAATACTTGTTACGTCACCTATCAGGGGGCGTGTATAAGGCCTGGATTTTTAGAACCAGGAGATGGAAAAAGATGCTTTGTTGGTCGTATCACTTCAATTTTGGGGCATGGCACGTGCAGTCAAAGGTGCCACCAGATAGGAGTGACGTGTTTGTAAGTACTACTCTTATCAGTTTAATACTTGTTACGTCACCTATCATGGGGCGTGTATAAGGCCTGGATTTTTAGAACCGGGAGATGGAAAAAGATGCTTTGTTGGTCGTATCACTTCAATTTTGGGGCACGTCACGTGCAGTCAAAGGTGCCACCAGATAGGAGTGACGTGTTTGTAAGTACTACTCTTATCAGTTTAATACTTGTTACGTTACCTATTAGGGGGCGTGTATAAGGCCTGGATTTTTAGAACCAGGAGATGGAAAAAGATGCTTTGTTGGTCGTATCACTTCAATTTTGGGGCACTTGGTGACATAAGCTTCTTACGCTCAAACATGTCCTTTACAGGCACCTGACTATGGGCAGATGAGCAGGAACTGCTCAAGGCGAGAGACGGAGTGGCGGATGGTTGAGAGGGGGCAAGGAGGACAGCAGTGGTTGATGTGGCTTATGATGCTGCACCAGGAGGAGGATGGCGGCTTTGAGTTTGTGTGCTGCTTGTACTCATGTGTTGGTCTGGAGTCACCCAAACATTAGGTCTCAACCTGTAGAGGATAAGGGAACCAGGCTACTCTAGACCTCATTCATCATTACAGGTTTTGACAGATCGGTACTATGCGTCCAAGCTACTGTGACAACAGATATGAGTGGCACTGTGCACTTGCAGAAGTTGGTAGAGTAGACGCTGTAGGTCTGACACACACGCATGCAGACAACTAACTGCTATGCAATCTATTACAGTAGAAAAAATGTTTTTTGTTTTAAATGTACACTACTGTTACACCAGATATGAGTGGTGTGTTAAGTAGTACTACTCCTATCAGTTTAATCCCTGTTATGTGCCTTTTTTGGGGGTTTGGTTGTTGAAGCCACAGTGCAGCACCAGAGGCCAGAAAAATTAGGCATGTACACATGCCTGAAAAATTAGGTATTGTTGATCTTGCAGCGAGCAGAGAAGAAGGTAGGCCTGATTCAACGCCTCAACCCTGCATATCCACACTCAGAGATTGAGGGCGCGACCCTTACAAGGCCACGGGCCGGAGATATAAAGGGGGGCCATCCCAAATAAGCACACAAGCGGGGACAAAGGTAGTGAAGGGGACATAGAGGCCCATGGACTGACAATCGCCATCTTGGCAGGAAAAGGGCCCAGCAATTAAGCCAAACTGACCCAGCACAGGCAGCTACTTGAGTCAAACGCTGTACAATTACACCTTATTAAAGCTGAAACATGCAGCAGCAGGGATTCTAAATGGCCACACGGGGACAAGGAGGCTAACAGCCCCCACAGTCTCTGCACCACTCTTTTTAACAGATAACCCAAGGGGCTAACCAGTGACCTTGCCCACAAAAAAAAAAGCAGAATTTTATTGGAGGAATTATTAGTGTCTTTACCCCCCAAGAGAGGACATAATATACGATATCTTTAGACTACCTGATGGCCAAACCTCCTTTAGCCCCAATGCTATCCAAGAAACATTTCAAAACTTCGATCAGACCATATATTCATCCCAATCCCGCTGCAGCGGATCTGACATAGAGTCCTTCCTACTACAGCAAGAAGTCCACAAAATACCTGTACCTCAATTGGACAGCTTGAACCTAGACATATCCCAAGAGGAAGTTAAATCTACAATCCAAGATCTTAAATTTGGCAAGTCCCCAGGGCCAGACGGTTTTACTCATCTGTACTATAAGAAATTTGAGCCCTTGCTTACCCCCGCACCTAACATCTTTGTTTAACGCTATACTAAATGGCGAACCTATGCCCCCTTAATTGAATCAGGCCGACCTCATAGTTTTTCCAAAAGAGGGTAGGGACCCGAATCTCAAACTGTATTACAAGGCAGTGCAGCTGGCTTTCATTCCTCTGGCGCATTCTCCAAAACACATCAGCCGCTCTGGGTATTTATGGAAAATGTAAGCATGTCACCTTATACATGGGATACAGTAATATGGATTCCAGGCCTGTATACTATTTTGAGAAACTTGAAAAACCCATTGATTAAGCACTCATTAAAAATATGGACACAAAAACTGGACACTCGGGTATCAGATCTTAGCCCTATCGTACCCAATCCCCACTTTAAGATACATCTTCCGGAAAGCTCTCTCAGTTGGTGGAAGTCTCAGAACCTACTAAGGGTTGGTCCATGGTGGCATGACGACAAAATAATGACCTTTGAGTGGGTGAGAGATAGATACAATTTACCCCTGGCTAAACACTATAATTTTTGCATATACGATAAGTGGTAGGTGAACCCCCCAAAGAAACACCTGGCTACTCAAAAAATGTAGGGATTCCCCCTTTCAGCCTGGTATTATTAGCCTCATGTATGAACTATTTAATGAAAACTCATGGGCAAACAAACCAGACTATACCAAAGCCTGGGAGAGGGATTTGGGCACCGAGATGGCAGATAGCACATGGGATAAAAGTTGGCAAGGCTTAAGTAGGGGATCTTTAAATTATAGTCTGCTTGAGACTTCAATAAAGGTCCTACACAGGACATATATTACTCCTTTTAAGCTAATAAATGGGATCCAAAATGGAGCAGCTCATGTTTTAGGAACAGTGGTAATGAGGCTACATTTATTCATGTCTGGTGGGAGTGTTCGGCAGTCATAAGACTATGGGAACAAACATGCCTACATGCTTCTAAAATGTTTAAGATTGACCTAATAAAATATTTTTTGAAAGAAAAAATACACATAGCTAGTAGTTGGAAAACCCCAAATTAAAACTTTCAGGAATTAGTAAAAAAAATCAACTATTTACTGCTCAACAAGAGATTTAACCATGTAGTCTTGGATAGAATCACCCAGTTCCAGACAATTTGGGATCCCTGGATAACATCCCCATTTAGTGCCCCCCTAATATAATAAAACATTTGTTAATGGTTAAAGCGACTCGGGGGGAAGGACCGGAGTGGGGGAGCCCTGGAGGAGACCCTTCAGAAGCAACCGGCGGCAAAATCATCCGAGGAAAGGAGAGGTCGCCTACTGAAGCCTGCCCTAGGGTAACCCTAGGGCGATTGAGCAGGTTAGATATTGTAAATAATAAGCTACTGCTGGAGTGATGATAGATAATAGGACTTTACTATTGTCTGTTTTACCATGTCTTAGGTTTCTCTTAAAAATTGCAACCACAGTAAAAAAAAAGAAAATGTATTAACCAAAAAAGTAAAAAAAAGAAGGCCTAGCCACCTAATTTTAACAAAATGTCATCATTGTAAATATGTATTTTTGCACAACTTTTGTGTTATGCAAGACTGTTCAATATGCTTTCTTTTCCATTACATGCCGTACGCCTTCTGGCATTAAAATTGAAATTCAAAAATTAGATATTGTTGCAGCCGCTGCTGTTGCAGCGGCCAGAAAAATTGACCTTTGTTCCCCAGGCAGAAAGTGCCATAAAACATTGCCTCTTGCCCCTAGTTGGTGGCGGATAATTCATGCAAGTCATCCGGCATTCACAGATAACATACAGCAGCGTGTGGACCATTTATAGCCAAAGGCAGCTCATCTCATCAGGCCTTTTTCAGTCGAATGTATCGGCCAGTCCCTTTGGGATCCATCCCTCATTCATCTTTATAAAGGTGAGGCAATCTAGACTTTTTTGCCCTAGGCGACTTCTCTTCTCGGTGACAAAACCTCCTGCTGCACTGAAGGTCCTTTCTGACAGGACACTTGAAGCGGGGCAGGCCAGAAGTTCAATTGCAAATTGGGATAGCTCCGGCCACAGGACTAGCCTGCATACCCAGTAGTTAAGGGGTTCATCGCTCCTCAGAGTGTCAATATCTGCAGTTAAGGCGAGGTAGTCTGCTACCTGTCGGTCAAGTCGTTCTCTGAGGGTGGATCCCGAAGGGCTGATGCGATGCGTAGGACTGAAAAAGGTCCGCATGTCCTCCATCAACAACACGTCTTTTAAATGTCCTGTCCTTGCCGGCGTGGTCGTGGGAGGTGGATTAATTTCACCTCTTCCCCTGTTATATTGCCCTTGTGCTGTGACATCATCCTTATATGCTGTGTAAAGCATACTTGTTAATTTGTTTTGGACCTGCTGCATCCTTTCTGACTTGCGGTAATTTGGTAACAAATCAGACACTTTCTGCTTATACCGGGGGTCTAGTAGCGTGCACACCCAGTACAGGTCGTTCCCCTTCAGCCTTTTTATACGAGGGTCCTGCGACAGGCACGACAGCATGAAAGACCCCATTTGCACAAGGTTGGATGCCGAGCTAGTCGTGTCCCGTTCCTCGTCCTCAGTGATCTCGCTGAAGATATGTTCTTCCCCCCAGCCACGTACAACACCACGGGTACCAGATAGGTGACAACGAGCACCCTGGGATGCCTGCTGTGATTGGTCTTCCTCCTCCCCCTCAAAGCCACATTCCTCCTCTGACTCCTCCCCCTCACAATCCTCTTCCAGCGTTGCCGCAGGTCCAGCAAGCGATGCTGATAAGGCTGTTTCTGGTGGTGATGGTGACCACAACTCTTCCTCGTCATGCTCATCTACGGCTTGATCCAGCACTCTTCGCAGGGCACGCTCCAGGAATAAAACAATTGGTATGATGTTGTTGTTGGTGCCTTCGGTGCGACTGACAAGGTTTGTCACCTCCTCAAAAGGACGCATGAGCCTACAGGCATTGCGCATGAGCGTCCAGTAATGTGGCAAAAAAATCCCCAGCTCCGCAGAGGCTGTCCTAGCCCCCCCTTCATACAAATACTCGTTAATGGCTTTTTCTTGTTGGAGCAGGCGGTCGAACATTAAAATCAAGCGCCTCACTGGCATGTTGTTTCGCCGCTGGATATCTGAAAAGTGCGCCATGGCCGTGTAGGAACGCCTGAAATGGCCACACACCTTTCTGGCCTGCTTCAGGACGTCCTGTAAGCCTGGATACTTATGGACAAAGCGTTGTACGATCAGATTACACACATGTGCCATGCACGGCACATGCGTCAACTTGCCCAAATTCAATGACGCCAACAAATTTATTCCGTTGTCACAAACCACTTTGCCAATCTCTAGTTGGTGCGGAGTCAGCCATTGATCCACCTGTGCGTTCAGGGCGGACAGGAGTGCTGGCCCTGTGTGACTCTCTGCTTTGAGGCAAGTCAACTCCAAGACGGCATGACACTGCCGTATCCGGGATGTGGAATAGTATCTGGGGAGCTAGGGGGGTGCTGTTGATGTGGAGCAAGACGCAGCAGCAGAAGAGGACTCAGCTGAGGAGGTTATGGAAGAGGATGGAGTAGGAGGAGTAGAGGAGGTGGCAGCAGGCCTGCCTGCAAGTCGTGGCGGTGTCACCAACTCCTCTGCAGAGCCACGCATTCCATGCTTGGCAGGCGTCAGCGAGTTGGCCCAATGCGCAGTGTAGGTGATATACCTGCCCTGACCATGCTTTGCAGACCAGGTATCAGTCGTCAGATGGACCCTTGCCCCAACACTGTGTGCCAGAGATGCCATTACTTCCTTTTGCACAATTGAGTACAGGTTGGGGATTGCCTTTTGGGCAAAGAAATTTCGGCCGGGTACCTTCCACTGCGGTATCCCAATCGCTAAAAACTTTTTGAACACCTCAGACTCCACCAGCTTGTATGGTAAAAGCTGGCGGGCCAAGAGTTCAGACAAGCCAGCCGTCAGACGCCGGGCAAGGGGGTGACTTTGTGGCATTGGCTTCTTACGCTCAAACATGCCCTTGACAGACACCTGACTGTGAGGAGATGAGCAGGAACAGCAAGAGGCGAGAGACGGAGTGGTGGAGAGTTGAGAGGGGGCAAGGAGGACAGCAGTGGTTGATGTGGATGAAGATGCTGGACCAGGAGGAGGATGGTGGCTTTGAGTTTGTGTACTGCTTGTACTCATGTGTTGATCCCATTGGCGTTTGTGATGTGACATCATGTGCCTTCGCAAAGCAGTTGTACCTAGGTGGGTGTTGGACTTCCCACGACTCAGTTTCTTTTGGCACAGGTTGTAAATAACATCGCTGTTGTCAGAGGCAGACACACAAAAAAAATGCCACACTGCTGAGCTCGGCGGTGACGGCATTCTGGTGGTGGCAACAGCATGCGTTGATTGGCGTGCTGTCTGGTTGACCCTGGGTGCTGATGCATGCTGTCTGACTGTGCCACTAGCTCGTTGTGATGACCTCCCTCTACTTCCAACTCGTCTCCTCCTCCTCTCTGTCTCCCCATCTGAACTTTCCCCCTGTTCTTCTTCTCTTCTAGCAGGCACCCACGTGACATCCATGGACGCATCATCAAAATCATCACCCGCCTCACTTGTATATGACAACTGAACAAAGGAAGCAGCAGTGGGTACATCATCATCACATCGTACGTACATGTGTGTAATGCTGCCTGATTGAGACATATCCCTGTTATCTACATTCTCTGTCAATAATGGCTGCGCATCACTCATTTCTTCAAACTGATGTGTAAATAACTCTTCTGACTGATCAATTGAATTGGCTGTGGTACTAGTGTTGGTGGTGGCGGCAGGCGGGTAAATGGTAACTTGAGAGGTGCCGGAAGCTAATCTGGAGGAGGATGGTGCGTCAATATTCCAAGCGGAAGCTGTAGAAGATTGGGTGTCCTGTGTTAGCCAGTCAACTACGTCCTCTGAACTTTTCAAGTTCAGGGTAACTGGCCTCTGAACACTGGGCATTATTGTAGGGCCAAAGGGAATCACAGCACCATGACCACGACGGCCTCTGCGGGGTGTCCTGCCTCTGCCTGTCATTTTTTTTTAAATGTGGACTGTTGGTACCCCAACTAGACTGGATTGGTTGAACTTGGCACAGTGTATTTTAAAATCATGAGAAAAACTGTTCTGTAAACTAAAGAAAATTCATTTTAGGAGGTTGAGAGATAAAGAAACCAGATGGGGGGATACCGAGCAGAGCACACCATCTAAAGCCCACTGGGAGACAAACTCATCCATTCCCCCAGTGGACAAAGCCAGATGGTACTCTGCCCGGATACGGGAGCGCACCAGCACCCGGAACATGGCCTCAGGTGACAAGGGAACCCCCCCTATCAAACACTGCTTCCTGGACTTATATATAGCCAATTTGGCTAATGCCAGGAGCAGGTTGACGAGGAGGTCCCTGGCCTTATTGCCCCGGGACACTGGGCGCCCAAAAATAAAAATGTGAGGGGAGAAATGCAGCCAGAACTGCAGGAGGAGGCCCCTCAAGAGTGACAAGAGGGGCTGCAGTCTGGCGCAACTAAAATAAATATGATACACGGACTCTCCCTTGCCACAGAATGGACAAGTGGAGGGAGAGTCCGTGAATTTAGCTAAGTACTCTCCCGTGCTCAGTGCACCATGGAGCACTCTCCAACTCAAGTCCCCGGTGGGTCGTGGAACTAAATCAAAATAAAGTTCCCTCCACCAGGGCCTCTTGCCCTCGTCAGCTGGTAGGACCCGCCTCCAGATGGTATCGGGACGGGTCACGAGGGCAAGGAAGTGCACTGTATGGAGCACGAGAGAATATAAGCTCTTCCTCGGCATGCCGCGAAAGCATGCCGAGGGTATGTCCCTCAACTTCGAGAGGTTGGGGACAGGAGGAGCCTGAGGGGAAACACGGGGCTTGTGTCCAATGCAAACAGCCGGAGCAGGGGTGTTGAAAGGTGCATGTGGCACTCCGGCCTGCAAAGCCCCGCGAAGGAAGGTGCGCGAGTCGGGGGAGATGGCATCCCTAATCTCCTGGAGCAAGCGCCCTGAGACTTTGGGCATCACATATCCCAAACGGAGCGCAAGCTCCTGGGGTGACACCCAATCAGAACGCCCGTATTCCAAGAGATCCCCGACTCGGGTCATCCGTGCATGACTAAGGCGGCGGATGATACTGGGGGACTGTAACATTGGAGCCCCCACTGCTGGATTAAATAGCAGGGGCTCCGTGAATATTTCATCCCCCAAAGGCACGCCCTGCCTGGTCACGGAGACCATGCTCCAGGCCTTGAGAGTTTCCTGGTAGTATGCCGGCAACACAGAGAGGTCTCTCCCAAACCCCTCGGGCCTGATCAGAAATAATTGCCGGTCATACCCCAGGTTGCGCAACTGGCGATAAAAGCTGGATGCCAGTGCGCACCACTGCGGAGAGGGATCTGCATATAGGTATCTCTGCAGGTACTGAAGGCGGAAGGTGGACAACTGGGAGCACACACAAACTACTCCCTGTCCACCCTCCACCAAAGGCAGACTTGCCACCACAGCAGAGACCCAATGCCTTCCCATCCAGAGGAAATCTAACAAATTCCTCTGGATATTGGTGACAAACTCGGGGGTCGGACTCAGACAAATCAGCCGGTGCCAGATCTGAGAAGCCAACAGCTGATTCACCACTAGAGTCCACCCCCTAAGGGAAAGCATTTTTGCTAGACCCCTCCATCGTCCCAGACGAGAGAGGACACTGCCCTCTAACTCCCTCCAGTTGTCTGGGACGGAAGCGTCCGCAGCGGACAGGTAGACCCCCAGATATTTAATGACATCTGCCTCCCACGTGATGTCCCGAAACGTGGGAGGCAAAGAGTCTACCTGTAAATTACCCTCTAAAAGGCCTGTGCATTTGGACCAGTTGATCTGAGTGGAGGAGGCAGCTGAATATACCTCCTGGCACTGTTTTGCCAGCTCAAGATCAACTGGATCCTGGGCCACGAGGAGCACATCGTCAGCATAAGCTGAAAGGACAATCCGCATGTCTGGATCTTTTAGCACCAGCCCTGTGAGCCTTTTCCTCAGTAGGCAGAGGAATGGCTCGATGGCCAGTGCATATAACTGTCCAGACAAGGGACATCCTTGACGCACCCCTCGTCCAAATACCAAAGGTGCTGTTAGGGACCAATTGATTTTAAGTAAACACTCTGCAGAGGCGTACAGCGTTCTTATAAAGCCCACAAACTGTGGGCCAAAGCCGTACGCTTGCAGAGTGGCTATGAGGTAACCATGGTCCACCCTGTCAAACGCCTTCTCTTGATCTAAAGAGAGAAAGGAGAGTGACAGACCAGTCCTGCGAGAATAATGCAATAGATCCCGGACCAGAAAGATACTATCAAAGATAGTCCGGCCCGGGATCGCATAGGACTGGTCAGGGTGAACCAATTCTGCCAGCACAGACCCAAGTCTAAGCGAGATGGCTTTAGCTACAATCTTGTAGTCCGTGCTGAGCAGAGAGACTGGTCGCCAGTTCTTAATATGCCAGAGATCCCCCTTTTTGGGCAGCAGGGCAAGTACTGCCCTGCGACAAGACAGGGGCATCTCCCCGGTCTCCAGGGCTTCCCCAAGGACCAGATGGAAATCAGGTCCCAGAGTCTCCCAGAAAAATTGGAAAAACTCTACAGTCAGCCCGTCCAGTCCTGGAGACTTCTCACAGGACATGGCACGGAGGGCTTCAGAGAGCTCTTGAAAAGATAGTGGTATATCAAGCCGCTCTCTTACACCCTCACTGACTGTGGGGAGCCCCTCCCATAGCACCCTGCAGGCGTCTGGAGAAATGGGATCCGGAGAGTAAAGATCTTTATAAAAGTTCCGGGCTCTATCCCGGATACTCTCCGGATCTGTAAGGGGGGCACCGTCTTCATCTAGAAGACAGGTGATGTGCCTACTGTTACCCCCCTTTTTCTCCAGTGAGTAGAAGAGGCGCGAGCCGCGGTCTAGATCTTTGAGAAAACCTAAGCGGCTGCGCACATATGCCCCCTTGGCCTGGTGTCGTTCCAGGTCACAGAGGACACCCTTCCTCTCTACATACTCGCTCTGCAGGGATTGGTCCCTACAAGTGAACAGCCTCTGCTCCAGATGGAGTACCTCCCCCCCGGAGTGACTCCAACTCAGCTTCGCGCTGCCCACTCGCACCCTTGGTATATTCCTGACACAGAAGTCGCAAATGAACCTTGCCCACGTCCCACCACAGTTTTAACGTGGCAAAGTCCCCCTTGCAACCCCTCCAGTCCGTCCAAAACTCCCGGATCAATGTCACGAGCCCCTGGTCCTTCAACAAAGCATTGTTGAAGTGCCAATAGGCGGCTTGTGGCGCTGTTGGCGTTAGCGCCACCGTCACAGACACACAGTTGTGGTCTGTGAACGAAGCCAGCCTAATGGCACAAGAACCGACTCGTGACATATAGTGACTAGATATATATAGTCTGTCGATCCGGGAGTGGGACACCAGACCGGCTCTCACCCTGACGTAGGTGAAACCGTCTGATGCCCCTGGGTTCTGCTCTCGCCAGATGTCCTCTAGGGAGAAGCGGGCGATGATCTCCCGCAGGGCTGACGCAGAAGGCGGGTACGGCTCTGGACTATTCCGGTCCAGAGCGTCGAGGGTGCAGTTGAAATCACCCCCGAGTACCAAACACTCATCTGCATCAACCGTCTCCAAAAACTGGGACAGTCTGGCGAGGAACCTCACTCTCTCGGGCCCTCCAGCAGGGGCATATATATTAACTAGGTTAATGATGTTACCCTGCTCTCGGACCCGGAGGTGGATTAGACGGCCTGGGATAACAGCTTTCACAAGCAGCAGCTCTGGCTGAAAAGACTCTGAGAACAGGGTCACCACTCCACATGACGCCGATGTGAAGTGGCTGAAGAAGACCCTGCCTCTCCACTCCAGTTGCCACGAGGCCTCAGCCTCTGGAGTGGTGTGAGTTTCCTGCAGGAAGCTCACAGAGTACCCTCCCTGATATAAATAGGAGAGTACCTGGAACCTGCGGAAACGGTCTTGACAGCCATTGGTATTTAGCGTGCTGATGTGCAAAGCCATTACTGCGTGTCAGGAATTGTGCGTTCCTCAGACCCTTGAGACTGCTGATAGGACACGCACATTTTATAGAATTTCCGGACGCGGAGATGCTCCGCAGTCCCAGAATTCTTGGCCCTAGTGCTGACCACTAGATATTGCTGGAGAGAGTGGAGAATAAACGACATATTCTTCCACCTCTCCAAGGCCAGCCGCACCTTCCTTTTCTTTTGTCCATGAAGGGTGCTCTCAAGGAATAGATCTATTTCCTTGACAGGGATAACCCACCCAGAATCTGATGTTCCTTCTAGTGGGTCACCCCTGGGCTCCTCTTGGCTGAGGGCTTTTACTCCATCCTCCCCGGCTGGAGTCAGTTTCCTCAGCTTTATTCTCAGGGACCCCCTCTTAGATGATACAGAAGGAGTCCCTTTAGCACCCTTCAAGGTAAATAATGGACCCTTGGATTGCTGCTGCACCCCTGTAGCTTCAGGAGTGCAATCAGGGGTAGCTGGCTGGACAGCAGTGGCTGGCATGGCTTCCTTAATGGAAGCCTTGGAGGCATTATATGCCTCCTCTGCCAGTTCCACCGCTGCTTGCTCAGCTTGGATGGCACCGATGTTAGGGTCAGTGGACGGCTGAGGAGGGTAGACAGGCTCTCCCATGATGTTAACAGGAAAACCTGTTTTATCACCCTCCCCCATTTCCACTTCCCCTTGTGCCACATCCCCCCTGACAGACAAATCCATGGGGTCCTGAATGGGGGTCATGCCTATTTTCCCCCCCTCCAGTAGTGACTCGGCCTGGGGCTCTAACAAAGCCCGAGGTACGTCACTAGAGAGTGACACTGGAGGAGGAGACTGACTGGTGCCCTTGAAGCTCAGCACCTCAGGGACACTGACTACCCATTCAGCAGGGGCTTTGTTGGGACCCCCCTCAAAGGCCAGAGGCAGAACCTGATTTTTCTTGTCTACCCCTGCCTCACTTGGGAGACCCTCTTGCCCCTGCTTTTCCTCCAGACCCTTTTCCACATTAACCCCTATAGGGTCTGGAGAGAGAGATGTGTGGTCTGGCACCGGCTGGCTGAGCTTAATAACCGGGCCAGACAATGTCACCGGATGAGGAGGAGATGTTTTGTTCCTCTTCTTGCTTTTAGAGGGAGGTGCTCCACTATAGAGCACTTCCCACTTATCAGCAACCTCCCTGTTGGTTTTATGCTTCCTCTTCCTGAAGACGTCACTCCTGGAAGAGGAGCTGCCACTAGCTGCCTCCCCTGCAGAGGGCTTATTATCCCTCTGCTTACACTGTGCCCCCACACTAACTGATGTAATTATGGTGGGGGCAGATTGGGACTTGGGAGATGCAGCTGTGACACTGGGAGTACCGGTGACATTCTTCCCCTTTTTCCCCGTGTCTGAAGTCTTGCTGGAGACCACAGACACAGATGGCTTTTTTGGGGAAGAAGGGGATTTGGAGGCCGTGGTGGTGGCTTGAGGAACGGCCTCCTTGCCTGAGCTCTGTGGGGGGGCTATGACCCTTGAGGTCCCCGCTGTTATGGGCTCAGCGGGGATGGGTGCCGTACTGACGGAGGTGCCATTTGCTGGGGCTGGGGCATGATGCTTTACATTAGGACAATTCCTACGTGTATGCCCCAACCCTTTGCAATGATAGCACTGCACCTCCGTAGTGCTGTAAAAAATCCTGTACAGCACCCCCTCAAATGGAACCCCAAAAGACCCCTCTATGTTTTCTGCGCCCTGAGGCAGGCACATTTGTACTTGCCTCTTGAAAGAGAGCACATGACGAAGTGCTCTCTCTCTGCACCCCAGGGGAATTTTTATAAATGGTGTTTTTACTTCCCCTAGGGTTAGCAGGTGGGGGCGCAGGAGGGAGTCTGGTAGGAAGGGGGGCACATTAGAGAGTGTTACTTTTGTGCCCAACCCTTCCAGGGGTTCTATTGGGACATATAATCCCCCACTGTGATGCCTCTCTGTATAAGAATGTGTGCAGCAGCCAGAGTACGGGTAAAAAAAAAAAAAACTGCTTTCCCGTACATTTTGCTGGCTGCTACTATAACAGAGGGGCTGATGACATTAGCTGCAGCATGCAGATAGATATCAATGCTGTAGACCCCAGACATCTGACATTTAACCCCATGCTTCCTGGTGATCTGCCCCTCAGCCCCAGCGGTGGTATTACTGGGGCCAGCAGAAACCACCTGTGACCAGGTATTAGCCACAGGGGTAGGTCTGCTGGCAGAACCACCAGGAGCTGGGGCTGCCTTATCTGCCTGGGGCCTATGCTGTGCAGTGCTGCAGCTAGGATTTTCAGGGGCCATTATTCCCCCTTTTGACCCCTGAGGCTTCTTAATGGTCTTATCCCTCATGTTTAGACCCTTTTTTTTTTTTTAGTTTATTTGTTTTATTTATTTTTATTTTTTGTTTTATGATTTTCTACTGTTTTCTTTTTTTTTTAAATATAAAAGTGTGAAAAAGAAACAAAAAGACAAAACTAACGGAGACAAAAACTAAGGGAGAGAGAGAGATGATGTTTGGCAGTGGAAGGGTTAATGGCCTGTTGCAAGGTGTTACTAAATGCAACAACACAGAGAACACAGTGGCTTTTTAACCCCTCTGTGTCTCTGTGTCAGATGTTAAAAAAGCCTTTTAAACAAAACTTCAAATTGTTTTCCCCCCCACTGCCTACAAAGATGTTACTTGTCTTCTCTCCCCCAAAACATAAAACCCAACACCAAACAAACAAAACTTCAACAAAACCTAATAAACTTTTTAAAAGAAAAAAAAGTCAAAGTAACAAAGCTCCAGGAGTGAAGGTGTAGTGCTAAGGGAGGGGTGTGGCAAAGTATCCAGGAGACAGCTCACTCTCCTGGGATAGAGACTTGAGCCTGACTCCCAGAAAACTAAAACTTAAATTAAACTAAGAAAAACACCACAAAAACTCCCAAAAAAAGAACAACACCGTGCACAAAGTGCTTATAAACAGAAAGGTGTTAAAATAAAACTTGTATTTGAGGGACTAAGACCCTAAAAAGCCTTTTGTTTGGAGCTCAAGCATGCACACAACATGCTCTCTTGCACAGTACTTGTAAGCAGGACACACACTATGGGTAGCAGTCAAGCAAATGAACTTTGATTGACGGTCAGGCCAATGCACATAGATTTAAGGAAAAAAAAGTTTGTTTTTTTAAATGTGGACTGTTGGTACTCCAACTAGACTGGATTGGTTGAACTTGGCACAGTACTTAAAAGCAGGACACACACTATGGGTAGCGGTCAAGCAAATGAACTTTGATTGACGGTTATGCAAATGCACTTAGATTTAAGAAAAAAAAAGTTTGGGTTTTTTAAATGTGGACTGTTGGTACCCCAACTAGACTGGATTGGTTGAACTTGGCACAGTACTTGTAAGCAGGACACACACTATGGGTAGCAGTCAAGCAAATGAACTTTGATTGATGGTCAGACAAATGCACTTAGATTTAAGAAAAAAAAAGTTTGGGTTTTTTAAATGTGGACTGTTGGTACCCCAACTAGACTGGATTGGTTGAACTTGGCACAGTACTTGTAAGCAGGACACACACTATGGGTAGCGGTCAAGCAAATGAACTTTGATTGATGGTCAGTCAAATGCACTTAAATTTTAGAAAAAAAAAGTTTGGTTTTTTTAAAAGTAGACAACTAGTAAACAATATTATATTGTATGCGTTGTGCACACACAGTATAAGCTGTGAGCCTGACACACACACTTACAAGCAGGGGCTAGCAGGGAGACAGGCAAATGAAGTTAGATTACACAGAAAAAAAAAATGATGTTATAGCCCTAAAAAGTGCTTTTTGGGGTGCTGTGTTTACAGCAGAGATCTGATGATTCCTTCAGCACTGCACTGGACACTGAATAAACTTGCCTAGCTATGGTTTTCCCTATTGATGTAGTATCACCTACACTCTACCTCCTCTCAGTAAGACTGCAAGTTAGTTCTGATTCCAAAATGGCTGCTGTCAATGAGGTTGAAGGGTGTGGAAGGGAGTGTATGCTGCTGATTGGCTGGAATGTGTCTGCTGACTGTGACATGCAGGGTCAAAGTTTGCTCAATGATAAAGTATTGGGGGCGGGTCGAATCTTGCATATGTTCGCTGTTCGCCGCGAACATGCTATGTTCGTCGTGAACAGTCCGCCGGCGAACTATTCGCGACATGTCTATTGGGAACCCAATTTTTTTAATTTATGCCATTTGTTTATGATAAAAGGTTTTAATGTATACAAATAAAAGTTATATCTTAAAAGTTATATCTTAATATATCTATCATAGGAAATTGTTCCTTTGGGAGACAATTTGTTTAATCTGCCAGCTTTGTGTATTTAAACAAACTACACTAGCCCTAACAGTATCCCTTTTCCCTATCCGCATAAACTCCTTCCCATGGCAGGAAAGGTGGTAAATAAGAAGAAGATGTATGCATGGTGTTTCTAAATTAAGCAGGGTAACATTAAATACTCATGGCATTTCGCTGATATATGGTTAATACATATTTCAGCGGATTGCATTGTAGTGATTTACAAGTGAACTCTCAAAATTCCCCATGTGGCCCATGCAGTGGAGCACAAAGTAAGCACATTTTAGATAGAATTTTAACTATGTGAACAAACATCATATTAGAAAAAAAGTCTTTCATTATATTTAGCACTAATTTAGTGAGATCTTGTACTGGTTTTACAAATGCCAATGATTATATACAAATGTATTCCTTGTATTCCTTAGCCTCTCTTTTGCATTATGTGTAAAATGACATACAGGGTAAATACAGGGATTTATTTTTGACCAAGAGAGGCAACTGACAGTGTTTCAAATGGATGTTTTTCTTTTCTCTGCATCATTTCACATGCTATGTGGATTCTAAAAAATGGTTCAACATAATGGATTTAAAGAGCTACTGGAGTAAAGTTTTTCTATATAGTTTTTTGAGCAAACAAACTTGATTAGGTTTTTAGAAAGCAAAATATTAATGTACACTTAACATTTTTAACTTTTATATGTACTTTTTTACTGTGAAGTTCCATTTTCTACTTTCAACTGATTATACTGCTACCTTCTCATGAGTGTTTGTTCTTGTACACTAATGAGTTTTAAATTAGTTATGTTGACTATAAAAGTCCTCTAGGACCGGGGTGACCGGTTTCAATAAGTCACAGCCAGGAGTGGAAAGAAAAGTTTATTCAAATTGCACGCTTTGAATGCACAGAGGAATAGTTTCATAGTCTGAGCAAATTTTTGTTCGTCAACAAGGTTTTTTTTAACTCTAGCATACAGGCACTCTTAGTAGCTGATAGCTTGTCATATATCCATTGGTTAATTTGCCTTTTTTGAAAATTAATATGCTCAGACATTATCAACTTAAAATGCTGACTAAACAGTAACTTTCTGGCCTGCCTCCCATTATGTCCATCAAAACCTTATCAACATATCCAGGGTTACATGTTGGTGGAGTAAGGTTGTGATACATTCCACTACCCTCATCCTGCAGATGTGATTGGTTCATATTGTGTATTCGTGAGAACCTTAAAAATTAATGCTGAAATAATTTATCCCATCTCCTATCATTGACACTACTGGAGCTGCCACATTTTCATTGTGTGTAAAAACTTCTTGTGTATTCAAAGGCCTCCATTCCATTAAGCTATTGTTGTTTATGGGAGCCCATAATATAGCCATTAAACTAATTTAGTATTCAATTGGTGTCTTTTTGCAAACCACAAATGATCTACGGGTTACAGGCTAAAAATCCCTGAAGTTGTTACAACTGTAACTTACCCTCCATCTTTCAAGACCGCAAGAGTTACAATCACTAAAATCGCAAATCATTATTCAATTGCTACAATTCCTCAAGCCCGCAAATGTTTTCACACCAGTGAATGGCAAATGTAGAAGAAAATCCTATGGGTACCAGATAGGACTCGCAAGGGGGTTAAACACCTGTTTGTAGCACTGTAAATGCAAATAAAAAAAATCAGTACTGCTCTTTTAAAGAAATCTATGAAAGACATTAACATTAATTGCAAAACAGTCTCAAGCTCGCAAATCTGCAGTAGAATTTATTTTATTTTATGTTTAATTTAGGTGTCATATTGATCTCAAGAATCAATGATTTAATACAAATCAGTAATGGTGGGGTGGAAAGAGCGCAAGCACTCCTAGTGGAGGATATCAAATATATTAAGAGGTGGACAGGTCTCTGATGGAATAGAGCTCACCTTAAATAACCTCAAAAATATGAGGTAATTTCTGGCTTAGAAAATGGAGGAGAAGAGGCTTCCTTCAAAACTTTCCATCTTACATCTTGGTGCTTATTTCTCTTAATACAGAAGTCTATTCATGCAGGTATTTTTATATGTAATCTTCATGTATTGTGTATAATAGTAATTTCTTTATTATGTGATATCGTGTCTTGGGTGACGTGGGTGACAAGCCTCTAAAATACCCCCAATAACTAAAACTTTTTCATGATAAAAATGATTAATTTATTTTTAATAAAACATTGTACTGACAATTATCTCCGCCCCTTGGGTCAGAATACAGTGGGGGGGGGGAATAAATTATCAGTCTATAATTTTAATGGTAGGTGTATTTTAACAGTAAGAGACAGAATAAGAAAAAAAAAATGCATGTAAAAAAAGTTATAAATTGATTTGCAGATCAATGAAGGAAATAAGTATTTGACATTTTCGGCTTAGCACTTGGTGGCAAAACCCTTGTTGGCAATCAAAGAGGTCAGACATTTCTTGTAGTTGGCCACCAGGTTTGCACACATCTCAGGAGGAATCGACGGTGATGTTTGGCAACTCGAACCTTCAGCTCCCTCCACAGATTTTATATGGGATTTAGGTCTGGAGACTGGCTAGGCCACTCCAGGACCTTAATGTTTGGGTCATTGTCATGCTGGAATACCTATCCAAGACCCATTTTCAATGCCATGGCTGAGGGAAGGAGGTTCTCACCCAAGATTTGATGGTACATGGCCCATCCATCGTCCCTTTGATGTGGTGCAGTTGTCCTGACCACAACACTTTCACCCAGTTCTCCCCTGAAACATTCAGATGTTCATTGGCAAGCTTCAGATGGGCCTTGTGGGCGCTGCAGAATTTCAATCCTTCACGGCGTAGTATGTTACCAATTGTTTTCTTGGTGACTGTGGTCCCAGCTGCCTTCAGATCATTAACAAGATCCTCCTGTGTAGTTCTGGGCTCATTCCTCACCGTTCTCATGATCCATGAAACTCCACAAGGTGAGATCTTACATGGAGCATCACGCCGAGGAAGACTGGCAGTTATTTTGTGTTTCTTCCATTTGCAAATAATTGCACAAAGTGTGGTTACCTTCTCACCAAGCTGCTTGGCGATGGTCTTGTAGCCCATTCCAGCCTTGTGTAGGTCTACAATCTTGTCCCTGACATCCTTGGACAGCTCTTTGGTCTTTGCCATGGTGGAGAGTTTGGAATCTGATTGATTGCTTTTGTATACAGGTGTCTTTTATACAGGTAATGAACTGAGATTAGGAGCACTCCCTTTAAGAGAGTGCTCCTAATCTCAGCTTGTTACCTGTATAAAAGACACCTCAGAGCCAGAAATCTTGCTGATTGATAAGGGAACAAATACTTATTTGCCTCACTGACCTGCAAATCAATTTATAACCTTCTTGGACATGTCTCTCACTGTTAAAATACACCTACCATTTATATATTAGACTGATCATTTCTTTGTCAGTGGACAAATGTTCAAAATCAGCAGGGGATTAAATACTTTTTCCCCCACTGTACAAGTCATATCAATACAAATGTAAATCATAAAACGTATGTAAAAAAAAGCTTTTTTTTAAAAAAACTATGTGAAAATCAAAATCAAATGCATTTTGCCATGTTTCCCACAGCTTCCTCAGTGATATTTCACCCTTAAGGTTCAGTATGTCTGTACTGAACTTAACCTGGATGACAAATGTTTTATCATTGTGAATGGTGCCCCCTAGAAAGCAGCACACTCCGAACATACTAAAGAGAGTTGTACATTCCAACTCAAATAGGTGGACAATACTAAACAACAGACATATACACAAAGCATACATAGAAAAAAATGTCTACTTTCAATAGGGCCGCACAAGCACCAGTTGTGCAAGACTACCTTGGGACCCAATTTAGACAGCATCAGCTCTGAGCCATTTCATTGAGAAGACACGTGGCCTGTAGGACACAATATGCAGGCTTGAAATTGAATGGGGCTCATACAGCCACATTAAATTACCCCTAACGTGTAAACTTGTAGCTCATAACGTAGCTCGCAAGACTTACAGCTATTAAATTGGCCTCTTAAACCAGGGTAGGAGCGAGAAAACCCTATGGGACGTGAGAATTTGACTTGCAAGCCCACAAATCCTTTTTGTCCTCTGTCAAGCCCAGAATCGCTATGTTCCAATTGCGCTATTAAATTGCATCAAAACCCATTAACTCACAAATGGAGCCAAGAAGACAATGCGTGCTAGAGAGGATTCACAAGGTGGGTAAAGTCCAATCTGTAGCACTTTCAATGCAAATATACACACATTACTGTACTTTTCTCAACAGAGAAAGTGATGTTGTTAGGTCTTAGAATTAATAGCACAGCATTCGTAAGCTCTCAAATCGGCTAAAATACTTTATTTCATGTTTAATTTCTATGTTATATTGATCCCAGCAATTAATGTGTTAATACATATAATGGAACTCGCATGTAATAGAATATCATATTTATGGCATTATCAATATTATATTATATGGAATGTGGGTCCGATCGTAACTCGTAATTGAACCCTGTAAGACTCCCACCTCAATTTTTCAGTGACGCAATGATGACGATCTCAGTTTCCATTGGCTCCATCTAAACTCGTAACTACGAGCGTAAAATGGTTTACGGGTTTGCCTCTCAAGCCAGTAACTCGCAGCATGTTCTAATTTAATAGCACCATAAACCCGCAAAATGTAAAGCTCTCAGCCGTTGTAGGTCTCACATTGCACATACGAGCTTGGAATTTAATGTGGCTAATAGTCTCCTCCAACCTCAGTAATATAATCTGCATAAACCAAAATGATATTTTGCATTGAAGCATAATTGCATATAAACATTAATTAACTAGTGACTTGCTCGTCAAAAAATGACGGTCAATAAAATGTTAAAGCTAGGAATGCTGTTTGCCACACAATGTGAGTCTCTGACACTCTTAACCTTTTTGTTATCTACAAAGAAGTACAAAAATTATAATTATTTTTTTATTTTTTTAACATTCAACTTGTATTTCAACAACTGTTAAATCATATTAACCTTTTTAATTGTCATGTATGCAGTAATAACATAACAATGCATGACATTTGTATGTATACGTATTGTGAGGCATTATAGAAAGCTTTGTAACATGCAACTTATATTGAAAACAGTGGTGAACTAATTATTTTAACAATCCTAACATTTTTAATTTTGATCTTTACATAAGTAACATAACAATAGGTCAACTTTGTATGAATGAGTATTTTAAACCTTTACAGAATGCTACTTAACATGCAACTTGTAGTTGAACTACTGGTAAAGCATATAGGTATTGAATCCAGAGAAAGGCAAACAGTAAAACCCCCCATTGAAACTTAGCCAATTGTATCAAAGGGGAAAAAAAAAATGTTTTCCTGACCCCAGTAACTGGCGATCTGATTACTCACTGGATGAATACTGTCTATTTAACTATACATTTAAATGTTGAACAAATATCTATGCTGCTACTGACATAAACCCTTAACAACATCCAATAAAACAACTTTTCAAACCTTGTAAAATACAATGTTAACAATGCAAACATTAATGTTTAAAATTAAATTATTTCAAAATATAGTGATCTTGAATATTGAATCCAGAGGAAGGCAAACCAAAAAAAACAGAGTGAAACTTGGTCAATTGTTTCAAAGTGGGTAAAAAAATTAATTTCTTCCTGACCCCATTAACTGGTGATTAGATTATTTCCTGGATCAATACTCTCTATGTAATTAAACATTTACATTTTAGAACAAATGATCATCCTCCTACCAACATGATCCCTTAATTACATACAATGAAACAACTCAGTCATTTGAAAACAGAATTTTAACACTACAATCATGAAATTAATGTATTAAAATTGAAACAGTGAATGTTAGAAAATGCATGTTAACTGTTTTGTGAGGCCAATCCTGGCAAAAGTCACATCCAAGACATTCCATTTTTTTTGTTTTGTATGTCAAAGTGGTTCCCTTAAAAAGAGCCCAGCAGACTTGTAATTTTGTATTTGGGATATAAGCACTTATTGTTGTTGTTGTGTTTTCACGTGTTTTTTGTATTCTTGTAGTTGGTGAAAATAGCACATAGAGTTTCCTAAGTGAAATAGTGGTCCTCTAAAAAGAAACCACCAAGCTTGTCTATGGGGTATAACCACTGTTCTCTATGTTTTTGGCTATTTTATTGAGTTTCCTTAGTGAAAGAGTGATCCTCTAAAAAAAGTCTGAGTTCTCTATATTAATTGTGGTATTTTTTGTTAATTTGTCATTGATATAAGAGCACTGTAGCTTTTTTAATTGGGTTATTTTTTTATCTAATTTAATTTACAGTACTTCATAGTAGACAATGTTTTTTGTAAAAAATCAGCCTTCATTTAATAAATCATCCTGACTTTGTTTGTTTTCAATATCAAATTAAATTTCCTCTAGATTCTTGCATCTTAAAAATGCAGCATACAGTTGGCCATGGGCAAATACTGGTTCTTCAAAAAAGATTCCAATGGATTTAAAAGTTTGTCCTTGTGTTTTATTAATGGTCATGACACATGCCATGATGATGGGAAATTGTCTTCTCTGAAGTATAAAAAGCAAGCTACTTTCAATTGGTGCTAAATCTATTCTTGGTTTGAAAACTCTTTCACCTTTATGGGTACCATTGAGAATATCTGCATTTATGAAATGGTCTTTTAATTCTTGAACAATTAATCTGGTCCCATTACATAGTAATAGTAATTTTTTGGGCTACATATTTCATACCTTTTTTTTTGCTGTAAAAATATGTGGTGGCATTCCAGATTGAGTTAATGAATTAATATATTCAGTTGAAAAGTTAATCTGAGTTTCTTTGTCATCACCAAGTACACAATCCGCACTGTGATCATTTTTTTGTGGTGCATCTATTAATTTTAATATTTCATTATTCAGAAGCAATGTATCTTTATTTTTTTATGTTAATATTACTTTGGTTGCAATCTTTGCATAGTCGTCATTAGTTATTGTATTTTGAAATATAGCCGATATAATGTCCTGTTTGCAAATCATTTGCAATGGAATTTCCATGGTATCATCGGGTAAATTATGAATTTGTTCTGTTTTTCCTTATCCAATTTTGACGAGCCACTCATTGAATTCATTTTGTCCTTCTGATCTCATATTTTGTTATAATTTGAGGGGAGTAAGGAGTTTCCATAATGTACTTGACTTGATACATGTTTTTACAATGTCTATGCGATTTCCATGGTCAACAACAGGTAATGTTTGCCTAAAATCTCCATCTAACAACATCAACTTTCCAACAAAAGGTAAATCATTATCCATGACTTTACGCAACAAATGGTCAATACATTGTAGCTCATGGCATGAAATCATTGTAGCTTCATCGATTATAATTAATTTACTTTTCTTAATTTTTTTTGCTTGTAAAGATGTCATTTGAATATCCAACACTGATGTTTCCAGAATAGGAACTGGCAGTTTTAATCCACTATGCACAGTTCTTCCACCTTCTAACAAAAGTGCAAATGGTAGTGCTATTTAACCTTGTGCGCGAATTAAACTAATCAATAAATTATATAGATACGATTTTCCTGATCCACCAGGTCCATCTAGATAGAAATAATGCTCTTCGAGCAAGTCATCCTCTAGTGCACTTTTTATGGTGTTAAATGCTTGCAATTGTAACGTATTTAAAGTTGCAAATTTTTCTTGTGTTATTTGGTTTTGAAGCTGAGTATCATAGTCTTCAATGTTTATTTCATCTATGAGTCCGGGATCTGGCAGATTAAAATTTGCAGAATTTAATCCATGAGAGAGAAAGACCTCTTAAATTTCAATTAATGCTTTTAATTCTGCAATAGACTCTTGTATTGTATTGTATTGTTGCAAAAAGTCTTCAGAATGCTCCAAATGCTAATGCATTTGGAGCATTTGAGAAGATGCAAATGAATGCAAATTGTTCTCTCATCTGCAGTGACATTTGACACAGTGCTGCTTCTTATAGACATCTTTCCCATTCTGTATCATCAGTCAGGAAGTTTCTGTGTCGCGCAGCTAAATTAAAAGTGTCATAAACTGTGTCATTAACAGTTCTCAACTGTTCAAAACTTTGTGCACCAGGAACATTTAAAAAGAGTAAACGTAAGCAGAAACGTTCAAGGTCTCTTGGACTTAAAGAGTAAATTCTAGTTAGAATTTTATTTCCAGAGATTTTTCTTTTCTGCCATAATCCATTAACAAAAACATAATGATATGTAATGTCAATGTATAACAATTCCCTTGCCTCCAAGTCAGTACAATTTTATTGAAACCGTGCAGTTAGTGTAGTTTGTCGATGCTCACTTTGTGCTGAAGCATTTCTTTCATCTCCAACATTGAAATTGTCTTTGGGGCAAATGTACAGCTAATCGATATACTGCATGTGATTGACCATGCATTTCAAATTTGAGAAGACACCACATTGCTTCTGGAGCACTTACATAGCTAGCATCTACATGAAATGAAAGTTCATCATGTAATAACAATTTTTTCTGGATTTTCTACACTTTAAACCACTACAGTAGCTGCATCAAAGCCTTTGTAAATATATTTGTAGACATATTTAATGGATTTTATAGAAGTGTAAGCTTCCACATTAATGTGTGCATTATACTTCATGAGCAAATGTGGATTGTATGGCACCACATATATTCCCATGAATTATAGCATTTTGGCCTTCTCTTCATGTATATAATGGATAGCCATCACAATTAGCACAAGTGTTGTCTCTATAATCTTTTGGATTAATATCACCACATTGTACATGAATCATGCGATGAGTTCCAATCTCATATAGTCTACCACGTATTTCTGTATCTGGTAGTTCAGCAATAATCACTGAATCCACTTTATCACCAGTATCCAATGTATATTTCTCTTGAAGGATGATAAGCATATGTGCATGTGGAAGGCCTCTTTTTTTTAATTCTATGGTATAAACATAAGGCAGACATTTTCCAAATAACTGAGTTATGGTTATGTCACATATTAATTCAGTTAATTTAATTTTGAAGACTCTTACCACTAAATCTGGTTTATCGGAAGCAGGTTGTCCAATTAGTAGATTCTGTACAATCTCTGGCCATTGTGGATTACTGTAAATGTAATAAATAAATCTGGTTTTCCAAATTTAGTTACAATAGCCATAGCATCATTGTATCTTTTTTGAATATTGCGAGGAGATCCTTGGAAAGAAGAAGGTAAAATTATGTGTTTGCCAGCTGTAAGCTCTCTGTTTGTAGCTACCTCAGCGACATAATCCATCAGCCCACAATACTGTTCTACACATAGTCTATCTTATTGATATTTTATGAAATTTAAATTATTTGCCTCAACTTGCAAATATGAATCAATGATCCATTGTTGTGTCAGTTTTCCACCACATAAAATGGGATTAAATCCATCTCGAATGGCAGTTTGAGACACTTTAAATTCAAGCATAGAAATATTATTTTGAATTTGAGTAACTGTCAAGTGTTAATTTGGGTTGCCATCCGGCTTCCCCATTAGGGAAAAAAATGGGATCTAAATTAATACTTAAGATACTTATGTTGATGTAAGGTTGCTTCTCATTTCTCGGATATATTTTAATATCCCTTTGAAATGGTGGTTCTCAATCGTCATTTTGAAAGACCATTGCAACCTCATTTGATGTTGGTAAGTTGTAACAGAGTTTAACAGTATGGCGATCTCTTTTAAGAACCATATTGACTTTTGAGATTGGTAATTGATGTAGTTCTGCAATTATTATTTGTTCTTGTTCTATTTCTGAAATTTGTTATAAGCTTGAGTGTATGGGTTTTGGCCATAATTATATCAAGCTCTATAAAAGCAATGGGTAAGCATTTTTTATTTTCTGGAAGCTGCATATGTTGTTCAACAGCTTCCATTTTACCTATAGTTGAGCAAATGTTTTTTGCTCCCCTTCTTCTGGATGTAAATGAGAAGTATGATGGTAAATTTGTCCTTGTACTTTGAAACAGAAAGGGCCATGTCCTGGCACATTAGCAGCTATACTATTCCTCACCTCCTATACTGCTATACTAATCCTCAACCTCCCTCCTCATCCTCAACCCCCTCTTCAACCAACCTCAACCCCCTCATCCTCAACCCCCTCCTCAACCAACCTCAACCCCCTCCATAACCTCAACCCACCTCCATACACTCAACCCCCTCCAAAACCTCAACCTGCCTCCTCATCCTCAACCTCCCTCCTCATCCTCATCCCCGTCCCCAACCTCCCTTCTCATCCTCCCTCCTCATCCTCAACCCCCTCCTCATCCTCCCTTCTCAACTCCCCCTCAACCCCCCCATCCTAATCCTCCCCCCTCAACCCCTCATCCTCATCCTCCCCCCTCAACCCCATCCTCATCCTCAACCCCCCCATTCTCAACCCCCTCCTCACGTCCCTCAACCTCAACCCCCCTCCTCATCCTCAACCCCCCATCCTCATCCCCCTCCTAGCATATACCGGGTGTTGCTAATGGTAATTAATTTTAGTGATGTCGCAAACATCAAATGTTTGGTTCGTGAACAGCGGACGCAAACTTCCATCAAATGTTCGCGAACGGGTGAACCCTGCGAACCGCCATAGACTTCAATGGGCAGGCGAATTTCAAACCCGCAGGGACTCTTTCTGGCCACAATAGTGATGGGAAAGTTGTTTCAAGGGGACTAACACCTGGACTGTGGCATGCCGGAGGGAATCCATGGCAAAACTCCAAAGGAAAATTACATAGTTGATGCAGAGTCTGGTTTTAAGCAATAAAGGGCATAAATCACGTAACATTCCTAAATTGTTTGGAATAACATGCTTTAAAACATCAGGTATGATGTTGTATCAATCAGGTAGTGTAAGGGTTACACCCGCTTCACAGTAACAGACCAATCTCCCCGTTTAATGCACCGCAAACAACCGCAAACAGTCCCTTTGCACAACCGCAAACCCCCCATTTGCACAAGGTTGGATACCAAGCTAGCCATGTTCTGTTCCTTGTCCTCACTGATGTCATTGAAGGTCTCTTTCTCCACCCAGCCACCAAGGGTCCCCAAAAGGTGACAACAAGCCCCCTGGGACGCCTGCTGTGTTTGGTCTTCCACCTCCTCAAAGCCACCTTCCTCCTCTGACTCCTCTTCTTCAGACTCCTCTCTCTGCGTTGCCTCTGTCTGCATTATTATAAGGTGTGTACTATTAAGTAGTACTATTCCTATTGGTTTAATCCCTGTTACGTCCACTATTAGGGGACGTGTATATGGCATTGATTTTTGGAACAGGGAGATGGAAAAAGATGCTTGGTCGGACCCCCTACTTCAAATTTGGGGCACTGCGCGTGCAATCTAAGGTGCCACCAGATAAGAATGTCACTGGGCACTGGCAAAAGTTGGCAGAGTAGGTGCTGTAGGCCTCACACACACGCCTGTAGGCAGGCAACTGATATTCAATCGATTACAGTCAAAAAAGTGTTGTTTTATGTCACAGTACACTACGGTTGCACCAGATATGACGTATCACTGTGCACTGGCAAAAGTTGGCAGAGTAGATGCATTAGGCTTCACACACACCCCTGTAGGCAGGCAATTGCTATTCAATCTATTACAGTCAAAAAAGTGTTATTTTATTTCACTGAGCACAATATAAGCTGTGAGCCTGACACAGGCAGGCAACTGAAATTAGATTAAAGGAAAAAAGGGTTGTTTTTTTTCAATGTATGGTACACCAATTATGACTGGTGAAACAGAGCAGAATATTAGCTGTGAGCCTGACACAGGCAGGCAACTGAAATTAGATTACAGGAAAAAAATGGTTGTTTTCAATGTATGGTACACCACCAGGTATGAGTACTGAAAATACGCACAATATAAGCTGTTAGGTGTTAGCCTGTCACACACACACACTGGCAGGCAGGCATATGCAATTAGATTACACAGAAAAAAATTATAAAATAAAATAAATGATGTTTTAGCCATAAAGAGGGCTTTTTGGGTTGCTGTCCTTGCAGCAGATATCAGATGAGTCCTTCAGGTCTGTAGTGGAAGCTAAATACACAGCATGGCTAACTTTTTCCCTATTAAATCTCCAGTAGCTACACTATCTGTCCTCTCCCAACGAATGCAGCTTCAAAATGATTCTAAAATGTATGCTGTCCTTCAGATGGAAGGCTCTGGAAGGGAGTGTATGATGCTGATTGGCTGGAATGTGTCTGCTGACTCTGAGGTGCAGGGTCAAAGTTTCCTCAATGATAAAGTATAGGGGGCGCTGCGAATGCGAACATGCCAAAATCGGAGCTAATAGTCCGCGGGCGAACTGTCCGCGACATCTCTAAGACTGTCATCATGACATCATTAAAACATGGCATTTAAACATCAATCAATTAGCGTTTAGAGGTCCGATTTGCGAACGGTCTTGCAATCTGGCGATGTACAAAATAATAAAATTGAATTACGATACTGTTTTAGTTCAAAATAATTAATTTTTATTGCAGATTTGAACGGGACATGGCTAGCTTGGTATCCAACCTTGTGCAAATGGGGAGTTTGCGGTTGTGCAAAGGGACTGTTTGCGGTTGTTTGCGGTGCATTAAACGGGGAGATTGGTCTGTTACTGTGAAGCGGGTGTAACCCTTACACTACCTGATCAATACAACATCATACCTGATGTTTTAAAGCATGTTATTCCAAACAATTTAGGAATGTTACGTGATTTATGCCCTTTATGGCTTAAAACCAGACTCTGCATCAACTATGTAATTTTCCGTGGAAGTTTTGCCATGGATCCCCCTCCGGCATGCCACAGTCCAGGTATTAGTACCCTTGAAACAACTTTCCCATCACTATTGTGGCCAGAAAGAGTCCCTGTGGGTTTTGAAATTCACCTGCCCATTGAAGTCTATGGCGGTTCGCCCGGTTCGCCCGTTTGCGAACATTTTGATGAAGTTCGTGTCCGCGGTTCGCGAATCGAAAATTTGATGTTCGCGACATCACTAGACAGTCTCAATTACTCTTGGCTATTTCTAAATCGGTAGTTACAGCCTTGCTTAACTGATCATGATCATGGACTAAAATGCTACTTACAGGTGCATGGTTTACAGTTTAGGTTTTCGGACAGGTAGTTGCGGGATTGTTCAATTTAATCAATCTGTAACTGTTGAAATTGAATTGAGGCCTTGGTGTTCAACAGATTAGTTTTACATTTTTTTTTACATGAATCATAGCTCTGTAACTTTAGTTTTTAAAGTGCTTGGAGATCAGGGACAGACGTACATCGGATATCCCTGCAATCATGGAATGGTGGCTAAAACAATCTGTAAATAGGGGCTATACAAGCTCAGCGCCACCTGCTTTAGACTACAGGTTATCTACCCACAAGGACCATTGGGTTTTTTGAAATCTCTGCACCAGCACCATGATATCTTGCTTCTGTATCAGTCAGAGTCTCTCCATCAGGAATCAGCATTTCCAGGAGTTCAAGTAACCTTCCTTTGGTACTGATTAGGACAGGTTACTTAGAGGGTGGGGATAGGTTCAGTTTTGCAGCCACCAGGAACATAATCAGAGATACATGATTTATATATATCTCCAATTGAACTGTTTAATTTTTTAATATGACAGCATTGTTTATAGGGGATAGATACAGAGGGGGTGTACACAGCACAACAATGAGGGGATGTGGCAGACAAGCACAGAAGATAAATTCCACATGGGGTCTAACAGAAGCTTCCTTGGATCAATAGGATTAATCTTCAATACACATCCTGCCATCGCTGTGTCTTTCCCTAAAGACATAAAAAACATGCAACATCACATAGAGAGTCCAATAGTAACAAAGATTAAGCAAGCTTAGTGCAAACTTCCCGAGAAACATTAGCATAATATTTTTTTGTTGAAAAGGGCACTTTACATTGATTTGTTCATATGCTTCAAATGAACTTTAAGCATCATGAAAATTATTTAAACCCTGCATGTTCCTCTTGAGATTATTGCAATTGTATATATGTATATTAGCACAACTCATCTTGTATTCTTACTTACAAGGAGAGCTGTAAAACGTACAGAAAAAATTATAATATCATCTGAAATACAAGTATACATTTCCAGATGACTTCTGATTTTCTGAATAGCACAGTTTCATGTGCCATATGCTTCATGCCTTATCATTCATTATTATTTAATTACATCATAATATGTTTCCTTTGGTTTTAATTAACCTTTCAGAGGAAGTTAGTAACCTTGGGCACCGATATACATTGCAGTTGATATTACTCAGTCAGGAATCCTGTCATCTTATATGAATATTTAATGAGTAGAAATGCACTAACTGTACTTGGGAGATATGAATGTTACCTAGGAACTAACTCCAAGAATGCGGTAATACAGCAAAATATGCTAGTAATATCAAAATCTATTGTTAACACAAAGCTAGCCCTTTATGTTTAAAGACGTTTCCGGAGATGAGAGAGGGATTAAATGATATAAGCCATTTTCTAAATTAAGGGATTTATGTTAACATGTGTATTACGTTTGTGACAAGTTTCCAGTCTCCTCTGAGTTTGTGCTCCTTGTTTACAGCACTTTGAAGGAGGGACACAATACAAGAGGCTTTAATACTTTTCCAATATTTACTAAAATGTTAGCCAGTTATACAAAAAATAATAAACCAAAACATATACAAAAACAAGCCTATCTTCCACTGAAGAACTATCTTAACTGATAAACAGTTTCCTCATTACTAACCTCTTATCCAGCTAAACCTGAGTGGGGAAAAACAAACAGTGTATTAGTTGGAAAAATACTGGCCTGTTTATTTTTTCAGATTTCCAGATCTCCACTCTGCTCCAAGTGATCATAAGTTACAGGCTGCTGTCTCACTATGTGTGTGTTTCTCAGCTAATAAAGAGAGAGAAGGAGGGAGGCAGAGAGAGGGAGGCAGGCAAGCACAATGAGATTGAGGGAGAGTGGGGGTAGGGATAGAGAGGGACAGAGGGAGGCAGATAGAGAAGGAGGGGGATAGAGAAGGAGGTGGGCAGAGGGAGAGGGACAGAGAGAGAGGGAGGGGAGAGAAGCCTGTAACTGTCACGCTCCAATCACACTATTAAATTGCAACAAATTCCCAAACACGCCCTGGCGTCCAAGCCGAAACCGCAAATGGAGGGAAAAATATTATTGCCTCCAAATAGGACCCGCAAAGAGTTTACAGACAATTTCTCAGCACTGTAAAAGACAATATAAACACCACACCAATGAATTTTAAAATATGGAAAAAACATGGAAAGGCCTTACAATTATTTGCACAATAATCCCCCAATAAAAATAGGCATTTAAAAAATATTTTATTTCATCATATGTTGGAATAGTCATGCATATGCCAATAAGAAAAGCCATGCTGCAACATGCAGAAAGCAATTAGAGACACACTACCTGATTACATTGCAACACAAAACATGAAACTGATGCTATATTAACCCTTTCTTACTCACAGAGCTTCTAATATTGACCCAGGAATATATGATTGCATATACAGCTCTCATCAGATCTACACTGGGAAAACAAATAGTGGCCACATTACACCGCCACATCACATAGATCAAGTACCAGGGGAACATTTTATTATTTGTTGTTCAGTCCTTTCTGGCTTTCTGTGACCCTATGGACTGCAGCACATCTAGATAGGTGTCTGCCTGTGCTGTTCCACAAGGTTTGTTTGCGAGAAATCCGGGAGTAGGTTGCAAGTTCCTTCTCTAGTGGACTGTGATTTGTCTGACCTCTCTGCTATCACCTGCCCACCTACACTGGCACTACATGGTATAGCTCACATCTTCATTCAGCTTCACAGCTGCAATTCAGGTACACAAGACCCTTCACCACCACCACTTAGACATGCTGAAGGGAACCAGGGGAACATACACCACACTAATCTATTCTAACCCGCAAAAACACATGGAGGCTTTGCAGAACATCAACAGCCAACTCATATCCATCAGGGGTAATCTCCGCTATGCCCATCCTGGAAAGTCCCATGCCCATGGTCACCTCTCTCTCCTCTCTCTCCGCCTCGCCTCTCCCCTTCTCCTCCTCCCCACCTCTCCACTCCTCTCCCCTCCTCTCTCCTCCCTCCATTATAATCCCCAAAAGAAAATAATGATAAATAAAAATAAGTGTTGCTGTATATGTGTATTATGTGTATTTAGTAACTGTTGGGGGATGGGATGGGGTGTGTGGGTATGGAGTGACCTTGCTCTATATGTCTCTATGTGTGTTCTTTTAATTATGTGTATTATTATGTGTAATCTGTAAATATGTGTAATCAAGAATTAAGTCTAAAATCGTATGTAATAGAATATAAATGAACAAAACCACAAAACACTTCTCTCCAAACTCTCCTACTCTCTCTATAACTCAAAGCCAACCACCAACTCCAAGACCTGAGTGCTACTTCGAAAGAAAATACAACACAGTTCACACATGGGCGTGTGGAACGCAAATTTATAATCTACCTCTGTCAATCATCTTCGCCTAGACCACTATTGGCTGAGAGGCCTGTTTCATACTACGTTATACCGCAATTGGATAGTGACAGTCGATCGCCTCTTTTCAGCTTGCACGTACGGAAAGGGTTTACAGGCTTGTGTCTACATCAGCATGGTTCAATTTAATGAAAAAAACAGAGATGTACAATCACCAGTATATTATAGTTATTTAGTAAAGGGACAGTAACAGTGTCATAAACACTACATTGATAGAATGATACAAAAGAGAACACCAACAGTCCCTATTATAAAAACTTTGGGCATAGATAGGAACCAATAAAATATAACCTTTATTATAAAACTAAAAAATATAAAGCACACTTCGATGTATAAAAACATACAAGAAGTGCCAAGAGAGTCTCAGGAACCCAGGGAGTTAATCTCAAACAAAAATCCTACAGTGAACCAACAACGTAGTCACTGCTTCCATACACCAGACTGTCACAGCTAAGTGTGTCTCATGGACTTAATCCATCCACACAAAGGGATTACTCCTCACTAGTGATGTCGCGAACACCACATTTTCGGTTGCGAACTTCCATCAAATGTTCGCGAACGGGCGAACCCGGCGAACCACCATAGACTTCAATAGTCAGGCAAATTTCAAAAGCCACAGGGACTCTTTCTGGCCACAATAGTGATGGGAAAGTTGTTTCAAGGGGACTAACAGCTGGACTGTGGCATGCCGGAGGGGGATCCATGGCAAAACTCCCACGGAAAATTACATAGTTGATGCAGAGTCTGGTTTTAAGCCATAAAGGGCATAAATCACGTAACATTCCTAAATTGTTTGGAATAACATGCTTTAAAACATCAGGTATGATGTTGTATCGATCAGGTAGTGTAAGGGTTACACCCGCTTCACAGTAACAGACCAATCTCCCCATTTAATGCACCGCAAACAACCGCAAACAGTCCCTTTGCACAACCGCAAACTCCCCATTTGCACAAGGTTGGATACCAAGCTAGCCATGTCCCGTTTCTTGTCCTCACTGATGTCATTGAAGGTCTCTTTCTTCACCCAGCCACCAAGGGTCCCCGAAAGGTGACAACAAGCTCCCTGGGACGCCTGCTGTGTTTGGTCTTCCACCTCCTCAATACCACCTTCCTCCTCTGACTCCTCTTCTTCAGACTCCCAGAGTCTGGGGGCTTCCACTGCCCAGCATGGAAGATTATACACAGGTCAGAGTCTGGGGGCTTCCACTGCCCAGCATGGAAGATTATACACAGGTCAGAGTCTGGGGGCTTCCACTGCACAGCATGGAAGATTATACGCGTTGCCTCTGTCTGCGTTATTATAAGGTGTGTACTGTTAAGTAGTACTATTCCTATCGGTTTAATCCCTGTTACGTCCACTATCAGGGGACGTGTATATGGCATGGATTTTTGGAAGCAGGAGATGGAAAAAGATGCTTGGTCGGTCCTCCCACTTCAAATTTGGGGCACTGCGCGTGCAATCTAAGGTGCCACCAGATATGAGTGTCACTGTGCACTGGCAAAATTTGGCAGAGTAGGTGCAATAAGCTTCACACACACGCCTGTAGGCAGGCAATTGCTATTCAATCTATTACAGTCAAAAAAGTGTTGTTTTATGTCACTGTACACTACGGTTGCACCAGATATGATGTATCACTGTGCACTGGCAAAAGTTGGCAGTGTAGATGCAATAGGCTTCACACACACGCCTGTAGGCAGGCAATTGCTATTCAATCTATTACAGTCAAAAAAGTGTTGTTTTATGTAACTGAGCACAATATAAGTTGTGAGCCTGACACAGGCAGGCAGCTGAAATTAGATTACAGGAAAAAAAATGGTTGTTTTCAATGTATGTTACACCACCAGGTATGAATAGCACAATATAAGCTGTTAGGTGTTAGCCTGTCACACACACACGCTGGCAGGCAGGCATAGATTAAACAAAAAAAATTAAAATCCTACAAAAGTGCCATAAACATACCTGTTCAGTTTCAGAGCTGTGTATGTCATGAATTCCTTCAGAGATAAAGTAACTTCCTTGAGAGTAATACAGCTTACATTAGGGAGGTTGAAGGGTAACCAACAAGTTATATGGGCATATTCCTATCCCTGTTAAATACCTCCCTATAGAAATTATGTTTCAAAATAATAGCTCTGTAGTGCTGCTGAATTTCAAGCCCACAGGCTTTTGCAAGTGTGCTGATGCCACTACAGGCTTTGAATTTAATGATGCTGCTGGAACTGACTACAGCTCAGATCATGAGCCTCTTCTTGTTAATAGAGGGGTGGGTGGCTCCTTTCAACAGGAAGTTTTAGAAAGAGTAAGATAAAAAGCCTAGCAAGGAGATGTGGGTAGTGATGTCTCCTTGGACCACTTATCTTACGTGTTAATGTAGTGATGCTGAACGTGTTTGTTTATGATGTAGGGTGTGGTGCTGTTATGCTGGTTCTGTTGTTGTCTGCCTCTCATGAAATCCCTTGCCCATTGTCCTCTACTTCCACAGCATCTACACTGATTTTGCTATTTATCACTGAGTGGCCTATCATTAGAATGCCCATTTATCAGTGTGTTTAAGAAGTTATTGAACCTACCTAGCTTTTAATGTATTGTAGAATATAAACTGCTGGTTAATGCTGGTTAAGGCTAGAGTAACATCCCCAATAGGAATCTGTTTGCTATTTGGGGACCGATGAGTTTGTAGTCTTGTGACACATGCAGTAATGGAATATTAAAGAGTGTTTGAATTTACAGGGATTGTAACTCTTTATCCTTGATATCTAGACCAGATGCTGGAGGATGAAGGAATTAGCAGCCTCCTTATGTTTTTGTAGCAATTAAGTAGTTTGTGAAAAATCAGCAGAAATAGAGGTAGCCTTTTTTAATCTTGTTTGCTTTGTTTTAAAATCAGTCTGTCACAGAATCAGAATAATTTCTGCCACAGTTTTTTTCATTAGAGATAACAAACACTGACTGATTGTCACAATGAGTTTGCACACCCATGTATTTTGTAATAGCATGTCAGCAGTTAATGTCAACTAGAAGCTGACGGTGAGTCCATATGCAGAACACACTTTGCCCAAAATGTCCAATGTTTCATACTTTCTCCCATTCTTTGATTAGTTAAAGCAGTCTCGTCGCTCATCTAAACAGTTTATCATTTTGTTGAAATCTCTGTATGGAACAGGACACTCAGTATCCTATTTACATTCTTTCTTAAAACAACCATAATTTTCGCTAATTCATTAAATACACAAAAGGAACAATATTCATCGGAGACCGAGCATACTCATTCAATCATTCAGCCAAAGATTTAAGGACCACCAAATCCTTTTGTTTCAACAGCTCCCGTCTAACATACTTTGCCAAGGTCTTTTACATTTTATGTTGTCCACCCTTTCACCTAATGTTTCCCGGAGCGAAAACAAAGTAGTCTAATCCTTATACATTTGTTGATGGCTTCTTTCCTGAAATAAAGTTAAAAAAAATGTTCAAGAATACAATAACAGGGTCTCTGAACAGGGTCTCTGACAATATGTTCTGCTGTGATAACTAACATTCTCCCTCACAATAGCCACTTTACATGCTGCTGGTTAATATGTCTGTGTATATCCATCTGGCTTTACTATGCCAGCAAATATGCCAGGACTCTAACCTGACCACTTGTTTAGCGAGTAGCCAGAGCTCCTACATTAGTACTCCCTGGTCATTATCCAGACAAGTGGGTTTTATCAATTCTTGCTCTGGACCTCTCCTATGTCCGGACTGGGTTATGAGTAAAGATCTTGTACAATAGTACTCACCTGGATCCATATACTAATCCTGTTTGTGACACCAATTGTTACAGAACATTTGTAGGAATGAGCTGATCCAGTCAAGCAGAAGATACCTTTATTATATCAAGCACAACAATGCAGGAGAGAACATAAGCTTATATAGTACATTGCATAATAATTCTTATTAATTAATTAGTGATATAGATACTTAACCTTAATTACTAGCTGTTACATGCTTAATTGCAGGACACAAAAAGACATGTGTTATGTGGAAGGAACTTGAATGGATAGCCAATAGCCTCACTGTAGAGTTCTGTATCAACTGTAAGCAACGTAGTTCTTTATTTGACAGTAGATAAAGGCAGTTACAGAAGTCCAGTTGCGATTATATGAAAGCATGAATCAAAAACGGAAGGTGTCCCAAACCACTATTCATTGGGCTTGAAAAGTTCACTAGACCGATCCTACCCACAGGGTTTTCTAGACTAAGACCCCTATGCTAATCCCTGAAAAATCAATTACGAGTGCGGTAGTGACACAAATAAATCTACCTATGTTAATCACCCACCCCAAAAATTGTGAGAGAACTACAGCTAGTCACTGCAGCAAGCCAGAGTTGGAAATTATGGGTTAACTTTTCCATTGACTTTTCACACTGACTTTATATTAAGATTTACTCCAAGAAACTATCCCCCCAAAACTTATGATAAAAAGATTTTATGGATCGCTTACAGTCAAGATAAGAGGAAATTATTACAGGTACCAAACACCACTCGCAGTAACTTTTAAAACCATGGCGGACTGCTGCAGCACCAGTTAAAGGGACAGAACAACAGAAATCAATAGTAAAGCATGCTAAATCAACAAAAAATGAGGAATTGTCATTGCTTATGACATATATGATCGATTTCCAAACAAATATTATCATCTGTGATGTAACAGACATAAGAAAAAAGGAAATATCTGCTCACAGATGGAAACATATCTTAAAGAGACGGCACATTAATAAGTAGCCTCAGAAATTAGAGAACTCCATTACAAATAAGATATGTCAGTCACAAAGCCACAAATGTGAAAAATGTAAATCATATAAATACATCTTTATGTTTCACATTGACATGTTTGGCAACACCTGTCCTTGGAAGTCCCACACCATGGCTGCTGTGCAAGTGGAAACATGTATAACAATAATGAGCATGTAACAATTAATGATACTTTTAATTTATCAATGAATCATTAATAACACATGTCAGATGATTAATGACCCTTTACTGAATAATGAGGTCCATCAGTGTCACTATGTATATATATCAATGTACTAACTCATAATTATCAAAACTTATCTAGTCCACCCATGCTTTATTAAATAGGGTTGACAAATGTCAATAAGTGAGAACACATATTGCATATATTAACACATGTGATCACTTGTAACCCACGCTTGTGTCACTGGAATGTTATGGATTCATTAACCTGCATGAAAAGATGCCTATACAGAATGATGACCAATATCCTAAATAATTGTTATGCATGTTCATGTCACTAATCAATTAGCTTGAGAAAAACACAGAAACATGGATAATGGTATAACAATAACATTCTTTATTGAATACAGAAAGCACAGTCATAAACTTTTTCATGTGCATTCATGTTATGGGTGTGGAGTGGGCGGATCCATAAAGACAAGAGGCTGGAAAATATGGCAAAACCTAAAAGGGTCAAGGTAATACAGTGTAGGAAAAAAGTATTTGATCCCCTGCTGATTTTGAATGTTTGTCCACTGACAAAGAAATGATCAGTCTATAATTTTAATGGTAGGTGTATTTTAACAGTGAGAGACATAATAACAAAAAAGCAAACAAGAAAAACGCATGCCAAAAAAGTTCTACATTGATTTGCAGGTCAATGAGGGAAATAAGTATTTGACCACTTCTACTTAGTATTTGGTGGCAAAACCCTTGTTGGCAATCACAGAGGTCAGACGTTTCTTGTAGTTGGCCACCAGGTTTGCACACATCTCCGGAGGTATGTTGTTCCACTCCTCTTTGTAAATCCTCTCCAAGTCATTAAGGTTTTGAGGCTGATGTTTGGAACTCGAAACTTTAGCTTCCTCCACAGATTGTCTATGGGATTAAGGTGGAGACTCGCTAGGCTTCTTCTTGAGTCACTCCTGTGTTGCCTTGGCTGTGTGTTTTGGGTCTTTGTCATGCTGGGATACCCATCCATGACCCATTTTCAATGCCCTGGCCGAGGGAAGGAGGTTCTCACCCAAGATTTGGCGGTACATGGCCCAGTCCATCGTCCCTTTGATGTGGTGCAGTTGTCCTGTCCCCTTAGCAGAAAACACCCCCAAAGCATAATGTTTCCACTTCTATGTTCTTGGGGTCATAGGCAGCATTCATTTGAGTTGATGCCAAAGAGTTCGATTTTGGTCTCATCTGAACACAACACTTTCACCTAGTTCTCCTCTGAATCATTCAGGTGTTCATTGGCAAACTTCAGACAGGCCTGTACAAGAGATTTCTTGAGCAGGGGGACCTTGCGGGCGTTCCAGGATTTCAGTCTTTCACAGCGTAGTGTGTTACCAATTGTTTTCTTGGTGACTATGGTCCCAGCTGCCTTGAGATCATTAACAAGATCCTTGCATGTAGTTCTGGGCTGAATCCCCACCTTTTTCGTAATCATTGAAACTCGGCAAGGTGAGATCTTGCATGGAGCATCAGACTGAGGGAGACCGGCAGTTATTTTGTGTTTATTACATTTGCGAATAATCGCACCGAACTGTTGTCACCTTCTCACCAAGCTGCTTGGCGATGGTCTTGTAGCCCATTCCAGCCTTGTGTAGGTCTACAATCTTGTCACTCACATCCTTGGACAGCTCTTTGGTCTTGGCCATGGTGGAGAGTTTGGATTTTGATTATTGCTTTTGTGGACAGGTGTCTTTTGTACAGGTAACAAGCTGAGATTAGGAGCACTCCCTTTAAGAGAGTGCTCCTAATCTCAGCTCGTTGCCAGTATAAAAGACACCTGGGAGCCAGAAATCTGGCTGATTGATAGGGGATTAAATACTTGATTCCCTCACTCACCTGCAAATCAATTTATAACTTTTTTGACATGCGTTTTCTTTTTTTTTTTTTTTTTGGTTATTCTGTCTCTCACTGTTTAAATACACCTACCATTAAAATTATAGACTGATCACTTCTTTGTCAGTGGACAAATGTTCAAAGTCAGCAGGGGATCAAATACTTTTTTCCCACACTGTAATAATGATGCATAGCATCTACTAGGATCACATGTGATCAGTACACCACAGTAACCACAATCAGATGAAAAAAAACATTAATTTTTAAAATCTCCATATAATCAAATTTACTACTAATGCGCATAGCACATTCATCATGTAATCCAAATCAATAACACACATGCGTTCAAATAAAAGATAGTCCTAAGCTAAAATATCCGGAGGAGAAGAAAAAAATATCTATAATAATCTGTATGTACAGTACAGTGGCAAATACTGTAACTGTAACAATAAAACAACTTACCTAAAACTTAATCCACAAACAGTGCAAAATGTTATCTATCTCTCATTTGAAATCCCTTGCCATCACCATGAATAATGGTGGGTCAAGAATACTTTTATCATTTCTCTAGGAGATTTCAATGCATGTAATAATGCAGTCTTAAAATAAATGGCCATTTTTGGACTTTGATATTTCCATGCCAGATCTACATTGCTAGGAGTTTAACTTAACAACAAACAGGTGTTTTTGAACATGAATTATGATTACTTAGTGGCTTATCAGATCATTCTGATAGGGAGATGTCATTGATGGAAAGGTTATCTGATAGCCACTGTGTAGTTATCTCACTCACATTATTTGATAGCACAGCTTGCGGATAAAGACAATTCTTCATGGGCCTGAATTGTGGCAAAAAAACATACAACATAATCCTAATGGGAAAAATAAAAATAGGAACTGCACCATATCTTCTCAACAGCATTCCTCAGTGACCATCAATTGGTGAAATGTTAAACATAAACATGTGTCCACAGTGACCCTCGCAAAGTGAGGGGCCACATTTGAAGAGGTGGACCTAAGCTGCAATGAGCCAAAGGCTCATAGCAGGATGCAAATGCGGACCTCGCGCAGCGAGTGTCCGCATTTGGGGAGGTGGAGGTTCTACAGTGCCTCAATCTTGGTAAAAAACAACCCAGGAAATCGGGACTTAGAAAACAAAAAAAAAATTGGGGGACTAAGAAAAATAAATTGGGACTTAGAAAAAAAAATACGACCCGCGGGACTTAGACAAATAAAACAATAAGAGGTTGCAAAAATACAAAGTTTATGGCCAAACCGCAAAACCACAGAAAAACATAAAAAAAACATCATACACAGCATGGGGGGACAGCCTGCACATCTGGGAGGGAGGATGCACGCAAAGTTAAGTCAAATTTAAGTAGTTTTAACACTTGAAAATTGGCTAAGCAAGAAAAAAAATGGAAGCCGAAAAAAATGAAAACAAGGCTACATGACCCCGAGGCGCATAAAACACCGCCAGGGACATACGACTTTTACCCAGGCACATACGAGGTACAAAATACACTATTAGAAAGGACAGAAAATGCTTGCAAAGCATGTAAGACATAGAATATCGCCGCCATTTTACAGTACGGAGGTGGAGGCTCTACGGCACCTCAATCTCGGTAAAAAACAACCGAGAAATGGGTACTTAGAGAAAAAAAATACGACCTGCGGGACTTAGAAAAATAAAAAAATACGAGATTGCAAAAATACAAAGTTAACGGCCGAACCGCGTACATCGAAAAACACCAAAACCACTGAAAAATAACAAAAAACATAAAATAAAATCACAAACAGCACTTGAAAATCGGCTAAGCGAGAAACAAAATGGCGGCCGTAAAAAAATAAAAATGAGGCAACACGACCCCAAGGCGCACAAAACACCTCCAGGGACTTACGACTTTTACCCAGGCACCTACGAGGTACAAAATACATGTTAGGAAGGCTTTCCCACCTTAAACAATGGTTTGGTCTCGCACATGTAGCCTATATATACTATACACTTGCCACATTGCTGACACTTTCTCCTCGGGTGATGACAGCCTGACTGCCCAAAAAAATTTCTGCTGCCTGAAAATCCAAAGAGATTGTTAGCTCTTCAGGATATTGATTGCTGGCTATTAATTATAAATAGGTAAAGTATATTCATTTATTTATTAATTAATTATTAATATAAATAAAAAAATAAAATACAAATATTTTCCACTGCACTAAAAAAAGGTATAGTTCACACTGTATTTATGTATCTTTAGTATGCTTAGCTCTTTCTAATACATTTGTTCCTTTATTACATAATTATTAATGTAGATTAATAATTACTTAATAAAAAAATATATACTGCAGGAAGAAAAAATGATATTTTACACTGCAGTTATATAGATGTATTATGCTTACCACTTTATCATACATTTATTCATTAATTAATTTATTAATAATGTCAAATTAATTTATTAATTGCTAATAAGAAAAAAACATTTTTTGCCCACTGCACTAAAAAAGGTGTCTTTTACACTGCAGTTATATGTCTGTATTATGCTTATGTGTTCCTAATACACTTATTCATAAACATCAATTAATTCATTAATTAAGAATTACTATATTTTACACTACACTTATATAGCTTAATTAATGCTCATTGTCTGACAGCAATAGGACCCTGAAATAAAATAAATGGATATTTTACACTGCAGTTACAAATAAGGACATTTTTAAGTGCACTTACTTCAATCAGTTTATTTTGCTCTAAGACCTCAAAAGTATATACTTTTCAGTGCAAATACTTACATCAGTTTTTATGCTCTGGACCTACACAAAATGCATATTTTAGACTGCAGTAAAAAAATTATATATTTTACACTGCACTTATTTATTTGTATTAATGCTCATTGCCTGACAGGGATAGGACCCTCAAAGCAGTTACAGATTTAACTCGGTTGATTATGCTCTGACACCTAATACATTTCATATTAAAGCTTTGTCCTTTAGGTTTTGCATATATGCAAATTAAACATGATACTTTCGTTGATGAATGAATTAATTTAATACAAACATTAACAATGCTTTTATTGTCATTTTACAGTTTGCTCATCTCGGTCAACACTGGACTTGAATGAACAGAGACCCTGAGTTCCGCAGCATTTCATCTGCAATTACATCACCATTTCAGGTATATGATTTAATGATGCCCTTCTTTATCAAAACATGATTAAGTCTTTTGCTTTTGCATTGATGAAAGTTATTGATTAATTAATTAATGTATGTACAATAAAAATACATTATATATCTTACAGATTTGAAGACAGAAAAAATACAACTTCAATACCATCAACATGTGGAAAGGAAGTTAATCCTTTAATACTTCAGGTAACTAAGAAAAAAAATAAGAATGTGCTAATTCATGTTATTTGCTATACAAGAAAATTTTACAATTGAAATTAAAACGCCTGTATTTACAATTCCAGATTGAAATGGTGGTCAAATAAGAAACAAAGAAAGAACGGAAAAGAAAAGCGACAAGGGAACGGAAGCACAGATGGAGAAATTTACAGTGACCTGAGACTTCCCAAAGACTAAGAGAAGAAGACCTACAGAGACATCCTAAAAAAAGACAAATGAGTGCAAAAGGACAAACTGAGTATGCTGGACCTTCAAGGAAAAGAAAAAGTAAACAAAACATGTCTGTGAAACATTGACTAATGACCCAATATTGCCTCATGACACCAAGGTTGATACTCATGACACCAATGTTGATATACACACTGGTACTGATAGCTATGTTCAGGAAACTCAGGATAGTCCTTTATTTACATCACTAACAGTAGACACTCATTATTGTGGATTAATGAATGTGGTTTGTCAGTTTTGTGTTGCCTATCATTTTCTGAAGGAAAGACCAACTGATGGGGAGTTTATTAGTTGCTGTCAGAAAGGAAAGGTAAGACTTCCACAAAGACACACATTTCCTGAATATTTAGAAAGTATAATGAGCAATCCAAAATTTCCAAATTATAATAATATAAAAAAAAAAAAAAACATCACGTCTTATAACGGGCGCTACATTAGCAGAAAATGTCCCAGGACATTGTCCTTACTGTCTTAGAGTTCAAGGACAAGTTTACCACCGCACTTCACATTTACACCAACAAGAAGGAGGGCAAAGGAAATTTGCACTGTTATATGTCCTACATTTAATGGAAGCTGTTGAACAATGGATGATGCTTCCTGAAAATAAACAGTGTTTGCGCATTGACAAAATTATGACCAGCAACCCATATAGTCAAGCATACAAAAAATTAGCAGAGGTTGAAAAAGAACAACAGGAACATGCTCAAATACATCAATTGCCAATGCCAAGAGTAAATATGGTTTAGAAAAGAGATCGCAATACTGATCAAAGATGGTATAATTTACCAACAGTAAATGAGGTTGCCATGGTCTTTAAAAATGAGGATGGTGAACCCCCTTTTCAGCGGTATATTAGGATATATCCACACAATGAAGACCAACCTTTTATAAACATCAATATATTAAGTTGTAATTTGGATCCAATGACATATCCAATTTTCTTTCCAAATAGTGAGCAAGGATGGGAACCACAATTACAATTACAAAGTTATCCCAATACTAGTTTGTGTTAGAAACAATATTTCTATGCTGGAATATAAAGTGGCACAAACTGCTATTAGTAATCATTTTAATCCTATTTTATATGGGGGGAAACTCACACAACAAAGTATTATTGATTCATATCTACAAGTCAAAACAAATAAATCTAAATGTTATAAAATTTCAACAAAACAAGCTTCTCATAGAACAATATTGTGGATTGATGGATTATGTTGCTAAATTGGCTGCTAACAGAGACCTTCCAGCTGGAAGAGAAATCATGTTGCCATCCTCTTTCCAAGGATCTCCCCGCAATATGCAAAAAAGATACAATGATGCCATGGCTATTGTGACAAAATTTGGAAAACATGTAAATTTGGAAAACATTCACATGTAATCCACAATCAAGGAAAATTTTAAACTTGGCCAAAATATTTCTGACCGACCAGATTTAGTGGCGAGAGTATTCAAAATAAAACTAAATTCATTAATACATGATATAAATAAAGCAGAGTTATTTGGAAAATGTGTGTCTTTTGTTTATACCATTGAATTTAAAAAAAGAGGCTTGCCACATGCTCACATACTTTTAATGCTGCAATAAAAAGATACATTGAATACTGCAGAGAGAGTAGATTCAGTAATTCCTGATGAACTGCCACATACTGAAAAATATTCAAAACTTTATGACATTGTAATAGAATGATTTATGGTCCATGTGGAAATATCAATCCAAATTTACCATGTATGGGAAATAAAAAATGCACAAAATATTTCCCAAAACAATTTCAAATTCAGACTTATGCAAATTGGGTTGGATGCCCATTGCATAAAAGTAGAGAAGGACAATCTACTATTATTCATGGCCAGAATGTAGATAATAGATACGTAGTTTCATACAATCCACCTTTGCTGATGAAGTACAATGCACACATAAATGTGGAAGCTTGCACTTCTATCAAATCCATAAAATATGTGTATAGATATATATATACAAGGGATATATAGTTGTGCAAGGTGCACAAAATGAACAAGACAATCTAATTTAACATGACAAACTTTCTAATTATTAAATGCTTGCTATGTCAGTGCTCCAGAAGCAATGTGGCATCTTCTCAAATTTGAGATGCATGATCGGTCACATGCTGTGTATCGGTTAGCTGTACATTTGGCACAAGGTCATTTTGTTTGCTTTGCTGCAGGGAATGAAAGAAATGCTCTAGCACAAAATGAACATAGAGCACCAACACTTACTGCTTGGTTTCAATTAAATTGTCAGTACACTGAGGCCAGACAATTTTATACATTGAGATTCCATATCACTATGTATGCGTAAATGGCCAATGGCTTCAACGAACAAAAACATACTCAGAAATTATCCCAAGAATTTATACCATCAGTCCAAAAAACATTGAACGTTTCAGTTTAAGATTACTTCTGTCTCCAATATAAGTTGCATGTTACAAAGCTTTATGCAATGGTTCACAATACTTATTCATTTAAATTTCATCCATTGTTATATTATTACTGCATACATGACAATTAAAAAGGTTAATATGGTTTAACAGTTGTTGAAATACAAGTTGAATGTTAAAAAAAAAATATATATATATATATATATATTATAATTGTTGTACTTCTTTATAGATAACAAAAAGGTTAAGAGTGTCAGAGACTCACATTGTGTAGCAAACAGCATTCCCAGCCTTACAATTTTATTGCCATCATTTTTGACTGGCAAGTCACTAGTTGTATATAATTAAGGGTTCATGTTAGTAGGAGGATGACCATTTGTTCATAAATTTAAATGTATAATTAAATACAGAGTTTCAATCCAGGGAGTAATCCGATCGCCAGGTACTGTGGTCAGGAAGGAATAAATGTTTCCCCCCTTTGATACAATTGGCTAAGTTTCAATGGGGGGTTTTACTGTTTGCCTTGCTCTGGATTCAATACCTATGTGGTTTACCAGTAGCTGAACTACAAGTTGCATGTTACAAAGCATTATGTAATGGCTTAGAATACTCATTCATACAAAGTTGACCTATTGTTATATTACTCCGGCATAGATCAGAATTGAAAATGTTAGTATTGTTAAAAGAAATTAGTTCACCAGTATTTGAAATATAAGTTGCATGTTACAAAACATTATGTCATGGTTTACAATATGGATTTATACAAACGTCACCCATTGTTATATTATTCCTGCATACGTGACAATTAAAAAGGTTAATATTATTAAAAAATTGTGGTTTACCAATTGTTGAAATACAAGTTGCATGTCAAAAAAATAAACACATTTATTATAATTGTTATTGTACTTCTTTGTAGATAACAAAAAGGTTAAGAGTGTCAGAGACTAATATTGTGTGGCAAACAGCATTCCCAGCCTTACAATTTTCTTGCTGTCATTTTTGACAGGCAAGTCGCTAGTATAATAATAATAATGATACTAATATAATAATATATTGTCAATACATATGAGAGGTCCAATTTGTGATACTGTGGAGTATCAACATTCCCCTGAAGGGCTAATAGCAATATGATAGGTGATAATGTAAATTGATTGATACCAAAACACTTTGTGATTTCACTAAATGATAATTGGTATACATCTTGGCACATGGCCACCAGCAATGGCGTGGAACTTTCCAGGATCGGCGTAGCGGAGATTGTCCCTGATGGAGATGAGTTGACTGTTGCTACACGTACCTCTGCACAGCCTCCATGTGTGTTTGCAGTGCTTCCTGATGGGTTAAAGTAGATTAGTGTGGTGTATGTTCCCCTGGGACTTGATATATGTTATTTGGTACTATAAATTTGCCACTTTTTATTTTCCCACTCCATATCTGATGAGTGAGATATATATAAGAACTAGCGACTTGCCCGTCAAAAAATGACGGCAATGTGATGTATATGTTTGTCAAGTTGTTTAGTTATTAACATATATTTTTGTCACTTGTAATTATTTTAATATGAACGTGTATTTTTGTAAAATGTTGATGTAATGGTTTTTTAAAATGTAATTTGTATCTGAAGAATTGTTAACTTTAATATACATTGAATGAATAGGAAAGCAAAAAGTAAAAAGGCTTCTTTAAACGTCGCGAATTTTAACATGAAGTTTAAAATATATGTAAGCAATAACCTTCAAAGTATATATTTTTAAACTTGAACTTTATTTTTTATGTAAGTTTAGAAGTTGACAAAACATTGGTATAATTTTGAACATTATAAACAGGAACATAGTGAATACATTTTGTAACCTAATTTTTTATTAAAAGTATTAACACTTGAATGTAAAAACAATTGACCTTTAAATTAATCAGTATTAAAATGCAATTTCTATCACAATAATTGTTAACTTGAATATACATTGAATGTAGAGGAAGGCATACAATAAAACTCTTCTTAAAACGTACGTAATTGAAGTAATTCCTTACTGAGCACATAAACTGGCGATAAACATTAATGTAGGTAGTAATCTTAAGATAACAGACAATATTTACATTGTGACTTAAAAGGTGCTTGACCTGTTAACATCCACTTTGTAATCTGTTGAATGAAATAACTTGAAAATATATTTTTTAAACTTTTAAGATTAGAAACATTAACATAGTGACTTAACATGTTAACATAATTTTTACTAACAATGCAAGGCAAGTATTTTGTGAGGCGAATCATTCATAAACAGTACTTCCATTAATTATGACAGAATTAAACAACCAATTGTTATGTATTTTGGAATGCTTTTAAAAAATGTTGGCATCTTTAATTTGTATCCTGCAAAGTTATAGTACTTCATAGTAGACAATGTTTTTAGTAAAAATACGTCCATCTTCTAATAAATCACCTTGACTTTCATTTTTTTCAATGTAAACTTTAATAGCCTGTGGATTTTTGCACCTTGACAATGCAACGTACAATTGACCATGTGCAAATACTGGTTCTTCCAAAAAAATACCCACAGATTTGAAAGTTTGACCTTGTGATTTATTAATGGTCATGGCAAATGCCATAATAATGGGAAATTGTCTTCTTTGAAGTATAAAAGGGAGACTACTTTCACTTGGTGCTAAATCTATTCTTGGTATGAAAACTCTCTCTCCTTTATGGGTCCCAGTTAAAATTTCAGCATCTATAAAATGGTCCTTTAATTGTTGAACAATTAATCTTGTGCCATTGCATAGGCCTTTTTTGGGGTTCATATTTCGCAGTAACATGATAATTGCACCTTTCTTTAGCTGCAAAATATGTGGTGGCATTCCAGAAGGAGTTAGAGAGTTTATGAATTCAGTCGAAAAGTTAGCCTGACTTTCATTGTCATCAGCAAGTACAGAATCAGCACTGTGATAATTTATTTGCGGTGCATTAATTTTTTTAAAGATTTCATTATTCAGGATTAATGCATCTTTATTTTTACACGTCAGTATGACTTGGTTGGCAAGCTCGGAATATTCTTCGTTATTGATGCTCCCTTCAAATATAGCCAATATAATATCTTGTTGACAAATCATCTGAGGTGGGATCTCTACAGTGTCGTCAGCTAAATGTAGTATTTTTTCTGTTCTGCCTTCTCCAATTTTAATAAGCCAATCATTGAAATCATTTTGTCCTTCTGATCTCATATTTTGTTGCAGTTGAAGATGGGTAAAATGTTTCCAAACTGTGCTTGACTTGATACAGGTTACGATAATGTCAGTTCGATTTCCATGTACAACAACAGGTAATGTACGGTCAATACATTGGAGGGCAAAGCATGACATCATTGTGGCCTCATCTATTATAATTAATTTACATTTCTTACATTTCTTTGCTTGTAAGGATGTCATGCGAATATCTGACACAGAATTTTCTAAAATAGGCACTGGCAGTTTAAATCCACTATGAACAGTTCTTCCACCTTCTAATAAAAGTGCAGCAATTCCAGTAGTGGCAAACGCCATTGCTATTTGTCCTTGTGCTCGTACTGAACTCATTAATAAATTGTACAAATATGTTTTTCCTGATCCGCCAGGTCCATCCAGATAGAAATAACGCTCTGTCACCATGTCATCATCTATTGCATTTTTAATGGCATGAAATGCTTAAATTGTAGTGTATTTAAAGTTGCAAGTCTTTCTTGTGTTCTTTCTGCTTGTATTTGAATGTCATAGTCTTCAAAGTTTATGTCATCTATAAGACCTGGATCAGGCAAATTAAAACTTGCACAACTTAATCCATGAGTTAAAAATACTTCTTGGATTTCCATTAACGCTTTTAAGTGTGCAATGGGTTCATTGTATCGTCGCATAAAGTCTTCAGCCATATTACTTTTAAAAGTCTCCCACAAAGCTAATGCATTTGGAGCATTTGAGAAGATACAAATAAAAGCAAATTGTTCTCTCATCTGTCGTGGCATTTGACATTGTGCTGCTTCTTCTAAACATCTTTCCCACTCTGTATCATCAGCGAGTAAGTTTCTATGTCTTGCAGCTAAATGGAAGGATTCATATACAATGTCATTAACAGTTCTTAATTGTTCAAAACTTTGTGCTCCTGGAACATTTAAAAGTAATATCCGTAAGCAAAAACGTTCAACATCTCTTGGACTGACTGTGTAAATTCGTGGAATTATTTTATTGCCTCTGGTTTTTCTTGGTCTCCATAATCCATTCACAAAAACATAGTGATATGGAATTTCAATATATAAGTATTGTGTTGCTTGAGCATCATTTGAATTTAATGCAAACCATGCAGTTAGTGTAGTGTGACGATCTTCACTTTGGGCCAATGCATTAATTTCATTTCCAGCATGGAAATAGAGTAAATGTCGTTGTGGCAAATGTACTGCTAATCTATATACTGCATGTGATCTATCATGCATTTCAAAATTTAAAAGCCGCCACATAGCTTCTGGTGCACTGACATAGCGAGCATCTACATGAGATGCAAGTTCATCATGTACTAACACACTACATTCAGGGTTGTCTGCACTTTTGACGACTACAGTAGCTGCATCATAGCCTTTGTAAATATATTTGTACACATATTTAATGGATTTGATGGAAGTGCAGGCTTCTACGTTGATGTGGGCGTTGTACTTCATGAGTAAATGTGGATTGTAGGGTACTACATATCTATTGTCCACTTTTTTTCCACGAATAATGGCACTATCTCCTTCTCTTCTTTTATAAAGTGGATATCCATCACAATTTGCATATGTTTTGTCTCTATAATCTTTTGGAAAATCTTTGTAACATTTATTATTTTCCATACATGGTGAGTAACAATCTCATATAGTCTACCATATAGTTCTGGATCTGGTAGTTCAGCAACTATGACTGCATCCACTTTGTCCGAAGTATCTAATTTATCTTTCTCTTGAAGTATTATGAGAAGATGTGCATGTGGAAGGCCTCTTTTTTGAAATTCAATGGTATATACATAAGCAAGACATTTTCCAAATAACTGATTTATAGTGAAGTCACGTATTAATTCATTTAATTTGATCTTAAAAACTCTGGCTACTAAATCTGGTCGATCTGAAGCACTTTGTCCAAGAAGTAGATTTTGATTAATTTCTGGCCATTGTGGATTACATGTAAATGTCACAAATAAATCTGGTTTTCCAAATTTTGTCACAATAGCCATAGCATAATTGTATCTTTCTCTCATATTTCGAGGAGATCCTTGAAAGGAAGATGGTAAAATGATGGCTTTGCCAGCTGTCATGTCTCTGCTTGTAGCCACGTCAGCAACATAGTCCATGAGTCCACAATATTGTTCTACACGTAGTTTATCTTGTTGATATTTGATAAAGTTTAAATTATTTGCCTCAACTTGCAAATATGAATCAATAATCCATTGTTGTGTTAGTTTTACACCACATAAAATTGGATTAAATTCATCTCTAATGGCAATTTGAGCTACTTTAAATTCAAGCATAGAAACATTATTTTGGATTCTGGCTTTAGCATTTGGGTAACTGGGAAGGGTTAATTTTGGTTGCCAACCTGCTTCTCCATGTGGGAAAAATATGGGATATGTCATTGGATCTAAATTTGGACTTAAGATATTAATATTAATAAATGGTTGCTCCTCATTTCTGGGATATACTCTAATGTCTCTTTGAAATGGTGGTTCTCCTTCATCATTCTGAAATACCATTGCAACTTCATTTGATGTTGGCAAGTTATAACGACGTTTATCAGTATGTCTGTCTCTTTTAAGCACCATATTAACCTTTGGCATGGGTAATTGATGTCTTTGTGCATGAAGTTGTTGTTCATTTTCTACTTCTGCCAATTTTTTGTATGCTTTACTGTAGGGATTGTTGTCCATAATGTTATTTAGCTCTATGAAAACACTGGGTAAGCATTTTTTATTTTCTTCCATCTGCATACGTTGGTCAACAGCTTCCATTGTATCTAGGACATATAGTTGAGCAAATTTTCTTTGCTCTCCTTGCTCTGGATGTAAATGTGAAGTTCGATGATAAATTTGTCATTGGACTTTAAAACAGTAAGGACCATGTCCTGGTACATTAGCAGCCAATGTTGCCCCCATAGATGCAAATGATATGGCACTATTGTAGGATCTTATGTTTGTCTTAAAATTTTTGTAATTTGGAAAAGTAGGTTCAGTCATAATATTTTGTAAAATGCTTGGAAATTGTTTCCTTTCTGGAAGTTTGAACTTGCCTTTTTGACAACAACTAATAAATTGTCCATCTCTGGGTCTCTCCTGTTTAAAATAATAAGCCTCACAAAATTGACATTGAGTACTCATGTCCCCACAACTATGAACCTCTACTGCTAAAGACTTGAGTAGAGGACAATTTGCAAAGCATATCGGATGTTGACTTTCATATTCATCAGGTGAAAAGTCATGAAATGTTTCAACAACAGGTTCTAAATGTTTATTTTTTTTCGTGGCTTTTCTTGGTATATGTTGTCCTTGTTTTGTTGAAATGTCCTGTAAGTTTTTAGTAAGAGTTTGTAAATGCTTTGTTTTTGTAGCTGCTTTTTTTGGTCTGTCTTGACTGATATCTTGTAAAATGTCATCTGATGTTTGAGGAACAGTTTGTAAATGCTTTATTATCTTTTTATTTTTTTTGGTTGTATTTCTCATTTTTGCAGCTGATATTCTTTTATTTGCAAGTCTTTTGCGTTCTTTTTCTCGTCTAATTTATTTCTCCTCCGGTGTCTGCTGGGCGGCCCATCTCTCTTGTCTTTCTCTAGTTTGACGTCTTTTCTTCTCTTCTTTGGTCTCGTTATCAGCCATATTAATCTGTAAAGGAAAAAAAAAAATGTAATTGTGTATATTTTAATTTGTAATTCCTGTTAAAGATTCTTGTGCACAATTGGTGAAATAAAAGGCAAATCATTAATGTATCAGTTATATTTAGTTAAAATTATAATTCCTGTCCTCACTGGCTAAGAATTTGGCCAATGGAATACTGCTGTAAATAAGCAAGTAACATATTTTTTTAAAATAATGGTTTTATTTATTAAAAACAGTGTTATGTAGAGCTATGTATTGCATAGTATCAATTTAAATAAAATAAGGGAGATAGTAAATTTTTATTTTTATTTTTCTGTTGACACGGATGCAACTGAAAGCAGTTTCTTTAGTTTTCTACTTTAGTACTTATTATACTGTACCTTGGTTGAAGTGTGATTTAAATCCGAATGTTTGTTGGTCCTCGGTTCAAAATCGTTGTCCAATGGTGTGGTCCTCTGTTGGAAGTCCTCGTCTGATGGTGTGGTCCTCTGTGTAAAATCCTGGTCCTATGGTCTGGTCCTCTGTTGAAAGTCCTGGTCCGATGGTGTGGTCCTGTGGCGATAGCCCTCGTCCGATGTTGTGGTCCTGTGGCGATAGCCTTCGTCCGATGGTCTGGTCCTGTGTTGAAATTCCTCGTCCGCTGGTCTGGTCCTGTGTTGAAAGTCCTCATCCGATGGTCTGGTCCTGTGGAGAAAGTCCTCGTCCGATTGTCTTCACGCAGTATCTGTTGTAATATAAAATAGAAAATGTTGTTTGAGTGAAATGTCTTTTAAATAAGTAAAAAATGTATGAATTTGGCTGTATTGTATCAGTTATGGTTATTTTTTTCTATTTTTTATTTTTTACTTTCTGTACAATCCCACGACTTTTGTTATTCTTATTTAAGGTTCTTAGTAAGGCTTGTGGGTTGTGATATATTAAATAAGAATATGAATTTATTTTGCTATGTGTTTATGTTAGTTTTTGGTACAATCCTATTTGTGCGCACCACGTGTGGTATACTTATTTAACCTTTATTGGGATGGTTATAGTTAGTGAAACATGAAATAATATAATTAATGTAGTTTGCTATGTGTTTGTGTTATTTTTTTACAATCCTGTTTTGTGCGCACCACTTGTGCAAAAGTTATTTATTCTTGATTGTACTGGTTATAGGTTGTTAAACATTAAAGAAGAATGTTAATGTAGTTTCCTATGTGTTTGTGTGATTTTTTGTACAATGCTATTAGGTGCGCAACACTTTTGTTATTCTTATTTTGGCTTCTTTGTAAGGCTTATAGGTTGTTAAACATTGAATAGGAAATCCTGTTTTGTGTGTAGCAGTTTGGGTCTCATTCAATTGCGATTTGGCTAATTGAATCGTGCCCTAAATAAGCACATAGCATATTTTTTTAAAGAAGTTTTTAGTCAGTGAAAAACTTTGTTTTGGATAGATTTTTAGTAACTAAAAACTTCTTTTAAAAAAAATGTTATGTCCTTTTTTAGAGCCCTATTCAATTGGGCAAATTGCAATTGAATGAGGGCCTTTGTGTGTACCATATGTTGCATAGTTTGCCCCTCATTCAATTGCATTTTTTACAATGTAATAGTACTCTAAGGCCGTCATTGAATTGCAATTTTGAAAATTGAATAGAGTTCAAAATAAGCACATCACATATATTTGTTAAAGAAGTTTTTAGTTATTAAGCATCTATCCAAAAGCAAGGTTTTCACTAACGGAAAAGTTATTTAAAAAATATATGTTATGTGATTATTTGGATCCCTATAGAATTAGCAAAATGGCAATTGAATAAGGGCCTAAAAGTGCTTATTTATAGCCATATTAAATTGTCCAAAATAGCAATTGAATGAGGGCCTTTGGTTATTGCATTTGTTATATTGTCAGCTCCTCATTCAATTGTGTTTTGGCCAATGGAATAGAGCTCAATATCAGCACAGAGCATATTTTTTTACCGAATTTTTTATTTAGTGAACTTGTATCCAAAAGCAACGTGTTCACTAAATAAAAAGTTCCTTTAAAAAATATGCTCTGTGCTTATATAGAGCCCTATTGAAATGGGCAAATCACATTTGAGTGAGGCCCTTGGCCATTAAACATATATAGGTCCTCATTGAATTGCAATTTTGCCAATTGAAGAGGGCTCTGTATAATCACATAACATATTTATTGAGCAAAGTTTTTAGTTATTGAAAACCTTGATTGTGGTTAGAAGTTCAGTAACTAAAAAGTTCTGTATAAAAAATATGTTATGTGCTTATATAGAGCCCTATTCAATTGAGCAAGTCGCAATTGAATAAGGCTCATGGTTCTTTATTTTTTATACTTAATACTTTACCTTGATTGAAGTGTCGAATGACAGACGGTCCCCTCCTGCCAATCTTAATCCGCCGGTCTTCTTGTAGTGTCTGTTTGAAAAAGAAAGTGAAATAGTTATTTGTATATTTATAATTTTTCATCTAGCAAAGCATGGCCTTTTGAGCATGTAATGTCTTGTTGTATCTTACCTCTTCTTCTTTGTTGGTGTTCTTTAAAAGGGATTGTGCTTCACAGTGCACGGTGCAAATTGTTGAGTGACGCTGTTGATGCAGAGTCTGTTTGAATATTAAAAGAAATAGAAAGATTCAGCTTTATATGATCTATTGAATTGCAGTAAATTAATGTCATTTAAATATACTTGTGTAATTATTTTCAATTGACCTTATTTTTTGGTGGAGGCTACACACATATGTCACATACATGAAGCACATTCCATAGTTTAATGTAATTATTTTGTGTGCGTGTGACATATCAGTATACATGAATCATATTTAAATTGTTAAATTAACCTTATATTTTTTTTTTCCAACACACATAAATGTCTGTGTGTGAGATGTAACTATAGATGATACACATATATGTGCGTGTCACATATCAGTATACATGACATATAATAACATTTAAATGTAGTTGTTTACTGATTTTGTTTTAAGCTAATTTTGTTGCAGTGGCAATTCACATAAATGTGCGTGTCACTATACATTATACACATATATGTTAGTGTCACATGTCACTTTGAAGGGGCAATACACATAAATGTGCGTGTAACATGTCACTATACATTATACACATATATGTCCGTGTCACATGTCACTATGCAGGGGCAATACACATAAATGTGCGTGTCACATGTCACTATACATTATAGACATATATCTGCGTGTCAGATGTCACTATACATTATAGACATATATGTGCGTGTCACATGTCAATATACATAAACCTCTGTTTAATATTGAATTATGGTTTTTTGTTGTTTTGTTAAATGAACCGTATTTTTTTTGTGAGCCTATACACATAAATGTGCCATATATGTCACTACATAAATCCTAGTTTATTTTTTTATTTGTTTGACCTGTCCTGATAATAAAATGTAATATATTATAGCTTACCTCTCAGTTGTAATTTGCACAATGTAAAGTATTAAATTAGTAAAGAATTGTCTTCTCAAGTAAAAGCAGCAGTTATCTCTGAAGTCACTCCGTTCATCACCTGAGGAGAAATGTATTTTTTTGTGTGAAATAGGCAGTATTTATAAACTTGTAGAAAGTTCTGGAAAGTGAGACCGTTAGAACGCAATACGCATGAGCTATTTGCGTTCCAGCTTACAATTTGCGTTCCATCTGCCATTTTCTGCGTATTACTGTTCAAAATGGTGTTTAATATGATTGTGATACGTTCCGCATAGTATGTGTTTCATTATTGCGAGTAAGTGTAGTGTAGTTAAGTCTGAAGCCCCGTTTTCGTTTTGTTCGTCGGCCATTTTTTCTCTCGCTTAGCGATGATATTAGTGTCTAAAGTGTTTTATTTTGATTTAAATGTAGATGTAACTTGTTTTTTTGAGGCGCTGGATGGTTCCTCTTGCTGTAGGTAAGCTTTTTATGTGTTTGTTGTGTGTCTTTCTTAAGTTTTAAATGTTTGTATGTCGGCGTGTTGCGTCCGATGTTTGCGAGGTCGTAATGTGTGGTAACGTGTCTCGTATGGTGTTTGCGTGTGTAGCCTCGTTTTCGTTTTATTCGTCGGCCATTTTTTGTGTCGCTTAGCAAATTATTTAGTATCTAAACTCTTTTATTTTGAGTGCAATTAAGTTGTAAGTTGCATTTTTGAGGTCCTGGGTGCTTCCTGTTTCTGTAGGTAAGGTTTTTATGTATGTGCTGTGTGTATGTATTGTGTTTTTAATTTTGTAATGTTCGCGAGTTGCGTCCGAGTGTTGCGAGGCCGTAATGTGTATGAACGTTTGTCGTATGTTGTTTGCGAGTGTCGTAATGTGTGTGTCGTGCTCTTTGGGTTGCAACGTGAACTTTGCGAGATTCGCAGTTCTTTGGGTTGGGAATTTGTGTTGTGAATTTTGCAAGGGTCGCAGTTGCTGCAACTGAAGCCCTCGCTTTGCGAGGTCCTCAGGTGCTGGCATGGAGCGCCTGTGGCGCTCCAAGCCAGCAACTGAGGCCCTCGCTTCGCGAGGGTCCTCAGTTGCTGGCAAGGAGCGCCTTCGGCGCTCCATGCCAGCAACTGAGAACCTGGCACAGTGCCCTTGCTTCGCGAGCGAGCCCGCAGCGTTAGCAACAACTCGTACGCTCACAACTATATATGTGATATATTTTTATTTTTATAGTCCATATGAGAACCTTTATGAGTCAGAAAGGGATTATATGCCACGCAGTTTGATGTTTTTGTGTTGCAATTTAATCAAGTAGTGTGTCTCTTTAATTGCTTTATGCATCTTGCAGCAATACTTTTCTTATTGACATATGCATGACTATTCCAACATATGAGAAAAGAAAACCTGCAATATTTTTTGGCGCTCCAAGCCAGCAACTGAGAACCTGGCACAGTGCCCTCGCTTCGCGAGCGAGCCCGCAGCGTTAGCAACAACTCGTACGCTCACAACTATATATGTGATATATTTTTATTTTTATAGTCCATATGAGAACCTTTATGAGTCAGAAAGGGATTATATGCGTCGCAGTTTGATGTTTTTGTGTTGCAATTTAATCAAGTAGTGTGTCTCTTTAATTGCTTTATGCATCTTGCAGCAATACTTTTCTTATTGACATATGCATGACTATTCCAACATATGAGAAAAGAAAACCTGCAATATTTTTTGCCATTTACGGGTTTGAAGGCAATTGAGTCCTTGAGGAATTGCAGCAATGGAATTGTGATTTGCGATTTTAGCGATTGAAACATTTGCAGGCTAGAAAGATCAAAGGCTTAGATGGGTTGAACTGATATGATTTTGACAACCCCAGGAATTTTCAGCCTGTAACCTGCAAATCCTATCCGGCTAGCTAGAGGAGGCCAATTGAATAGCATTATGGGCTCCAGTAATTACGATTTGCTCAATTAAATGGAGGCTATAATGTGATGAGAAACCCACACATTAACATCTAGCAATGTCTTATAATAACATATAGGTTTGTTAAATAATAGAAAATATAAGTACTCTTGTTCTAGTACTCTGGTTATTCACAATCTCTCCAGATAAAAAATCATATTTAGAATTAAAATAGAACATCAATGGTTCAAATGTACTAAAGTAATCAACAACAACTCTTTAGTACTTTATATTTTTAAAACAACACTTCAAGTATGGAATACACAGCAATTTGGAAAGTTTTGTCACCATGCCTATACTATAACATTTCTCTACAATACAAAAGAAAATAGTGAAATTAAAAGAACAGTCCAATTAATACTTCACATACAAAAGTAAGGTTGCAGTAATAACAGGAAGATAACTGTCATGAGAAATTCACAATAATACTTTCAATTCAGTTCCTCTTGAAAATGTACTGAACTCTATAGACATCAGTGAAAGACTTAAAAACAATGTACATTTGTACTTTAGACCTCAAAGTTATCAGGGTTAATAAACAAATCCATGTAGATATTTTTTAATGTTTAGAGTTGTGTACCCTTTTCTAATGCTTTTTATTGATGCTTTTATACAGTTTATAAAACAGAATACTTTCCCGCTGCCCGCTTACGGGATGCTGCATAATTAGCCCACATGGAATAATAGATTAGTAAAGTGTTCTTTTTTTTATATGTAACATACAATATTACAGTCTCAACAGCTCTTGTTTTGCATGCTGCTCGAGTTCTGCTAATTAAAAAGCATGAACACGCCATTCATTATTGACTGTTGAAGATGCCAATAAATGTTCTACATGGAGGTTGGATGTTCACTGGCTGCTGTGATGATTAAATGTCCTCTCCTGTCATCTGAGAATCTTCTACAATGTACATCTGAGTGGGACAATTGCATTTCTGGCTTCTATTTAGGCTGAATTTACAGTGGAGGTGGAGGTGTAGGCTCTACGGCGCCTCCTAAACAGTTACAAACCACTACTCAAGAGAGACTTGCAAAAAAAAAACATAAACACGCAATGACTAACTGCGGACTTACACAAAAATATACCAGCCATGAGACTTAGAAATTATTTTTTTCCGGACTTACACAAAAACAAATACGACCCGCGGGACTTAGAAAAAATCCATTACGGACTCGCAAAAATACGACCTTAACGGACAACTTGCGCACAGCGCCAAACATTAAAAAACACAAAAATACACACAAAAATAAAATAAAAACCTTACCCACACCAAGGGGGGCCACCCAGGACCTCTGCAACACAGCTTAAACCTCAAATTCGGTCAACTTTACAAAGTTTAGCCACTCGAAAATCTCCTAAGTGAGAGAAAAAATGGCCGCAAAAAAAAAGAGAACGAGGCTACACGACCCCTAAAGCCGCTAAATACCACAAAGCAAATATGGCTTTTACAAAAACCTGTACAACCTACAACATACACCATTGGCAAGGACGCTAAATCATACAAACCCGTCTATCACATACACATTCACCACCATTTTACAACACTAACTTACAGAATGCGGAAGTACCCAGCTACACTAATGGATTCCCCTCACTGCAAACCTACATTGTATGCTGCAGGAACATGAAAAAAGATTGTCAGCTCTTCAGCACAATGCTTCCTGCATGTATTACTTACAAATAGGTAAAGTATATTACTTTATTCATTTACTAATTATTTCATTAGCATCACAAAAAAAAATACACAAAAAAAAACAAAACACTATTGCAATAAACGCAAAAGCCATTCACTGCGCGCCTCACAACGAGCGCCGATGCTGCTCATACCACACAAACTACACCAGGGGACAGCCTTTTAATAAGCACAAAAAGCAGATCAGCGCCGACCTAACAATGACACCAAAAGCACCTCTGATAGAAAAACATACAACAACTAAGAGGCTCGCAATGAGTGCCGAGATCTTAGACCACCACAAAAAATAATGTCTGTGCCAAACACCATTCCTTGACTTAAAATTCTATTGCCGTCATTTTTTGACGGGCAATTCGCTAGTAAGTAAAGTTTGCCAAATATGTAGTAATATTAAGAGTGATTTTAAGTGTGTATAAATTTATGAATTGAGCAATAGAACAGGGCCCTACGTTTCCTAAGTTGTCCGAATAAAAACATTTTCATGGTGAATAAATCATTTTCAAGCTGCACTGAATATATAGAGTCTTTTTAACTTTCAAATATATACTGCATTTTTTATACATATATTTATATAATGCAGCAAATGTACACAGCAAGTAATTAGAACTATATTTATGTATGTTCAGATCCTAGAATTAAGGGATACATTGAATTTGCCTCATTCAACAGGCTGAAATCATTTTAACCTAATTCAATAAAAATCAGATAGAAAGCTACACTACAATGGAAATAAAAATCCTATTGAAATTAATGGCCAAATACAACTTTAAAATTGATGATTTAGCTAAAGTTCTGTATTATTCCCTTCTTTGTTAAAAGAGCTACTTGGTGTGTTTTTCCAGTATGATGTACATATTTTTCCCGGTACAGGTTTACAAATCCGTAGAAAGGGAATATGCAAAAAATGTTAGCATACAGCATGAAAACAATAATGACAAAAATACTATTTTATATAAAATAAATTGCATTATTGGCTGATTTGCCTAATTTGCATTCTTATTAAATTGCTATACGGCCAATTGAATAGGACTCTATATAAGCACATAGCAAATGTTTTTTACAGAAGTTGTTAGTTAGTGAAGACCTTGCTTTTGGATAGAAGCTCTCTAACTAAAAACTTCTGTAAAAAAAATATGCTATTTGCTTATATAGAGCCCTATTCAATTGTCTGAATCACAATTTAATAAGGCTGCTAGTATCCTGTTCATATAACAGAAAAAAAATCAAGGAATAGTGTATTTGACCGGTCTGTATTTAACACTAAAACCAATTATCAAAAACCTCTTATTGGCTGATATAACAATATAAGGAAAACAAAAAACTTAATATTATAATATGAAATGAATATTGATATAAACCTATACCACAAAGGTTTCTTGGAAGACAACTGCAGTCCATCACCCACACATGTTTACTGCTATAGTTTGCTGGAATGACCAATTGAAATTATCAAAAAAATTTCTAGGTTCATGCCTTATAAAACAAAAGTCTGTTTCTTTTCAAATCTACTTAACTTCAGCAGGTATAATCAGATTTCGGTACGGTACATAACAAATTAGCAATAATAGTTGTGGAGTTTTACCCTGACTACCATACACTATGCTCTGTTGAGTGATGTCAGCAGGCCAATCAAAGGTAAATCCAAATGCACAAATTGTACAAAAATTCCAAAGGTAGTAAAAAATTATGGCTCAATTATATGGCTTCTGCGGGAATTCCCACAAAGCTCTTATATAGCTACAGGAGTACAAATTTGCAGAGCTATTACCGGGCTCCAGAGCAATGCCACACCATGCAGCGCTACCTACAATCTAACATGAATACACTAAATTAGTCCTAATATATTCCCATATCCCAATAACCTATCTATCTATTTGAACCCCTCCTCATGGCAAACAAGGGGTTTAAAATAATGTCTCTAATAAATAATGTACCCCACGGTTGGTACTTAGGATACTCCTATCTCCATGAGTATGTTTATGGACCTCCATAGCACCTAATATAAGCCATCTGTCATGGGGTCCCTATGGAATTAAAAATATATTAAAGCTGTGCGTAAAAAAAAGGTTAAATTGTATAATCCTCCAGTGAATATCTGCAACATGCTGGTCTTCAAGCTTCAGACCTAGATAAGCAGAAACATCCAATTTTCTGAAGAAATTAGTCCTCTTCTGTCTTGATTGAAGACAATTGGCTTCTCTCTTCAGCCCATAGAAAAGACACTTACAGTGGGGGAAAAAGTATTTAATCCCCTACTGATTTTGAATGTTTGTCCACTGACAAAATAATGATCAGTCTATAATTTTAATGGTAGGTGTATTTTAACAGTGTAGGTGTAGGTGTATTTTGAAATGGAACTAAAGGAGCTCCACCTCTCAAGAACTGCCCCACCAAAAAAACACATATTGATTGTGCCCTTGCCTTTTATACTATTTTTATTGGTTTCTGATTGGCTAAGATGGAGGGATAGAAGGGTGGAAGGGAAAGATGGATGACCCCCTGAGGGGAGTTACAGTGGAGGAAAAAAGTATTTGAGCCCCGGCTGATTTTGAATGTTTGTCCACTGGCACAGAAATGATCAGTCTATAATTTTAATGGTAGGTGCTACCAGGTTTGCACACATCTCAGGAGGGATTTTGTCCCAATCCTCTTTGTAGATCCTCTCCAAGTCATTAAGGTTTCGAGTCTGATATTTGGCAACTGGAACCTTCAGCTCCCTCCACAGATACTCTATGGGATTAAAGTCTGGAGACTGGATAGGCCACTCCAGGACCTTAATGTGCTTCTTCTTGAGCCACTCCTTTATTGCCTTGGCTGTGTATTTTGGGTCATTGTCATGCTGGAATACCCATCCACGACCCATTTTCAATGCCCTGGCTGAGAGAAGGAGGTTCTCACCCAAAATTTGACGGTACATGGCCCATCCATCGTCCCTTTGATGCGGTACCCTTAGTAGATAAACACCCCAAAGCATAATGTTTCCACATAAATGTTTGATGTTGGGGATGGTGTTCTTGGGGTTATAGTCAGCATTCCTCCTACTCCAAACATTGCGAGTTGAGTTGATGCCAAAGAGCTAAATTTTGGTCTCATCTGACCACAACACTTTCACCCAGTTCTCCTCTGAATCATTCAGATGTTTTTTGGCAAACTTCAGACAGGCCTGTACATGTGCTTTCTTGAGCAGAGGGACCTTGCGGGCGCTGCAGGATTTCAGCCTTTCACTGCGTTGGGTGTTTTTCCAATTGTTTTCTTGGTATCTATAGACCCAGCTGCCTTCAGACAATTAACAAAATCCTACAGTGTAGTTCTGGGCTGATTCCTCACTGTTCTCATGATCATTGAAACACCACGAGGTGAGATTTTGCATGGAGCATCAGACTGAGGGCAGTTATTTTGTGTTTCTTCCATTTGCGAATAATCACACCATCTGTTGTTACCTTCTCACCAAGCTGCTTGGCGATGGTCTTGTAGCCCATTCCATCCTTGTGTAGCTCTACAATCATGTCCCTGACATCCTGGGACAGCTCTTTGGTCTTGGTCATGGTGGAAATTTTAGAATCTGATTGATATATTGTTTTTGTGGACAGGTGTCTTTTATATAGGTAACAAACTGAGATTAGGAGCACTCCCTTTAATAGAGTGCTCATAATCTCAGCTCGTTACCTGTATAAAAGATACATGGGAACCAAAAATCTTGCTGATTGCTAGGGGATCAAATACTTATTTCCCTAATTGATCTGCAAATCAATTAATAACAAATACACATGTAATTACATTACCCTTTGACATGCGTTTTTCTTGTTTCTTTTTGTTATTCTGTCTCTCACTGTTAAAATCCACCTACCATTACAATTATAGACTGATCATTTCTTTGCCAGTGGACAAAATCAGATGGGGCTCAAATACTTTTTTCCTTCACTGTAACGCCCCTCGGGGGTCAACCGTCTTTCCCTTCCACCATTCTATCCCTCCCTCTTAGCCAATCAGAAGCCAATAAAAATAGTATATAAGGTGAGGGCACAATCAATATGTGTTTTTTTGGTGAGGCAGCTCTTGAGAGGTGGAGCTCCTTTAGTTCCATTTTAAAATACACCTACACTTACACTGTTAAAATACACCTACCATTAAAATTATAGACTGATCATTTTTTTGTCAATGGACAAACATTCAAAATTAGCAGGGGATTAAATACTTTCCCCCCCGCTGTAAGTGTCCTCAGGAATACCCAGACTCATAAGGGGTATCTGGATTTAGTTGGTGGGGTCATCAACCAGTACAATGAAGGGTATCACTTTAAATGAGTATTGAACTGTTACTTACCCTCGCTAGAGCATTAGCTGGTGCTTGCTGCTATTCATATTACATGTAGGGTTTAGGCTCATTACAAGTGCCCTCACGGCTCCAGTGGAACACAAAGGATTATCATAGATTTTTTATGTGAGCCATATAATCGCATTTAAGGAAAATATCACATAGAGCAGGAAACATATTATACATAACAATCGTTTGTTAGAGTTTACTCAAAATGGCTGGCTGCTGGTGGAATCTAATAGTAACATAGTTTCCAACATGAACATTTTACTTGCAAATTTTCCTAAAGGAGCAATACATTAAAACCCTTAGCTGCAAAGAAGACACACTTAAAACTTTCAAATACACATGTAATTACATTACCCTTTCCACTCACATTCAGCGTTGCTTTAATTTCAAACAAACCTTGAAATAAGGCATAGAGGAAGTCATGCTGTTCTTTTTATAATGAAGCACTTTTAAAAAAAAATGTTTGTCAACAATTCAGAAATGTATGTTCATATATTCAGATCATGGCCAAAGAATCAGAACCATACCAATGTCTATGTACATTTTTATATACCTATGTAAATATATATATATATATATATATATATATATATATATATATATATATAATTTCTTTATTTTCTGTATAGTTGTATAATTTTAGAACAATATGCTATGGTATTATATAGAATGCTTCAAACGTTCTAATATTTAAAAAATCCAAATATTAAAAGTTAATAAAAAAAGAATAGTTTGTATGACTAGTTTTCATTTTTGCAAAATGAGCAAAGCCATCTGTTATTATGGTGTGCAATCTTGCTTCAATTTATATTTTCAAACACTGTACTGAATAAGGAACCTGAATGAAACTGTAATCAACTACTCATCAAGTTGAGTGCTGCTAATGCTTATGACCAACAGGCATTTTCTCTATTCTTAAACCTCAAATTAGTCATTCATTTAAACATTCTTCTCCTGTAATGAAGCATATCCAGGTAATTTATTGTTAGGAAAACAGCCTTACTTCATAAATGAAGGGACAGAAGTCGAAATTATAGCACAGCATAATCTAGCCTTCTTCCAGTTTTAGCTTCTTCCTCAATTATCACATGTCCTTGCTTTTAGTACATTTCAGATACTTGAGTATATAGTTTAATGTTACTTTAAGGTATTGTTTAAACACTATCCAACTCATACCATCATATAAATGTTTTTTCATATGCTTACAGTACAGGTTTTTTAAAGGATTGCGATGTAAAAATAAAAAAAATATGTTTATATCATAATATATGAAACATTGAGAGTGATTAAGAGCATATTGAGGCAGTGAAAACCATGCTAGTTTCTATTTAGAGAAAAGTACATTTTTTGTATTCCTCTTGTAAAAACATGGCTTATATACAGGCAATTTTTAACATGACTTCAATGTGTATTTTATAAATATAACTTATTATATACAACTGTAAGAACTCTAGTGTTAATAATGTTTTATAACAATTGTGTGTTTGTGTCAAGACATTATACCTCAGGTCTTTTTATTATTCCCACAAATATATATATATATATATATATATATTTTATATATGTTTATAAATTAGCTATATGTGTATGTACTTAGCTAAAAAAAACAAGTCTGTGTGTAGGAAAAGACAACAGGTATGAGTAGCCCCACTCAAAATAACTCAGAGAATCACAAAGGTCTTATTTACAGTAAAAACAGCAAGTCTTAGGTGTATATTTTTAGACAGCTGAATACAAGACTCTAGATGGGTGTATACGAGTGTAATGTTACTACCTGTATAGAAACCAAGTCTAAATTTCAACTTAAAACCATATAAGATGTGTAAAGATGGTGGATCAGGTGCCTCAATATGATATAAAAAGCCAAGAATCTATGGCACCCAGCACAAGCACCGGCTGGCCCAGGTTGAAGGAGCCTTCATGCAGTCCAGAGGAAAGTGTGCCAGATGAGCCCAACTGAACAGAGCCTGATCCTGACCAAAGAGAAACCTGATGGAGGCTGAACTTCCAAAGCTGACCACAAGTGGTAGTATTTTGTATCTTTATATGACATAATGTAGAATTCATATCAGTATTATATTTGCAATTTTTGTCTTAATACTTCTTGTCTGTTATCTGTTTTGTCTAAAACCCATTGTGTAACTGTACCTTGCTTTATGTAAAATATATATTATAGTTATAAACATATTCGTATGTTCCTTTATTGATTTGTCCAAAAGAACTTATTACTTGTAGAAATTATACATTAATTATTTAATTATTAGTTAATTTCTTACACTCTGCCAGATCCTGGAGCCATTCACAATACTTTGTTGAAGTTTGCGTGAGGTTTGCCAGTATTTGCTTCTTTCTCTTGCCACAGAAGCATGTGGCCGTTCTCTTGCAATGTTTCTGGGATGGGTGAATAGAATAGTCTGGGAGATTTACTGTGTTCTAAAACGCGGTGTAATTTGCAATATAGGGGAATATATATAGGGCTATATGTTGGGGTGTTACAAATAAAGGATAATAATAATACCAATTCTGGTAGTGGCACTCAAATCAGTAGAAACTATAGGTTATCCTGGTGATTGTAGAAGAAATATCAGATGTAGATACCAAAAGCAAATACTATAGCATTATCTTAGTACAAGGAAAATGAATAAGCAAGTGAAACAAGGGTAGCAATAACAACTATATACTGCTAAAGCAGAGGTTACAAGTGCTTTAGAGATTGTGGAGGAAATATGATGCAAAAAGCAATACTAAAGTATCATACGGTAAAAATGAATAACATAATAGCTTCTACAAACAACATTATCACAATCTATTACTACAAAGTTAAAGAAGAAGGGAACTATCTACTCTGAGTTAATTACAGTAAATGAATATTGTGCTAGGAATACACACAAAAGACTCTAAAACACAGTGGATCCTTTTTTAACAATTACACTCCATTACAGTGAGATAATAGATGAATTTACAGTTTAAAAAATAAAAATCTTATTTGTCCTTAATCTAAGTTTGAGATATTTTTACATTTTGTCTGTCCCTCAAATCTCACAAAGTGTTTAGAAACATTTACATTTTAATAAACACAAGTTCCTAATAAAGCCCGAGATTCTTTTCTCTACTAAATATCAGCTAGCAATTTGGCCTTTGGGGATCCATAGTGGTCCCCACTGGGATAGGGACTATGGGAGTCCATTTTGACACAAGGGACACTTAGTATTTACTTGGGGTAGATGTGGTATGGACCCTAAGTATTTGAATGTACCCTGGGTGGTAGCAGGTCTTATGGTAGAGAGAGTAGAGGATCATAGGTAAAGGGCCTATAATTTATATATATATATATATATATATATATATATATATATATATATATATATATATATGTATATATATATATATATATATATATATATATAGATAGATAGATAGATAGATAGATAGATATAGATACTTTTGCAGGAGTAATTTAAGAGCACAGCAAATTTGCTTGTAAAATCTAGCATTGGGCATGGCTGCTGTAAGAACTTTCCATGGTAAGCATGTTAAGAAGCACAAAGCAGGCTTGCCTGTAGCTGCATATTTGCTGAGCAGCTTTTAAACAAGTGTAGAAAACTCATTCATTCTGTATCAATTAGAAATGGATGGGAGGATCATAGACCTAAACTCACGAGAAAACAAGCTTTTTTTTCTGTATAATTTTTAAATCACACAAAATAATGATTTATATTGATCTGTAAGATGTTGACGCTACTCCCAAAATTAGAATTAGAATTTTTACTTTTTTTTCCTGCAGATCCCAAGAAGTACACCTATGAAAAAAACAATATGTTAATTATATGTTAAATTCATATTTTTTATATTTTCTTGCAGACAATTTATTTTTTGTCACTAAATATATAACCTGATTCTCATGTTTCACAATCCTTGCTGAAAATACCAGAAATAGAAGCACATTATAAGGACATTTGTTACAGAAAGTAAAACTTTTGTCTAAAGTTAAGCAGTCACCCAGCATAAGATTTATTTTAAATCTAAATTTAACTTACTCCCTGCCAGAGCAGTGTGCTTTTCATTATTTAAAAAAATACAGTAGTTATTGAACTTCATAGCAAAACAATATTGCTTCACCATTGTCTGGGAACAGCAAATCTGTATTTTCTTAAACTATAAAAATTTTTATTGATTTCATAAAAAACATCACACAGCATATATTTTAAAATATATCAGTTCACTATCTTTTGCTAAAAAAATTACAATATATTCAAAATATTAAACTAAAAAGCTAACCATGTCTCTTCAGTTGACTACCTTAATCAATTATTATTATTATTTATTATTAATCTTTATTTGTATCGCGCCAACATATTCTGTATCGCTGTATAGGGGATAAGGACAAGGAAGAATACAATGTTAACAAACTGCAGAAAAATAGAGGGCCCTGTTTTGAGCTTAGAATCTTTGCAGGAAGTGCTTTTTTCCAAAGCATCCTACAAGATTGAAAACTCGCTACTTACAATCTAAAGGGGATGGAAGAGGCAGTAACTTGGGGAGAAACAGAAAGGGGGTAGCAAGGGCAAGGAAGAAAGTGAATGTTTAGTTAGGTAGGAAGGTATGTGACATTGTGAAGTGAATGGTTCAGGTGTGTAATATGTTATCCGTCCCTAGTGGTCAGACAATGTAACAGCTAGTGGAAATGTCAGGTCAGGCCCTCTGTTAGGAAATGTGTCTCCAGAAGCCAGAAGGAGAGAGAAGGAAGGGAGATGCAAATGGGACTCACAGAAGTGTTTCTGCTTATGAGTTTGAGATGGGGGAGGAGATAGTGGGTGGAGGAAGGAGTGTAGCTAACAGGAGCATAAAAGAGGAGATGAGAGCATGGAAGGTGAGATGGTTATGCTGAAGACATGATATGGATAAGTTGAGAGGAAGAGCCTGAGGAAAAGGCAGCAGGTTAAGAAGAAGAAGGCAGGAGGGAACATTGTGTAGAGGTTAAATTAGGAATAGTTAGCAGGTGTTCCTAATTGATCAGCTGAAAGAAATTTGTGTGATTCAATAAATTTAGAGCAATTGGGGGTGGGTGGGGACTTGTGTGTAGTTCTGTTGGATCTGTGCAGGAATAATGTCTACAGAGAGAGGAAACACTGTTAGTATACAGGAAGATATTAGAGTGTGATAGGGAGGGGTTAAAGGAAGATTTGAACAAAGGAGGATGGGGGAGGGGTACAGATGCAAACTATAGTATTAAATAAGGCAGGAAAGTAACAATGTCCCCAAAAATAAAAACAGTTAAATGCAACATATTATTAATAAAAGTATAGATGGCAGAAGTAAATTTAGCTCCTTCAAGTGTACAATAGGTTAAGATAAATGTATAATAACAATTCATAGTCCACATGTTCCCAGGTTCTGGTTCATATTTCCAGTGTAACTTCTCATTGATATATAAATGTAATATTTAATGATCTACTTCCTAGGTGAATGGAAAATAATTAATAATTTAAAGACCATGGAATCAGGAATTTGTGTTTTAGAAAGTGTATATGTTATCATTCTCATGATTATGGCAGTAGTTGAGCACAGTTCATTGCCACATATTGATTTTGTTTGTACACTTTCCTGTTTACTTAAGAAAAGCAAAAAAGGACAAGGAAAGCACATTTTGTTCTTTTCTCGTTTGGAAGACTATTCTTAAAAAGCTCAGAGGAGATCTAAAAAGGTTTAACTTGATTGACTAAAAGTCTTTTTTCGTCCTTAATTACTATGGGCCTCATTCTATTATCGGCCTTAGGAGATGCGGGGCCGCAAGGACCGGCCAGGGGCTCCGGCAGGCTTGCGGCCGGCGCCTTGTTATCCCTTGTGGCCGCATGCTTTGCAGGAAAGCCTTTGATCTTAAACGGCCGCAAGAGTTTCGGCCGCAAGAAAAGCCCGGTTGCTATTCTATTGCCTCGGGAACCCTCTCGGCAAGGCTAAAACCGAGCAGCAGCTTACTTGCACCAAAAAGGTCCCGCAGGCACACAATTAGGCACATAATAAAGCCATCCTGCACTCTTATGAGACGATAAAGTGATTGGGGGTGTTAGCATTCATAGCACAACATTCCCCTACACTCAAATCCGCAAATAATATTTTTTTTAATTCATGTCAAATATCTACAGGGGGGAGAACAAAGATCCTATTGTAGGGCACACCTACTAATCTAAATCTTAGAAACAAGAGAATAAACTAAATAATAAAACTTAGCATTTAATGGTATTTAAAATCCCTATTAAAATATATGCACATAGGTGGCAGAGAGGTAGTAATGTTCTAATTGGCAGTATGGGTATCTGTTACAAAAAGAAATAAGTCCTAAAAGGACCAGCTATATACAAGCTATATACAATATAAAGTGCTAGTGTTGGTCACAGATAAAGTGATTGTCGTGCAAAAAAAGTGCAAAGTATAAAGTGCCAAGTGCTAATAGTTCATGAGGTGCACAGCTATTGATATGCACCAAAATAAGTGATTAATATATGAATATAGTGTATATAGCGAGCTGTATAGGCTTAGAACATGAGGTAGTCCAGCTTTATTGCTGGAATTAAATAGCAGCCACTGTACCCAATATAGGGAAAAAATGCCCAAAAATATTTTTAAGTCCCAAGACTGGACAGTTTAATAATATGAATTACTGTCCTAGAGTGACAGTGTGACCCTTGATGAAATACAAGAAACGTGCGTCGGGTTCACGTAGGAACGCAGTCGCGAGCCGATGACGTCACTGTTGTGCGTCTAGACCGCGGCGTGCTAAGCAGAGAGCTAGTTGTTTCTAAGATTTAGATTAGTAGGTGTGCCCTACAATAGGATCTTTGTTCTCCCTCCTGTATGTATTCATTATTTATCCTAAGGAGCACCCTACTCTAATAATTCTATTTGGTACTTTAGTAGTATACCTGAGCCACCACAACCCACTGTTCATGTCAAATATCCGTGGACAAAGTCCTGAGGGCTTGGAGCACCTCAGACCCGCCCAGGCTGTAAGACGGAAAATAAACCGTTAATGAAATAGCCGATTTGGGCTGATGTGCAAGCTTGAGAGGGGGTTGCTATTAATCCTCATGTCCCCCATTATGATCCCTAGCATTTACAGAGCTTTACAGTGCCTTCTGGAATTTATTTTTGCATTTAAAGTTTTTAGACCATGCAACCGGCCGCAAGGGGGATATCCTTGTGGCGCTGTCTATTTGAATTGCAAGGTAGAGGTAGCTCTACACGGGGCCGTAAGACGGCCGCAAGGAATCGCGGCTTTGCGGCCGTTTTACGACCGATAATAGAATGAGGCCCCATGTAACTATGTAACTAATGTTTTTTTTTCATTTTTTAAATGAATATATAAATACCCTGAATGGTGATGCCTTGCAATAAACTGTGCAGCTCATATGTTTCAGCCAATATTCAGCTGTATGATTTGTACACAGAGAGTCATTTCTTGGAGGTTTCAGTCCACATAATGTTTTTTTTTTCTATGAGATATTTTGAAAGACCAAAACTTTAATGGAAAAATATATATAGTAATCAAAATAAATAAATAGAACCTTTATACTTTTTATTTTTACATGCCATATTCTTTATTGGAAGCGTCTGGTTACCCATTAGGCTAACTAGTCATCTGGCTAGGGGAGCCTCCCTGTGAAGGACGCCTAAAAAAAATGAAATAGTTCACAAACTGGCCACTAGTGCTCAAAGCTCTCTCTGTCTCTAATAACTCTCATAAGCTTCAGGCTGTGATGAAGTTAGTATGGTTGATGCTTTGCCAGCTCTGCAGAGGAGAAGTAACAAAATGTGTGATCCCTAAAACTTTTTAACAGGGGAATGAGTGTCTACACTGAAAAGCCTGCACCTTTATTATGCAGTTTATACCTGTTCATTGTTTGATTTATAATGTGAACTTAAAAAAAAAAAAATCAAATCAATTACTTGCATTTGAATTCTGGAATTCTTAGATTGCAGTATGCCCTCTCCACTATGCTTCCAGAGCAGATTTTTTATACTGAGACTACACATTAAATATCAACAAATTATTTTCTGATCATTGCACAAGATCCAGTGAATCTTGAGGATGGAATGTCATTATAGATAGAATATCTAAGAGAAGGTTTTAAACACATTTCTAGCTCAAACTAAAATGTCTATACTTTTATTAATACAGTAGCAATTCCTTAAAGGCATTTCTAAGTTTCCTGGATTATGAATGCATCTGATAGAGGAGAATCAGTAGTGTATACAAAGTTTTGCATGAAAAAATACCAAACTAAACATTTACAAACTCACCCTGATGTTTGCTACATTTTTCAGTTTTTAAGACGATGCTTTTGTTAGTTGACACCCCTAAAAATTCACGCTAATATCAGCATAAAATATTAGCTGATACATTTGTATCATACTCTGGAGTTCCTGTGTTGCAAAGCAGCCTGGGATATGTAGTCTCTCTCTATATATATCCTTGTGCTATGATTCAGCTTTGATTTCAGACCCCACCAAACCATGTTATTCCATCCTGCAGCAAGTACTTCCTTTGAAAGGTCAAACTCTGTACCTAGTTGCCTTTCCTCTGTGTACTTGGTTATGTAAGCTCCCTGTGGGTGTGCAAAGCTGGATTTCACTTACCTTCCTAAAACTTTGTAAGCACACAGAACTTATCTATATAACACATATTTTGTTGATTAATATTGCCGGTTTCTTACCAAACATTTGAAATCCAGGAAACTTTTATAAACTTTGAAAGGAAACGCATTGTTTTCATGCCTTTCCATGCTTTAGCTAATGATGCAGCACACAACTGGTGACTTTAGTTGCCTGTTATGCCTAAAAAGGATGGGGAAGTATAAATATGTTATTTTTCAGTTGATTGTTATTTTATACCAAAAAGGAACACAGTATATTACTTGATCATGCAAACAATCACTGAAAACATGAAACAAATAATGATACCTCTGTAAATGATGTAAATGACTACAGTTTTCCTTTTTACTGTTTAAAAGTGGTAAGAAAACCTTAAAAACTGTAAGGGTCCTCAATTCAACAAAATGTTAATTTGATTGCTCATTCACCAAAACTCAAATCAAAGGAAGCAGTTATTCCATTTTTAAGAAACCATGAATTTAGTTCCAGAGAACCTTAGTTCAGGTGTTATAACCTCACCTTTTCAAAAAATCTCTCATTTAAATGTTAATTTGAAATCTAGAGATTAATGCATTCACATAATCTTCAAAACAGGAATTCACATTAATTATATGTCCTTAAATGCAATTATAGTTAGGTACTTTTTTGTGAGAATTATGAAACTGAAAAGAATTGGGCTTTAGTACTATATTACTGCTATTAATGAAGGTCCGAAAGGTTAATGACAGTAAAGACTTTAGTTAAATACCCAAGTGGATTTAATTAGTTCCTGGATTTATCCCCTTTTAGCTTTCAGAAGTTTCTAAATTTTTTATACTGAATATTCCTGTTTATAACTGAATAAATGCATTTTTTGTGTAATGCAATAATATGTTAATTGTTTAGATTTAGAATTTACATGTAATATTTTTACAGATTTTTTTCAATGTAGATCTGGAAAATGATGCTTTAAACCCATTATCCAATGTTTTATCTCAACAAATTGTTGAGCTCCATCAGAAACATGGCACAGACAATTTGCTCCTCTATCAACACAAACTATTTTGATAGCTAAGAAAAAGGTACAATATGTAAATTTATTTGAAATTTATTGTATAATGTATATTTATGTCATGGTATATTATCTTTGTTTTTACAAACATTCATGCTGTTTTTTTTAATTTAATAGTTTTTTTATTAAGTACATTTGTAAATTTAACAACATTTTGTTTCATAATGCAATAGAAATATATCATTAGCATAGTCAACAATTGAAAAATAAGAAGTTCTAAAAGATATGTGCAGAAATAGTAAGATGCAAACAAGAGGAACTATAAAAGCTGGTTATCTGGGTTTTTTTTGGTGCCAAAAAATAAAAACTTTATAAAGAATTCTGGTTTTAACTATGAAACAGCTGGATCGCCCTTCAGCAATAATTATATAATAAACCATTTCATATTTGCATGGTAGAGTAAGTGTAATAAAAAACATGTAACCAAAACATAAGATAAACAAGAAAGAACAAGAGGAAAGGTAAGTTTAGCAATTTAACTTTTTCTTTGTAATCAATAAGCTGTATTACTCTCAGTATAGAAATATTTCAAAAGTAATTTTTACCTTGAATTCCAAGCTCGGGACTGCTCCAAGGTCTAGTCACCATTTCTCTCTGTCCACCATATGGAGGTTCAAATCATCTTATGGGGATTTTACAAGAGTGATATACAATCTGAGGAGGCTAGGAAGGGTTTCCAAATCTAGAGGAAAAAGGGGAATGTTCCCTGCAGCACATGTGTCAGTCTTTCATTAATAAGTATATAATTCATCTTACTAATAACTTCCCAAAAGTGAAGTAAGGGAGATTTCCAATTCCTGGCTATGATATTTTAGGCACTTATATAATCAGTTGAAATCATTTATTTTGAGGAGAGTTTAACTTGGAGCTGCAAATACCTAAGAGGCAAGAGTTAATTGAAGGAATCAGTGTGGTGTTAAACAATCTTGATGCTAGTTGAGTTGTCTTGATCCACACCTTTTGGGCAATTGGACAAGTCCACCATGAGTGCAAGAAATTACCCTCTGCTTGACACGCTCTAAAACAAGTCTTGCATTCAGATTTCATAATTTTATAAATTTTCAAAGAGGTGAAGTATGGTCTGTGCAAAATTTTCTAAAAGACTATCATGGATCCCCATGAGAAGTTGGAACATGCCTCAGTCCCTTTGTTAGGTTCCCACACTTGACCTTAATCTTCCTCCCATTTAAGCAGAAAAGGGGGTTACTGTTCCTTAGTTGGTGTGTTTAGAATTCCGTACAATGACCGTAGGATTCCTTTAGACAAGGGAAGATTTTGCAGATAATTGAAAGCCAGGATGATTTAGGGGTAACTGTAGTAACCCAGTGTATGAATTTGAGAAAATTCAATGGTTATTTTGCAGGGACGTTAAATTCTCTCTGCATCTGTATTGCAGATCTTAGCATATTGTTCCTAAACCTGGAGCTTAGTCTGTCTAATTTAGAAGAGATCCACCAATGGCGTGAAGTGTCTGAACATGCAGTTTGTATGCTTTTGCTAGAGAATATTGAGGTGAGGGGTGAAGTGAAATGGGCCAGTTGACCCTGGAGATTAGCTCCCAGCCAGATTTTCAATGCTAGCTTGGTTAATGGATTGGAACAAAATAGGTTTTTAAGATTTTAGATGTGGAGACCAAATTATCATATCCCAGGTAGGATACATTTGTGAGTTTTCCCATAAATATCCAGATTGGCTGATGTTTTATTGAGTGGGCCAATGGTATGGATGCTAATTGAGCCGCTCTATAATAGAGCATTTGATTAGGGCATGAGAGACCCCCCTTGGTTTTGTGCCTACTCATGATGATCCTGGCAATTCTGGGAGGTCTATTTCTCCAGATGAATCAGAATATCCACTTTTGAAATGTAGTAAGTTTTTTATTATGCACTGGGATTGGTAGAGTTCGGAACTGATATAGAATACGGGGGAGAACATTCATTTTGACTGAGGTAATATCGCCAGTCCAGGAAATGATTTGTTTTGAACAAGCCTCCATTTCCGATATGAGAGTCTTAATTAAAGGGGCAAAGTTGGCCTTGTAAAGTTCTGAGATTGTTCTAGTAATACTGATGGCTAGATATTTTATACATGTTTTGGGCCAAATAAAACTACAAGTGGAATTTACATTTTTCAGTATATTCCAAGATAAGACAATGTCCAGAGCTCCAGATTTTTCTAGATTAAGCTTGAGGCCCGAGAGGTCGCTATACTGTTTGATAGTGGACATTAAGGCTTCTATGGAGACTTTTGGATCTGTTAACGAACAGAAAAGGTCATCTGTGAATAAAGAGAACTTAAAGTGGTGATGTCCAATCTTGAGTCCCTTAATCTCAGTGTTGGAGTGCATAGCTTGAACTAGGGGCCAAATAGCTAGCGTAAATAAAAAGGGGGAGAGAGGACATCCCTGTCTAGTGCCTCTTAAGATGGGAATACTAATTTTTTGAGAATTGGGCAATTTAAAGTTAGCTAGGGGGGAATTATAATATGTTTTTAATAAGTTTATGAATCAACCCCCAAATCTAAAGCTGGCTAGAATTGCGTACAGAAAATGCCATTTAATCGAATCAAATGCCTTTTCGATATCACATGCCAGAATGCACATTTGTAATTTAGAGTTCCCTGCCAGGTGTAGGATATTGAGGGTCCTTCTGATGTTGTCTCCAGTTTGTCTGTGGGGTATAATCCCTGTTTGATCTTTATGGATCAAATCAGGAAGGAACTCAGAAATGCTTTTAGCCATCATTTTCGCAAACAATCTCCGTTCATCAATGAGATGGGCAATAGTTTTTGGCTTTGGCTTTTATTCCTTAGGGAATAAAACTAGATCTGCCTGATTAATTTCCAGAAGCATAGGGTCTCCCTTTAAGATTGCATTAACAAGTGCACAGAGGTGCAGAGCAAGACTTTCAGAGAATTTTTTGTGGTACGAGTTTGTGAAACCGTCAGGGCCAGGCGGTTTAATAATTTCAGAGAATGTTTCTTGAATCTCCTCTAATGTGATATCTTCATTTAGATTATTTAAATTATATGGGGTAATAGACGGTAGATCTAATAAAGATAAGTATGATTGAAGGGCTAACTAAGGGCTTAGGATCCTTGTTTGGGGATATTTAGATTTAAGCCTTTTAGCCAGTAATGTGTTTGCTATTTTGGCTTTGGAGTAAAAGAGATGGTTGGTAAGTCTGAGTGTTTTTTCTGTTCTTGCTAATAGTATGCCATCTAATTATATTCTTACCTTTTCTATTTTTAAAAGTAAAATTACAAATTTGTAACTCTGTGATCCTGTTTCCTAAGAAGATTTAGTCATGTACCCCTCTTAGGTCTCATAAAATACTGACAGAAAATATTTTGGAGTTGCATGGGAGCCATTTTGTGGCCCTGTGATTCTATGTGCCAGGAATGACAAATTAGGGTGCAAAACTATGACTCATTAATGAAAAAGGTTCTAAGTAGCACAAATCAATTATCCTGAACCTCCTAGTCTTCCTCTATTATACTTTAAGTTACCAGAAAGTTTTTCACAGAGACAAATGTTTTGGGATAATGTTCTAATTATCACAATTTGGTAATTGTTAATAATTTTAGTATCATGTACATACACAAAGGGTCATATTTAATAAAGGGTGAAGTCTTGGGCCCCTATTCAATTCCAAGCCCATAATTACAATGCCTGTGAGTGTAAGTCTGCAAGCTAGAAATTTGTTACAATTCCCGCTGTATTCAAATGATCCAAGCCCGCAATTACAGGGCTGAAGGCTTAAACCCTAAACCATGAACCTGTACATAGCATTTCAGGGCATGATCATGATCAATTAAGCAAGTCCGTAAGTTACTATTTAGTAAATTAGACCATCACCATGGCGTCAGTAAAAGATGGAGTTTAGAATATAATCAATTAGTGTTTAAAAGTCTGATCTTGAAATGTAGAAATCAAAAAAAAAAATCAATAGATAAACTGTTTTAGTACATATATGTATTAACTCCTTGATTCATGGGAAATAAAATGTTAAACAAATATTTGTAATTACAGATTTGCGATCTTGAGACTGTTGTGCAATTAATTCCAATGGCTTTCCACACTTTCCCAGTATTTTAAAGTACAGTAGTTTGTTTATATTTGTTTTTGCAGTGTTACAAACAGGTGTTTAACTCACTTGCTAGTCCTATCTAGTACTCGTAGATACATTTGACATTTATGTGTTTGAAGGCAATTGTGGGCTTGTTGAATTGTTGCAATTGAATATGGATTTTGTGTCTTTAGCACTGGTAACATTTGGCTTGAAACATCAAAGGAGGAGATAGGACGGAGTTACGTTTTTGACAACCACAGTGATTTTGAGCCTGTAACTCGCAAATCGACTGCGCGTAGCTAGAAAAGGCCAATTGAATATCAGTAACTTTTTCAGGCTACATTACGGGCTCCAGTAATTACAATTTGACCAATTGAATGGGGGCACTGGTGTCCACATTTTTGTATATACATATATCATAGAACAACAAAGCAAGAGTGAAATGAAGATACAGTATACTCACCGGATTTACTCATCACTTATAAAGAAGTAGATGTGTTATCAACATATAGATTCTAACATAATGCTTTAAGCATTTAGTCAGAGTAGTTAATATATTCCTAATAGTTCATGTGTTATAACGTATGTGTTAGAACAATGGTGAACAACGTGGATCTATGAGGCTCTCTAATAGACTAGGATTTCTGTATCTCTCTTCTTTAGCACACTTCAGTTTTTCATTAGTTTTGATTTATTCAGCTATGCTCAAATAAAGAGATACTGGCCACCTGGAATTTTGGAGGCCTTCATAAGTCCTGGTAATAAAGTGACTTTGCACATAGATACATTTAACTGTAGAATTTTATGAATATGAATCTGTCATTATGTGCACTGCCCTCATAGACTTGGGTGGGTTCCCCATCACTTTAAATGTGCTGCCCTAGACCTAAGCTTTCTTAACCTCGTGAGAATCACAGCTCAGTTGAACACTGTGAGAGAGACATGAAGGTGAAATAAATAAATATGGAGTATAGGAAACAAGATGAAGTAAGGAAGGACACAAGCATATTGAGTAATTTGTTTCCTTACAAACTAATAATATAATATAGGAGCCCAATTAAATCTTACTGAGCATTAATTGATTTACTGATTGCATACTGTATGTAAAAACTTAATCTGTCTTTAATTGGCTCTGCCTGATGTCTTCGATTTGTGAGTAGCATTCTGTGATTAAATTAAACTATAAGTAAAGGAACATTGATAGCATTGCCACAAGTTCAGTGTGTTTGATTTTGTTGTTAAATCTAAAATGTTTCCACATTGAAGTATTTATGTAACTGTAATAAATCTGACAAAATAAACATAGCCTGTCGCTTTCCATTTACTGCTCTGAATTGTGGAATGTAATTGATTTATCCCTGACAGAATGAAGTCCAATAGACATATGCATAGACCAACTTCACATAGAACTGGTGAACCTGTCTGCAGTGCAAGTCTTTGAAAGTAATACGAGACAATAAATATATCAGTTACAATACAAACTAGTCACAATAAAGACATTTGCTAAAGTAACAAAATTACTTATTGGAAGAGGAAATATATTTAGCTACATTGTTTCATGTACTCTCCTAAATTGAAAAACATATAGTCTAAATACATTTTGTCCATTGTTAAGTGTTGTTTCTCAAAACAGTATATTGTATGTAGGATAATTCAGTGGTCATGTAATTGTTTTCCAGGACTAGAAATACATTTTCTTTTATGCAAGAGGATGTTAATATCTTAAAATAATGTAGTTTTATTTTTAAACTCTGATTTGATAAAACAAGCTATCCAAATGTGGACAACATTCACACTAATCTGAGCTATCCTCCACATAGATAAATATAGCTGAGAAGTTCAGCATGCTTCAGTTTAATGTGTATTTTTAAAATTTTTGCCCACATCAGACCTACTTTAGATTATTTGGAGATGAAGATTTACAGATACTGAATTAGCTTTAAATCCCTATTGTCTTTTATATACATACTAGCTACTTGCCCATAAAAAATGATGGGTTTTTAAATTGCATGTCTAGAAATGCTGTTTGCCACCCAATGCGAGTCTCTTCCCCCTTGACCTTGATGTTTTTTATGTTTTATATTTTTTTAATTTTCTATAACGTATCCCATATGTATGTAACAGTTGAAAAATAAATAGAATTATTAGTTAATTTGTTTATTGTTATAACATGCAACTTATATATATTTTTATATCTGTAAACAACTCAAAAAACATAGTTTGATAAAAAGTTAACAGTTTTTATTGTAACCTAAACATCCATATTCTAAGAATGTTTAAACTTTCTCAAGCATTACATGTTATTTAACACATGTCTAAATGTTTATATTGAATCCAGAGGAAGGCAAACAGAAAAAAAAACAAGTGAAACATAGCAAATTGTCTCAAATGAGTAAACAAATGAATTCCTTCGTGATCCCAGATATTGGCATATCCAATTACTCCCTGGATCAATACTGTTTCATTAATTATACAGTAAAATGCCAAAAGGCATAAATACATACAATGAAACCCATAACAAAATACAATTCAACTGACAATTGGAATTAATGAAACTCAGAACAACTAGGAAAATAAACGTGAAGTTCATAAAATACAAGTACTAAGCATTACATGTTATTTAACACATGTGTAAATGTTTATATTTAACCCTGAGGAAGGCAAACAGAAAAAAGCAAGTAAAATGTCACCAAATGTGTCAAATGGGGAAAAAAATACTTTCTTCCTGACCCCAGATACTGGCGATCAGATTACTCCCTTGATCAATACTCTCTCAGTAATTAGACAGGTAATTACATACAATGAAAGTCAATAAAAATCAAGTGATACTCATAATGAATGAAACCCATACCAAGGCCCTCATTCAATTGCGATTTGGCCAATTGAATAGTGCTCTAAAAAGAGCACATAACATATTTTTTTTAAATACGTTTTTAGTTAGAGAAAACCTTGCTTTTGGATAGATGTTTACTAACTAAAAACTTCTTTAAAAAAATATGTTATGTGCTTATTTAGACCCCTGTTCAATTGGCTAAATTGCAATTGAATGAGGGACTAACTGTATAAACAAACTTAAATACATTGAATAAAACTTGATGACATAGGCCCTCATTCTATTGTGATTTGGCCAATTGAATAGGGGTCTAAATAAGCACATAACATACTTTTTTTAAAGAAGTTTTTAGTTATTAAGCATCTATCCAAAAGCAAGGTTTTCACTAACTGAAAACTTCTTTAAAAAATATATGTTATTTGCTTATTTAGAGCCCGATTCAATTGGCAAAATCGCAATTGAATGAGGGCCATAGAATGCAAGTTGTAAGTATATTGAATTAAACTATAAACTATATTATTTATAAAATACCATATATTTTTAAATATGGTTCATAACAATGGCATTTCTCTAGTTTGTTGAGTTCTTTGTCAAGTTTTGTGAATGCTTGTTTTAATTTGAGTTTGGTTGTACCCACTGTAATTTTTTTTTTAAGTAGTGGTCTTCTAAAAAAAGCCCAGCAGACGAATAATATTGTCTTTGGGATGTAACCACTGTAATGTCCTTTTATTATTTTTCTTTTTTAAGTAGTGGTCCTCTAAAAAGATCCCAGCAAACCAATAATGTTGTCTTTGGGATGTAACCACTGTACTGTCTTTTTTTTGTTGTAATGGTGGTCCTTTAAAAAGAGCACAACAGACCAAAAATGTTGTCTTTGGGATGTAATCACTGTACTGTTTGTTCTTTATTTTGTTTTAAAAGAGTGGTCCTCTAAAAAGAGCCCAGCAGACAAATAACGTTGTCACTGGGATGTAACCACTGTACTGCCCGTTGATTTTTTTTAAAAATAGTGGTCCTCTAAAAAGAGCCCAAGAGATGTCAAAGTGAGTCCTTGAGATGTAACCACTGTTTTATTTGGTTTTCAAATAGTGGCCCTCTGAAAAAAGAACAAGAGACATAAAAGTTAGTCGTTGAGATATGACAACTATTCTTTTTTTTCTGTTGTTTTGTTGTTTTTTTTTAATATAATTTACAACACCTCATAGTAGACGATATTCTTTGTAAATACCCGCCCATCATCTAATACATCGCCCTGACTTTCATTTTTTTTAATGAAAACTTTAATTTCTTGTTGATTTTTGCATCTTGAAAATGCCACATAGAGTTGTTCATGGGCAAATACTGGTTCTTCTAAAAATGGTCCAACCGAGATAAACGTTTTTGTCCTTGCAATTTATAAATGGTCATTGCAAATGCCATGATAATGGGAAATTGTCTCCTTTGAAGTACAAAAGGCAAGCTTGCCTCACTTGGAGCCAAATCTATTCTTGGTATGAATACTGCTTCACCTTTCGTATATCTGTAATGAGTATATGTTACAGAATACAAACATATAGACCACAGAATGTGTTAATTAAATGAAGGGGGAAATATATTAATTTGCATGTTTTTTTTTTATTTACTAAATAAATTAATCAAATAATGAATTATAAGGCTTTACCTGTTGTTTTTATTTGTATGCTATACAAATCATACAGGTCACTTTGCATGTGTTTCATCATTAGCATATTTTTAATAACATAATTGTAAAATGTACTATTTTTCAGATTTTATTGTAAGATACTGTAAATCATTGTTCTAAGTTGCTTTGCTTTACTTGATGACTGTGTGAAATAGAAATAGAGGCCTTGCCTGTAAATTGTGTGTCAGTGTGAAATAGAGAGACAGCAGAAATGTTTAAATTAAAATTTGTGCAATGATTATATTTTATACAATACAAACATATAGAGCATACAATATGTTAAGTGAAATCATGGCAAAATATATGAATTAGCAATCATTTTTTTTTTCAATTAAAAAATCAATTAATCAATTAATGATTAATAAGGCTTTATGTGCAAAAATGAAATCATGTGTGTTTAATTAGGTAATTTAATTTTTTTTATATTTTTTATATTTTTTTATAACATTTATGAATTAATAAATTAATAATAATAAATTAGCAATTGTTTTTTTTTTTTTTCAGTTAATAAATTAATTAATCAATTAATGAGTAATAAAGCTTTACGTGCAAAAATCATATAGTTAACTTCGTATGTGTTTGATGATTAGCATAGCATGTGTTTAATTACATAATTGTAAAAGAAAAAAAAATCTTTTTATAACATTTATCAATTAATAAATTAATACATAATAATAATTTACCTATTATCTTGCAATGTATTTGTTGAAAATGATTAAGAGTTAACAATCTCTCAAGCAAATGTGTCCTCTGATAACGTGCAGCCACACAGTTGTGTATCTGGGAGAAAGAGAGAAAATTCTGGAAGTTTTGCAGTATTTATAGAGTGCAAGCACAAGGACAAACTTGCACATGCGCAGTTTACCGATTTTTTGCTATTTCATGGTGTAGAGCCCAATTTTAGGTGCTTGGTTATATTACGTGCCTCGCTATGATTGGGTACGTGTTTCACGTTGTTCCGGTAAGTGTTACTTGCTTGGTGATAGTCTTTAATGTCTTGCTCTGTGTTACTGTTTATGTATTAGTGTTTTCGCCTAAGTCCCGCTTTGTTCGCGTGTCTTACTGTCTTCGGCGACGTGTATGTTCTAAGTCCTGCATGCCTGACTTTGCTCAGCCTCGTTTTCATCCAGTTTCCGAATTTTTTACATTTTCGTTCGTCATTTTTTGCCTTGCTTAGCTGATTTTGGATTGACAAAACCCCCCAAACATGGCTCAAAATCGCTTGCAACCTCGCTCCCAGGGTTCCTGGCTCTCCCCCTGTGCTGTGTGTGAGTGTGTTATTATATTTGTAAATTTTTAGTGGATGTATCTGCCTGATTCAGAGCTTTTTCTGCCTACCTACTGCCTGATTCAGAGCTCAGAGGGGAGTGGTATTCCTGCTCCTTAATTGCTTCAACCAATCAGGTTGCAGGAATTTATGTAACATACAAGTCTATGAGAAGTCACACACTGAGAGCTGTTCAATGAATACAGATCTTTACTTATTTTTTAGCTTGTAGTTTATAATGTTTTTGAAAACATAGCAGTAATGCAGATCCTTATACACAGAGACCCATCTATCCATACCAAGCACACAGCTATACAAGTCACAAGTTGTAATATGCACATCTTTATACACAGAGACCTCTATATAAAGCATGCACACAGCTAAACAAGTCCCAAGCGATAATATGAAGATCCTTATACACAAAGTACTCTATATAAAGCATGTATAGACCTTTACAATTCACAAGTGGTAATATGCACATCCTTATACACACAAAGACCTCTATATAAAGCATGCACATATCTATACAAGTCACAAATTATAATATGCAAATCCTTTTAAACAGACATCTCCATATAAAGCATGCATACAGCTATACAAGTCACAAGCAGTAATATGGAGATCTTTATTCACAGAGGCCTCTATATAAAATATGAGCACATCTATACAGGTCACAAGCAGTAATATCCAGATCCTTATACACAGAGACCCATCTATCCAGACCATGCATGCAGCTATACAAGTCATAAGCAGTAATATGCAGATTCTTACACAAACAGAACACTATGTAATGCATGTACATAGCTATACGTTTCACAAGCAGTAATATGCAGATCCTTATACACAGAGACCCTTATATCCAGACCATGCACACATCTTACCTGGCTCTATGTGTGAAATGTAAACTTCTCAGCAGTATCCTAAGAGCAAAGTGCATGCAGGGAAACACATTGCTCAAGGCAAGCTGTAGAACTACAACTCACAGCAGCTCACATACAAAGTGCTTCCTGTCCCAGCAGGGAGGTATCCAATTTATCTGCCAGCCAATAAGGAAAAGGCAGTGAGACTCCTCCATGTACAAAGTATCTGACTGACAGATCTTCCCCCATAGAACTAAAGCCCACTGTGCAGTGCAATGCAGTGATTAGTTGCATAACACACACACCTTTTTTGCAAAGGACTAGGTGGGAACTGAACATTTTTTTCCATAATACAAATATAATTGAGAAACATAACCAACATTTTTATTTTATAAATAAGTTGCTATGCCAAATGCAGCAGAGCTGTAGTAGCGAGGTTACTGGCCCTTTAAACAATATATGTTTTTGTCATAAAGCTAATGTGCTGTGGAAACTCAACTGTCATGCCCGGAACCGCTAATTATTATTTCAGCTATTAAAGTGTAACGTGTTCACTAGCGAGCAAGCACGTAAGACGCAAATGGATACCAGAGGCCTATGTGTGCTTTAGAGCACCTGTAAAGGGGGTAAAGTCAAATATGTAACACTTCTAATGTAAATAAAGTCTTAGAATAAATAGCACAACATTCTCAAGCCCCCAAATCAGCATAGAAAAATACTTTATTTCATGATTTTTTTTTGTGTTATATCGATCCCTGCAATCAATGTGTTACAATATATACTGTAACTCGCATGTAATAGAATATCATATTTACTGCTTTATTAATATTGCATTATTTCTGGCCTGTGGGTCTGATCGCAAACTGGATTTGAAGCACGTAGAACTTCGAAATCTACCCTCCCTTTTTTCAGTGATGTAACACTTACGATTTCTCTTTCTATTGGCTCCATCTGAACCCATAACTACGAGATTGCTTAATTGTTTGCATGTGAGCACGCAAGTCCAATGGCCACAAACTATTTTACAAAATAGCGTCTCTCGCTCGTAGCACGAAGCCCTTTCTTATTTAATAGCAACATAACTCGGCCAAATTTGAAGAACGCAGCGCTTAGGTGCTACACGTTGTACATACGAGGCTGACATTTAATATGGCCCTTGATTCTCTCTGTTTGGATTGATGCTTCTTCTTGGAATGCAAAAGGCATCAACAGCTGCACCAGTTTACAAAATTGTGTATGTAAGGTCCACGTGCAAACAAGCAGAGGGCCAAAACCATAGGAGTGCTGGGTTACCATCAGAGCTCTAGACTTCGAGTTTTAGCTTTAACTTTAGCCTACATAAAAATAATTTCAATAACATAAGTGTGTGTGTGTGCAATAAGAAATTACCAAATGAGTAATTTTATATCTCAAATAGACCAAGAACTGCAATTAAAATCTCCTTTGAAATTCGTATAAATCCAGAGCATGCAAAGCTGATAAATTATTTTGTGAGCAATACAAAATGAAAGAAGAAGCTTATTTTCTGCTTGTGTCTCTAATTTACTGTACATTAATTCAGTTTTATCTGTTTTGTGCTCTAATAATCGTGCCTTCTCTTGCAGAATATTTCTCTTGAGTATTTTATTTTATGTTTTTATAATTTCAAGAGTTCTATTAATTGTTGAAAGACACTTTTCTGAAGCAAGATCACATATGTTTTATAAATGTAAATTCTTCTGGTTTGTAAAATGATTGGTAAACCATTAGCAAAATAGTATCTTTGGCTGAAATTTACTGAAGAATATCTCTACATGTGAGACCTGGCTGAAACTTGGTGTTTTTTTATTTGTCCAGTCAATTTATAGAGTAGATAAAGATGATACCAAGCTAAGGAAAATAAATCAAACACTTTGGTAATGGAATGATAATGCTGTACAATTCAAAAGATGTTAGAAAACAATGGCCTAGGTTAATTGAATACAGTGTAGACCCTATAAAAAGCTGCTATCTTAGCCTAAGAAAGTTGACAGCATTTTAGGTAAATCTGCTTAATATCACTTAGAATTATACACAGTGACAGAAAATGTTAACGTATATGTTCGATATAACATTGAGGTAGCTATGTAGGTGAAAAAAGTGAAAAGAGGAAAATTCAGTATTAATTACATTTTATAGACTATGTTGGGGTGCAAACCTTGACCTCATTATAAAATATTCCATGTTATTCTATGTCAAAAGTGTACGTAGTTAGTAAGTTGCATGGGTTGATATACATAGAAAACCAATGTATTCAATAGCCTTCTTGACCCTTGACTAGTGTTTTGATGTCATGGCTAATTTGGTATGCATTGGAGGTATGTTGTATTAGTATCTGTGTGAAAACACTACAAGCAAAACCAGTTTCTCTGATTTACTCTAGTAAATTGTCTATGCCCATAATAGTAACCAGTGATAACTGTAGACCGTATACAGATTGCTTTACAATGTAAATCATGGGTAAAATATGTATTTTTGTATGTTCATAAGCAATTGCATATGTCACTAATGTAATTGCTGTATTCTGTGCTGCATATTTGATGTAATAGTTGCCAAATATTTTGTTAACATTAAGCACTTTTAATATAATAGTCATGCCTCTGATTGTATCTGCACATAGGAAAATGCATTAGACCTGCAACTTGTACATTGAGCAGACTACTGACGCAAAAGTGTATTTCACTATTTTATAAGAGTGTTTATATGACCCACTTAAGTCCCTAACAATCCTAGCCAAATGTCATATTATATTTCTTACTATCTGCAGGTTTGCAAGGACCAAAAATAACAACCATCCTACAAATAGCTTTAGGCACTTGCTATAACCAAATATGTAAGCTTATTTCTTGGAGTTCTTTGGAAATTCTAAGCTCACTAGGAAACATGTGTATTTTATTTTTGCGAAGACAGTAGTTAACCATTTAGATGGATCTTGTAACTTGTGGTTTCTTCAGGACCAGAGAGTTTGTCCTGCCCACTCAACATAAGTAAATAGTTTGGCTGCAGTAAAAAAAAATAACAGTGCATTTAAAAACAACTACAGCCCAGTAAAAAGCACTTTAAATTATTTATTTTTTTAAATTTCTACTAGATTTTGACTTCTCTACATGATGTTGCCAAGCAGTATTCATGATTTCACGGTCACTTTAAGTGATTCAAAGTCAGATGAATCATTAGGAAACTGCTTTAAATTATTAACATAACTTTAAATGCACAACTAGTTGGGTAAAGACAACTAATTAACTTCAATCATTTTAAATGTACTCCGATTTGACTAATGTGGTAAGTGGGGTTCCTCAGGGTTTTCTTCCCATAAAATGAGAATTTCAAGTAATATTCAAATATTAAAGTGTCTAATTCAGGCTCTGCAAACAAGCATAGATTACTAAATGTGAAGCCTTATATACCTTTGCAAAAGTTATATAATGTAAATTGTCTATACTCTTAGCAGCTGGAGAATTGTGCTTTTTACTGTTTTTAAAGATTAAATGCAGGTATTAATGTATCTGTAAAAGTTAATAAAATGCTAGATATGTTGTCTACACGCTATTGAGAAACATTGTAGACTGTGAACCTTACTTTCTGCATCTGTCTTCTCCACCTGTTTAATGCTTTTACTCTTTATACAGGTTTTTCCTGATTTTACTCTGTAAGCCTGAAAAATTAGAGCTCTGAAATCCAGCAATTTAACTTTGTATTATTGGCTAATAGGCAGGGATTGCCTTATTTTATTAAAGTGTACAGAATTATTACTTCAAGTTATTAAATCAGATAGGAAATTTATTTTAAGTGTCTTGATTGCTTTATTAGCTGTGGTGTTCTGCTGTGGCTAGCTTCCCTAGCGTCTACCGAAGACCTCTACATATAAATTTTTCAGAATTTGTCTAGTGGAGACACTTATTCACTGGGCCAGATTCATTAAGATTTATGAAGGCTTTAAAGCAGTTTTATTAAAAGCATAGAAATTATGTATATATATATATACATTAAAATGTAGAGAATTTTAGGGGCTTGTTGTGGGCCTGTAGTGCGCCCCTCTATAAGCACCTATTGCACCTGCAGTTGCTACACACCTGCTACTGCTACCCCAGTAATCATTCACATGCAGAAAAACACAAGTTAAGTAAAAATAAATGTACAACTTTTTCTTTTTTTAAATGTTTTTTTTTACAAATGTTTTTTATATATATATATATATATATATATATATATATATATATATATATAAAAAAAAATATATATATACTATAAAACAACTTCTCTTAAATTAGCAGAAAAAGCATTCTATAGTTTACAATAGTGTATTGTAGTGCTGTGTCTATGTGTGTGTGTAATCACCACCTCCTTAAGGAGAGTATCCAGCCACAAAGTAATGAAGATGAAGACCCAAACAGAGATTCCAGCAAAGAGAATGATTCCTGGTTTGAACTGCTCTTTTATGCTTGTAGTTCCACCTAGCTCTCTATACTCCTCCTCCTTTCACCTTACTGGTCCGTTAGGGTCACATGTCTTTTAAACAAACGGGTCTTCTGCCAAATGTCTCACTAGATTCTCCATCTTGGTGTGGTATTAAAGTCAGTATATGACAAAGGATTGCACCTACATATAACCGCACATGAAGCTGACAAGACCCTTTTCATGCTATAGGCAATTCATATCTATAATTCTGATGCCAGGCAGATCTTACATTCCCCCTTTTGGCAATGAAAGTCATCTGTACACTTCCATTCCAATGGACGTTTAAGGAGTGAGTAAATGATTTATTCAAAAAGTTCCTATACCCCACTTTCTACTAACTTACTAGTATAGTTTACATACATATACCATAGTACAAACAATATATATGTGCTATCATGGATTTTAGATAGCAACACATGCATATTTGAGTGACAATACATAATATAGATATTACTAATACTATTATAAATTGATGTAAAAAAAGATTTCCCAGAGCAGAACCCCATGACGAGTGTTTTGAAAGTTAGCTGGCAATTTTCTGCCACCAGGATACACTTGATAGATCAGAAAATGTATGTTCAAGTCTTTTAAGTTCTTGCTGTTGATGGTGAAAATGTACATGTATCTGTTCTCCAAATTTTTGTAGGTGTTGGAGCAGTACCTTATCATTCTTAAGTTGCATTATCCATGTCTGTCAGGGTGTGTTGTCAGATACAATTGGTACTATTAGAGGAGACCACAGACTTGTATATTAGGTTAATACCTGTGACACTGAGATTAAACTGTTGTAAAAAAAAATCTCACTGGATATTCTATGACACAGTAAATTCCCTGAGTAATCTAGATATACAATATTTGAGCCATATGTGTATCTCGTCCCTTGGTTTCAATTAAACAAAACACACCTTTCCCTGTGCTAAGTGAAGTATCATATCTTGGGTTTTAACCTTTTCAATAAAACCGTGGCAGTATGAATGGGTATGCCAGCATGAATCAAATACTGAACTGACCTGATTGGGTAAACATACGATTTTGGTAAGGAATCTCATACAACCTTCAAAATGTACTTGTTCTATAGTGGAACCATTCACTATGAAGTTAGGAAACTGTAACTTGTGATATAAAACATGTGATTATGTTACCGGAGTTTCCAGTGATATCATTTGGTAAATCATCTGTTAGGTTCCTCTTGTTGGTACTAGTGAAGTAGCTCTGCATATATTTCCCTTTTAACCCAGCCAACTGTTCACCCATAACTCTTTGTGATCAGAAGCAAATCTGTTAATTTGCTCTTAAAGGGGTATGGATATTTTCCATAGCTTGCGCCATGATCCTAAAATCAATTGACATACAAAATCCCACAGCACTTCTCTTTACCTGCCAATTACCTCTACTAATATCCCCTGAATATTTTGTATAGCAGGTCCCTGTATATCTATCACTGCCTTTATCAGTCCCTCTATGAGTGAATGTATGGTTTGTTGTGTGTGTAACCCTTTGGAATTTAACAAACCCTCAGACTGCAATGTTGCAGTCAGACTAGAAATGTCAGAATAATTCACCAGAGACCAGTTCCTATACCTCCCAACACTGTATCCACAATATCATTGCCCATCTGATTAAAGAGCTTTCCATAATAACTGTAATTGTGGAACAATTTTGAAAGTGTTTGGAAACTAGCCAATTTGACAATTGTATTCACCATGAAATCAGTGAGAATGTAGCATCCCTCAATATTGGTGTGAGAACTAATTTTGCAAAGGACCACTGGAAAATACTTTCTTACCCCCACACATGGGATTATCAGCATAGGTATACACTCTTAGTGGAGCAGGGGTTGTAGTATAGGTCAAAGGAGGGGCTACTGTTGTAAGTTCCCTCCCTTCATCTATGGTTAATGATACCCTTGTCCACCCCGGTTGGATCCCAACTAACTTCCATTTTATACCTCCTTTGATCATGTTCTCAGTGATCATTTTTGTTATGCTATACCCTTGCTGATTTATGGACATAACAGGGTTTTGGGAACTAATGGAAAACATAATATCTTCATTATCAGACCTATAGCCCATTTCCCCCAGTTTGCCCATTTGCATTCCCTGTTCTTTTGATTGCCCATATTGACTGATATAATAATATCCACTGATGTTATTATGACTTTTTGTCCCAAAAATATACACAATCACTCCCCCGATTTTCCAGCCTTCTCCTGCAAAAAAACTGAAGAAATTGAAGTTACAGTAGTACATGTTTGGAGGTAATTGTAGCCTCACTAACTACATTGGCAAGAGCTGGAGCTGATGCTAAATCTTCCTTTAACACCCTGAATGAGTCCTCATGTTCACTATTTCATGTAATCGGTGCTGTCTCTTCTCCTTTCAAGAGATCATAGAGAGGCTTTGCTTTTACAGCAGAACCTTCAATGAATTTTCGTGAAAAATTCACCAATCCCAAGCATTTCCTTAATGATTGCTTATTGACATGTCTGGGTGCCTGTAGTATTGCTACCACTCTGTCCTTAGTAGGGCAACTTGTTACCATCTCTTTTATTACCTGACCCTTTGAAGTATTTAACTTAAGGCAAGAAGGCAAAATTTGGAAATCATACCAAACAATTCCCTTAGCAACTCAATATATTTCTCAACTGTTTTTGTCTGTAAAAAAATATCATCCAAATATTATATGATATTGTCTGGGGCAGAGACCATTTTTAAAACTTTTGCTAGAGCCTGATGAAAGTAAGTTTGGGAGCTATGGTACCCTTGTGGGAGTGAATTGAACATATATTGAATTTTGAAGGCAAACTTATATTGACATACTGGAGCCAGTTTAATAGCCCAGAAACCATTGATTATATCTTACAATAAATACCATAAGCTGCTGGCACTCAACTTAGATAAAACTTCAGGAGTAGAAGCAACTAAGTTTGTTACTGGAGGGGTACATTTGTTGATCATCCTAAAATCTGCAGTTAATCTCCAGCTTCCATTACTCTTCTTTAGTGGCCATAAAGGTGAATTATTGGAAGATGAACTTTCCTAATCACACCCTGCTGTTCAAGCTGATCTACAATCTCAGTGACTGGTTCTATAGCCTCTGTTGGAAAACGGTACTGTCTCTGTGGAGGAGGGTCAGGACCTGTAATTTTAATCTCAACATCTCTCAGTATTCCACAACACCAGCTTCCTCAGATCAGAGTGGCTACCAATGTCGGGCCACACCCTTTCTAAAGGAACTGATACAATGTTGCCACTGGACCCCTTGTCCATTGATGTCCTAGTGTCACAGTTACTGTTGGAATGAGAAAAGCCTGGGACTGGGATCCCCAAAGTCCCATATGAAATGTCTGCTTTGCAATGAGTAATTTTATGTGATGACCCGCAATCACCCCATTAAAATAGGGATGTCCAGAATGATCTCTAAATGTACTAGTAAAAGGAAACATGTCTCCCAGGGCCGTTGATAATCAGTCAGATAATGACATCAGGAATTATTCTCATATTTCCTCTCATGATTCCTCTTCATCCCTACCATCATCATTATTAAAGTTTCCTGTTTTGGCCCATACAGATTATTTTCAGGGCTGGTTTCCAACGGATTATGCTTTCCTTCATTAGTAGTCACAACTGCAATTTTACGTGGCCCTGTGACTCCTTTCCTTAAAATGTTCTGGCGTGCTTTGCCCATAATACACAGCACAGCCTCCACGGTGTCCTATCCTCTGCCATCATTTGTAGGCCAGGGTCTGAATAAGTACATTTCTTCACTATATACTGCAACATATCTGCGGTGGTCTGATCTGGGGGAACTCTATGTGTGAGTCTGTACACTTGCTCAAATTTAGATGCAAATATCCATGGGTCATCCTGTACAGTTACTTTCATTTCATATCTGTTCCATGTGACTAACTTAGACACAGCTCTCTGTCCCCTTCTGTATCCCATTTATCCTCTTTAAGCCAATCTCTATCCACATTATTTGGGCCATTTACTGGGGCCTCTAATCTAGCTGCTATACTACCTGGAAGCCACAATTTTAACATAACAAATGCCTCTTTAGGAGAAAGCGTGTACTGTTTCACAAATGTCTCAACATTAGCCATACTGGACCAAACATATACTGTATCTTTGCCTCATATTGTGAAAATAGTGGTTTTAATGTTATCAACTGTTTCCCTATTTTATCTCTGTCCTGTTGACTGTTTATTGTTGTTGCTTGTGATGTTGTAGAACTTCTACCTCTGCTGCTCCCACATGGTGTTGAATGTATAGCATCTGGCACATGTCCTAAACTTTGTGTGTGGGGTCTTAATATGTGAGAGGTTAATTCAGTTATATTTCTACTAACATCAGAACTGTCCCTTTCATCATTTCCCTCTGTCACTTGCTCTTCATCTACAAAATGGAATCTTCCCTCTTCTTGTAGAGCTGATGTACAAGCAGTTCGCTGTTATTAATTACCACAATTGGTTGTTGTTCATATAAACCTTTTTGTAAGGGAAGTTATCTGTCTGTTTTATTACTATTTTTTGTAACTGTTGCCACATGAAGATTTTCCATTATAGCTCTGTTCAGTTGATTTTTAATGTTCAGTAATAACTTCAGCCTAGTATGTAAGTTATTTCTCTCTTTTGTTAAACACCACTTCTTCTTATGAATTTTCTTATTTTCTTTCTCATATTGCAGCCACATATGATGTATCATACAATCATTTTCAACAATTATTGGCTCAAAATCACTACATTCAGTATATTTTGCAATTATCTCCATGACTTCAGAACGGTTACAAATCAAATGGTGTGCACCCCACTATTGATTCTTCTATCTGGATATCACAGATCCCTAGAAGTCCTTCTTACTCAAATTGCGTCCCACTCTGGTCACCTCTTAGATCACAATGTCCGTCCCAGTCATACTCGTAGAAAAGAGACTTTGGATTAAATTCCCCCAAATGCAAGTGAATTTACACAGTAAGAAAGAAAAAGTAGTCTCACCAATAGATGGTACAAATGTGTCTCTTATTAATTAATTTGCTACATTATTATTCATAATATTAATTATGATTATGATCTCATCCTCTGAGATTCTAAGTGTAAAGATAAGATCCACAGTCTTGTTTTCTACAATAATAATGTATTATGAATGAGGCTAGCAAAATAACAATAATGAGTACATTATATACTGTATATAAATATGATAATACTATAAAACAAAATCTCTTAAATTAGCAGGAAAAGTATTCTAAAGTTTAGAATATGTAGTATATTGTAGTGCTATGTCTATGTGTGCGTGTATTAGTTACCACCTCCTTTAGGAGAGTGTCCAGCCAGAGAGTGATAAAGATGAAGACCCAAACAGGGATTCCAGCAAAACAGACTGATTTCTAGTTTGAACTACTCTTTTATGTTTGTAATTTGACCCAACCCCTTATACTTCTCCTCCTTTCACCTTACTGGTCCGTTAGGGTCACATGTACTTTGAGCAAAGAGATCTTCTGCCACATTTTTCACTAGATTCTCCATCTTGGCTAAGACTGGAATGAACCAGTTGTGGCTCCTACTCTCTGCACATGTCCAAAGGTACAGATAACTTGAGACATTTCAGAGGCATTGTTTCTGTGTGATCTTAAAGCCAGTATCTGAACAGGGAGTGCACCTACTTGTAGCCACACCAGAAACTGACAAGGCCTTTTTTATGCTATAGGCCATTCATATCAATAATTCTGACTTCATGTCAATGATTCTGATGCCAGACAGATCTTACATATGGACATGTGTGAAGTAGGTTTTACGATAAGTGTAATCAGGAACCCTTTGTGTTGCATGTGACCTTCATAGATGCTAATTTAAATCTAGGAAAATTAGGTTTGTTACAGATATGACCCACAATATTTCTGATAGTTGACACTATTTCTGTAACTTCTGTATCTTAAAGGTTGTATTATTTTGCTTTATGTTCTAAAAAGGTGTAACCTGTTTTGCAGCTCTTCAAAGCAGTATATTTTACATAAAGGACTACACATGATACATTCTGTTTTATAAAGATATTTTTCTTATATTTATGATGAGCTAGGCTAAGTGGTGTATGGAGAACATAGCCAACCTGTGTGTTTTACACATTTTGCCACCACTTATTAGCCATAAGCAAAATGACATAGTAACTAATATTAACAACAATAAAAAACCCTGCTTCCTGCTCAAATACTGACTGTGTCATACTTATGCATGTGAAGACACAGGTCTAGGCATGATTGTTTCGTTGATTGCATAGCAGATAGCGAAAGCTAGTGCAGTTAACTGGCAGGAATTATTTTACATATTTATTCACGTAGATACATTAATATAAATTACTCATATGCTCTATATAGAATTGGGAAAATTATATAACAAATCTTTATTATAAATATATCACAGCGGCGAAGTTAAAAACTGGTTAAAAAATCCAGGATTGAACACACAAATTAAAAGAGGACAAGATAATATGGGACAAATGAGAACCTTTCACTTCTCAGTGAAATTAATTTTATTGTAATGTAGTGACCCTTTAATAAGGGGGTACTCTTTATCCCACTTAGCAGTGTTGTGCCTTTTTTGTATGTGGGTACAATTACTCCATTGCACGTGTGCCCCAAACCTTATTTAAGTCCTAAAATAAATCTCAATTGCTTTTACTTATTAGTAAGCAATAAAGATAGAGTGTTATTACTAATTCTGTCATTGATACTTCAGCTCACAGTCTGCTATACTTTATAGTCCATCAGCTCTATTAGCTTACCAGCTTGTGGCAGCTGGCAGTGAATACTAAGGATTTTTACTTAACCTCTACTTGGAATTCCATTGTGACTCTCTATATACCTGAGAGGGGGGTTTATTATGAAATATAAGTATCTGCTTTTCTTTTTGGATATATAAATCTTCCAATTAGTAATAACACTCTATCTTTATTGCTTACTAATAAGTTAGGATAAGTTATATGTTAGGCAGGTAAAGAAAAAATGGCAGAAGAGGAAGCCAGTGCGAGGGCAACCATTGGTGGCCCCCAGCTCATGTACATTATATTGAATGAAAGTGGATATTTAAGGACCATGTAGCACTAGCAACCATGGTTGGAATTCGGGAGCTGGTGGACACTGACCGGCCTGAGACCCTGCCATGTGATTATCAGAAACACTTATTATACTGTCACTTACTCAGCCATTTACACTACACATATATCATCAAAACACATTATTGGTCATACATGCTAAATAGAAAATTCTTTGAGACACCTGCCAAATACAGTGTTTTGCAAAAGTATTCACCCCTTGACTTTTTACCCTTTTTGTTACATTAAGTTTAATGTTTTGTTAATCTGAATTTTATGTGATGGATCAAAACACAATACTCTAAGTTGGTGAAGTGAATTGAGAAAAATATTTTGAATATTTTTTAGAAATAGAAAATAGAAAATATGTATTCACCCACTTTGTTATGAAGCCCATGAAAAGCTCTGGTGCACCCAATTACCTTCAGGAGTCAAATAATTATTGAAATGATGTCCACCTGTGTGCAATCTAAGTGTCATATAGTCTGTCATTACATGTACACACCATTTTTGAAAGGCCTCAGAGGCTGCAACACCTAAGCAAAAGGCACCACTAACCAAACACTGCCATGAAGACAAATTAAATCGCCAAACAAATAAGGGACAATGTTGTTGAGAAGTACAAGTCAGGGTTAGGTTATAAAAAACATCCAAATATTTGATGATCCCCAGGAGCCCCATCAAATCTATCATAACCAAATAGAAAGGACATGGCACAACAGCAAACCTGCAAAGAGACGGCCACCATCCAACTTGAAGGAGCTGGTACAGTTTTGCAAGGCGTAATGGGCAAAAATCCCAGTGGTAAGATGTGGAAAACTAATAGAGACTTATCCAAAGCGACTTGGAGCTGTGATTGCTGCAAAAGGTGGCTCTACAAAATATTGACTTTAGGGGGTGAATAGTTATGCACATTTACTTTTTCTATTATTTTGTCCTATTTGTTGTTTGCTTTACAATAAAAAAAAAAGAAACATCTTCAAAGTTGTGGGCATGTTCTGTAAATTAAATAATGTAAATCCTCAAACAATCCATGTTAATTCCAGGTTGTGAGGCAACAAAACACAAAATATGCCAAGGGGGTAAGTACTTTTACAAGGCACTGTAGATAAGACACATCAAATATACAGTATCGCACAAAAGTGTGTAAACCTCTTACATTTTTGTAAATATTTTATTATATCTTTTCATGTGACAACACTAAAGAAATTACACTCTGCTACAATGTTTAGTAGTAAATGTACAGTCTCTAAGTCAGGGGGTGTAACAGGAAATGGATCTTGCGTCAGTGTGAGGCTGACGTCAGGATGGCGGGGAGACTGGCGCGCTAGCCGTTACTGACCTCTACTCCTCTACTTTGCTTCTTCCATACTGACTTTTACCCCTCCTAAGATCTCCCCTACACTCTCAAACTCTGCATTGGATCACAGGGAGGATGTGCACAGCACACCAGAAGAGGATCCGTAAGGAGACCCCCGTTTGGGCTGTCGCGAGGCTCAGAGAGCCGTCATCTCGCAAGAACTCACAAAGTCACGTGTGAGTTCTGTATCAGCGATTTTGGTTTGGAGAGACATCAGACGGGACTGCTGGAGTGCTGGAGGCATGGGGGAATAGCTGCACACTACCCAGCCTTGAAAGTTTATGCAGCAGCAGATGGAGTTTGTGAGACATCTCAGGATGGTGGTGAGTGGGTGATTTGTGGGACATTGTCCCTTCTATTAAACACAACTCACCACACAAAGAATTAATCACCATTTAATGAGACAAAGGGCCTTTCAGATGTGAGATGATTTAAAGAGATACAAAGGATATTTTCAAAAGAGCCCAAACCTTCAGCAAAGTAAAGTATCCCCTAAGCTAATAGGAAGGTCTCTAAATGTCTCCAAATATATATAAGAGCATTCCAGGAGAGGATTTATTTCTTCAGTCTAAAAGCTTTATAAAGACAAAGTAAGAGGGATGATCTGAAGAGGGTGAGATCTAATAAGTCTTATATGAACAATGAAAAGACAAAATAATCTAGCTGATTCACACACCCTTTGAAATAGAAATAGACCCTAACTGGGTCATAAAAGAGAGGTCTTGTGCCAGTCCATAGAGAACGGAGATATGACTTTCTGTATATCATACGCCTAGAAGAACCAATAATAAGGAAGATTGGTAGAAGCCCTAGAGATTATCTGATGTATGAAGATTATCTCAAATGGTGGGGTATTTAGGAAACAATTGTATCCTGTGTGGAGAGATATATGGCAGGTTGCCAAGTGATTGGTAACTAGTAAAGGCTGCTATAAATTCCAGCTTGGATTTACTACACATACTCATAGGACAGCACTGAGGGTCTAACTAAACCCACCAATGGATATCTGGACCTTGAAGTGGTCTATAGATTATTTAAAAGAGCTCCTGGTCCTTCCTATGAGATTAAAAAACTGATTCCAGGGGTGTAGCTATCTAAATATAACTTTATATAGAATAAAGTGGAATTGGACAAGTCATCCTTCATTTAAAAGGTGGAAGAAACTAAAGCCCATTCGGAGCATTGAGAGGCACGTCACGGTAGTTTGGGCTATCAGAGTAAATTCTGAAACAACATCGAACTTGAATATGCATATTTCTGTAAACATGCCAACCAAAATGAAAACAAGAAAAAAAAACGAGACAATAAAAAACCTAGAAACAATGGCCCTACTATGAGCACCTTAACAGAAGATACCACTCCAACATGGTTGGTTAATCAATCACCAGATAAAGCCTCCCAAACAACAAGCTCTGCAAACTCGTTTTCAGTTGAAGAGGAAACTCTTACATGCTCTAAAATGAAAGAAATGTTACTGATTTTTTAAACAAACCTAATCTCTGATCTGACAAAAAAATTATCAGATAACACCCTACTCATTAAAAAGCAAATCAAAGAGTTGAATCGGTTGAAAATGTTTGTGATAATTTTATCACGGACAATAACAATCTACTTAAATATACGATGGTTCTGGAAAATAAAATTGAGGACTTAACGATTAAAATATCATCTTTAGAAGACCGAAGCAGGATGAACAATCTTCGTTTGAGAGGCATATCTAAACCCATACAAGACAGCAACTTAAAATCTTATGTGGAGAACTTTCTGGGGACATTGGATCCAAATGTTCTAACCAATGAAAACACTATTGATGTTAGTCATAGGATACCCCTAACGAAACACTTAGATAAATCCATACCTAGGGAGGTTATTATGAGAGTCCACTACCGATCATATAGAGATGCTATAACGGCATATGTAAAGCAAAAGTTTTTACCTCCATATGAGAATATTATAATTTTTTAAGATTTATCTACCCAGACACTATCTAGAAGAAGAGAATACAATGAGATGACTCAAATTCTAAGGTGGGTATTTCAGTGTATAAATATTATAATTGGCACAGGATAAAATCAGTTCAGGAGGGAATAAAGATGATGCTATCCTGGCAGTTTGAATAGCCTCATTAGATAAAGTGGTTAAGCAACCTACTTTGACTGCCAGTAATTGGATATGACTAAAACAAAAATTAAACAAGAAAAATGTAGAGGTGTACATGTAAGAGCTAGTTAAGTAGACAGAAATAGTTTTGGGGGGTTGGACTGGTATATACACTGTGGGCATAATTATTAAAATGGTATAAACCTAAGAAGTATAATATCTCTACTTTAGGGTACTTTGGATACATATTCACAGGGATTGATTTAGATTGTTATAAACCATAAGTAAGTGAGATTTGTAGAGTATAAATAGTTGTTTTGAGTAAAAAGAGGCACAGATTATACTTATTTAGTAGTATTTCTTTTTTTCTCGGGGTAAATTACCCACTATATAGGTATAAAGTTCTAAATATAACGAGGTTAATTATCTCAATATCACATACACATAGGAAGAGATAGAAATGATCACATAGGCCCTCATTCAATTGCAGTTTGGCCAATTGAATAGGCCTCTAAATAAGCACATAACATATTTTTTTAAAGAAGTTTTTAGTTAGTAAGAATCTATCCAAAAGCAAGGTTTTCACTAACTAAAAACTTATTTTAAAAAAATATGTTATGTGCTTATTTAGAGGCCTATTCAATTGGCCAAATCGCAATTGAATGAGGGCCATAGTATTTAGTTAAGTAGTTAATCCTGTTAGCGGGAAGAATACAATTTCAGATGTACTCATATAGTTCACAGGGATTAGAAAAAAAAATAATTTCCTTAGTTAGGAATCTTAAGTAATCACATTGTTTTGCTTTAAATGTTTGTTTTAAAAAAAATAGTTTTCCCTTTTTCTTTTTCACTGGGTGTAAAACCTTATATTTAAGGGAAACCTATTTGTAGCTTAAATTACTTATACAAAAGAATTGAGTCACCTCATATACAGTAGATTGGCCCAAGGATGGAGCAGACAGTCCACCCCCACATTTCAGTCTCCCAACTATTAATGGGAAACCATTCCTGACATTTCCTAACATTGGCTATTTGCCCTGTAAATACAAAGGATATGTCGTATGTATGTTTTAGTTTTCTGATGAGGTGTATGTATGTTTTTAGTAGTATGAAGTTATGTGATATTCACTTTTTTGTCCATTTTAGGAAGTGTATGCGTGTTGTAAGAATGAGGAAGGTCTATTTTATACTAATGATGGACCTACTTACTTTGCAGGATAGTTCGGTCCATTAGTTACCTAGATGAATAAGGATATAAAAATAATCTCACAATGGATTGAATTCACCAACAAAAAAGAAAATAGCCTTTTCAAATTATGCCAAAATTAAAGCCGACATTTTATGTCTCCAGGAGATCCATCTAAAGGAAGAGGCACCACAATATATGGTCAATAATCAATTTACGATTAGTATAAATTCTACATTTAATAGTAAATCCAAGTGAGTGTCTATTCTCTTCAATAAAAGATTAACGGTCTCTGAGGAATTCACAAAAATAGGCAGATTCATAATCTGGACTGGGTTTATTAATAATAGATTAACAACTTTGGTAAATGCTTATCTGCCAAACAAGAATCAGATAAGTTACCCAAAAAGTTTATTAATTGATATATTTACATTAATGAAAGGATTGCTTATAATATGCAGAGATTTCAATATGGCAATTGACCCACTTTTGGATAAACAGGGGCGCCAAAAGGTAAAAACAGAAGCCCTAATCAATAAAATAGCATTAGATTTTTCAAATTTGACAAATAAATATGAGCTATATGATTTATGGAGAGTATTTCATCTGAACTGTAAAGAATATACATTATTTTCAAATAGATTTGAATCGTCATCTTGTATAGACTATATTTTTGCAGATCTGAATACCCTGAGACTGACAAGGAAGACAGATATTGTTCTGTCTCCATGGTCAGACCATTCTATGAACAGTATAATCTTGGAGGATTTACTGGAACTAAAACCACAAAAAAGATGGAAAATTAATCCCATAATATTTCAAAATCTAGATAATCTTAATGCTTTGAAAAAGGATACTTAGGAATTTTTCAAGATTAATAAGGATTCGGTAACATCTTCGAAGACACTATGGTGCTCATATAAAGCTTATCTCCGAGGAATCTTGATTTCTAGGATGGCAGAAATCAAAAGGCAATGAGGAAAACCCCTAAAAATCTTAGAATAGAATTAGATAACCTATATCAGATTAATAAAAAAAAGTCTGAATAAAGACATTGGAAATAAAATAAATATAATAAATAATCAAATAAAAAGTATACTGCAATTCCAGGCTGATAGCCTTTTATGGAGATTTCAGCAATCTCATTTTCTGTATGGTAATAAAACTGGCACATTTCTTGCAAATAGACTAAAGAAACAACGTAAACAAAATAGGATTTTAAAAATACAAGACGATGAGCAAAATGTGCATATTAATCAAGATAAAATCGGTGAGGTTTTCCAGGATTTTTATAAGAAATAATATAACTTAGATAATGATCAGCGTTTTGTGGTTGCAGATAAAGAGGATATTGATGCCTATTTGGATAATATTAAGATTCTTAGAATTTCTGATAAAGAATCAATATATTTAAATAGGGATATAACTAGAGAGGAGATAATAGAAGTAATAAATAGGGGTAATAGTGACCACTTATTTTATAAGGTACTTCAGTCTGAGATCAAAGTACACTTATGTGGCCTATTTAATGACATCAAAATAACTGGCGATATTCCCCTGGAGATGTAGGAGACCAAAATAGTAAATATTTTGAAAGAAAGGAAGAACCCGGAGGATTGTAGGAGCTACCGTCCAATCTCACTAATAAACATTGATGTAAAAATCTACTCAAAGATTTTAGCAAATAGATTAAAAACTTTAATTAATAAGGTGATTCACTCTGATCAAACAGGTTTTGTCTCAGGACGCCAGGCGTCTGACAACTCCAGACGATTATTGAATATTTTGTCTTATGTTAAGGATAATGAGGTACCCTTACTGACCCTATAATTGGATGCGGAAAAGCCTCTGATAGGGTCAATTGGAAATTTCTGCTAACTGTACTTATGAAGTTCGGGTTTGGTGAGTTTGCCTCAAAATCAGTTAAGGCTATGTATACGAATTCATTTGCACAAGTTGGGAGTCCTGACTTTGAGTCAAAGCAATTTAAAATAGATAATGGTACCCGCCAGGGATGTCCACTATCTCCGTTATTATTAATTATTTTTATGGAGCCTTTAGTAATATATATAAGAGACTGTAGAGAAATCAAGGGGGTATTTATAGGCCAGGAAGAATTTAAATATATGGCCTTCGCGGATGATATCATTATCACTATATCCAACCCAGAGACTTCTTGTCAAAAACTTCAGGAAATATTAGATGAATTTGGTAGATTGTCTTACTTTAAAATTAGAGGCATAAAACCTGAAGTCAAAAAAGGTTGGAGAAATGTTTTAGTTTTAATTGGAAATCCTGTTATATAGTTCACCTAGGGATTAGATTCTTCTTTTGTGTCAGTAAGATTCTTATTCCAATTTTAATTGGCTAGAGACACCTCAACTTATCTTGGTCAGCTAGAATAGCCTCAATAAATATGAGTATTATACCGAAAATTACTTACTGTATGAGATCAATACCGGATATTTTAGCAAATAATTATCTAAAACTCTTTCAGGTCCAACTTGATAAATTCATTTACGAGGAAAAAAAAAAAAGAATCAGGAAAAGTATAACTTATAATAAATGAGATAAATGAGGTCTAAATGCACCCTGTGTAAAATAAATTCATCAAAAGATCATTATAGCCCAACTTATAAGTTGGAATACCATTCAAGATAAACCAAGATGGCTGGTATTGGAAGAAGCCTTAATTAAGGAATTTCCCATTCAAACTACTTTATGGTTCTCCAATTATAATAAAATCTTACTTAGCAAACTTCCCAAAAACATCAAAGGCATTTAAAAATACTGGTATAATAATAAAGAAAAAATGAAATTGTCCAAATTCCCCTCATTGGCAGCACCGATTGAGTCCCTCAAAACAAAAGAGCAAAGTCCAACAATTAAAATATTAATAGATCAGGGTCTATCCTCTATATTTGAATTATATAATAAAGGCAACCTTATTACCTTACAGGAGTTGCAGTTTAAACTCGAGACTAAAAAATGTAATTGGCTTAATTATGAAAGCTTGAGGAAAAATCTGTATGGAAGGGGATATAAATCTTCGGGGATGAGTACTCCAACAAAAATAGAAGACTTTTTTTTTAAAGGGAGAAACATTACATATCATTTCTAAATGTAGCAGGATTATTAATGAGTCAACTCCATTCTCCAAAAGCTTAGGAATTAAAGGCTGAGAGCTGGACCTTAGAATGAATTTCGATGATATCAGGTGGAGGGAAATCATAAAACTAGTTAAGAAATTGTCGGTTAATACAGCATACACAGAGTTATTCTTTAAAATAATGCATAGATGGCATTTAACTCTGGCTAAAATGGCCAAAATTGACCCAAAAAGGAAGGCTTATGTTGGAAATTATGTGGTCAACGAGGTACTGCAGTCCATGTATGGTGGGAGTGTAATAAAATCGACAGGTGATGGATTGAAATCTGCCAGTTACTATCTAAGGTGATGGGCAAACAAATTGTATGCTCTCCACAATCAGTCATTTTCCATATGAACCTTGAGAAAATGCCATTAGCAGATAGATATTTGATTTGTCATATTCTGTTAGTGTCTAAATGGTTGATCATGAAATATTGGAATCAATCTGCTGTACCAACAACCAGGGAACTAAGTAATGTTATTAGTTTGACTAGGGACTTGATGCACAATTATAATTGTTCAGTATCTCAGAAATATGTGTCTCTTATTAACTGGTCAAAATGGGATCGGTACAGATTGATGTAAAGTCACTGTAAAGTATGTTCCTCCATTATATCGTATTAACTAAATTATGGAACCTTCGGTATGATTGTATGAGTGCATGGTGTCTTTTTATCCTGTGTTTTCTTTCTTTCTTTTTTTCTTTCTTTTTTCTTTTAAATACATTTGTAATGTAATAATAATAATAATAATGTAGTGTATAGCACTTTCAAAATTGATATTGAGTTATATCCATAACTATGTGTATGTATTTTTTGTCCGTATAACAGTGTGAATTTGCTATCCCCTTAAAATAACTCAACACAAAGCCATTGGTGTCTAAACCACTGATAACAAAAGTGAATACACCCCTAAGTGGAAATGTCCAAACTGGGCCAAAAGTGTCAATATTTTGTGTGGCCACCAATATTTTCCAGCATTGCCTTAACCTTCATGGAGTTCACCAGAGCTTCACAGGTTGCCACTGGAGTCCTCTTTCACTCCTTCATAATGACATCACAGAGCTGGTGGATGTTAGAGACCTTGCACTCCCTCACCTCCCATTTGAGGATGCCCCACAGATGTTCATCAGGGTTTAGGTCTGGTGACATGCTTGGCCAGTCCATCACCTATACCATCAGCTTCTTTAGCAAGGCAGTGGTCGTCTTGGAGGTGTGTTTGTGATGTTATCATTTTGGAATACTACCCTGCGGCCAAGTCTCTGAAGGAAGGGGATCATGCTCTGCTTCAGTATGTTACAGTACATGTTGGCATTCATGGTTCCCTCAATGAACTGCAGCTCCCCAGTGCTGGCAGCACTCATGCAGCACAATGCGGATATGATTATAACATTGTGTACCAGATATATTATGTGAAGCAAATTACAATATACATCACTGTTACATGAACGGTTATATACAGTGCCTTGCAAAAGTATTCACCCCCTTGACTTTTTACCTATTTTGTCAAATTACAGCCTTAAGTTCTATGTTTTGTTTTATGTGATGGATCAAAACACAATAGTCTAAGTTGGTGAAGTGAAATGAGAAAAATATATACATAAAACTATTTTTTAGAAATAGAAAACAGAAAATTGTCATGTGCTTATGTATTCATCCCCTTTGTTATGAAACCCATAAAAAAACTATTACCTTCAGAAGTCACTTAATTAGTGGAATGATATCCACCTGTGTGCAATATAAGTGTCAAATGATCTGTTATTACATATACACACCTTTTTTGAAAGGCCCCAGAGGCTTCAAAACCTAAGGAAGAGGCACCACTAACCAAAAACTGCCATGTTGACCAAGGAACTCTCCAAACAAGTAAGGGACAATGTTGTTGAGAATTCAGGGTTAGGTTAAAAAAAATATCCAAATATTTGATGATCCCCAGGAGCACCATCATATCTATCATAACCAAATGGAAAGAACATGACACAACAGCAAACCTGCCAAGAGACGGCCACCCACCGAAACTCACGGACCGGGCAAGGAAGGCATTAATCAGAGAGGCAGCACAGAGACGTAAGGTAACCCTGGAGGAGCTGCAAAGTTCCACAGCAGAGACTGGAGTATCTGAACATAGGATGACAATAAGCCATACGCTCCATAGAGTTGGGCTTTATGGCAGAGTGGCCAGAAGAAAGCCATTACTTTCAGCAAAAAACAAAATGGCACGTTTTGAGTTTGCGAAAAGGCATGTGGGAGACTCCCAAATTGTATGGAGGAAGGTGCTCTGGTCAGATGAGACTAACATTGAACTATTCGGCCATCAAAGAAAACAATATGAAGAGGAGGGCCAGGGGGAAATCGCTGCATGATTTATATTTAGAACTCTACAAGTTATCATATGCCAACAAAAAAAGCCAGGATAACATGTTGACGGAACAGATCTATAAGATACAAGCACAGATAAATATGATCTTACAAAGTCAAATAGATAATAAGTTAAAGGAGCTAAAAATAAAAAAATATCATCTAGGTAATAAAGCAAATAAATCACTAGTGGATCTTATTGGGAAAAAGCGAAGCAACAAAAGGATAGTGAAATTCCTCGATGCCAAAGGAATTATGAAAAAGGATCCTATTGAAATAGGTAGAATTGCAGGGGAGTATTATAGCGCCTTGTATAATCTGGAAAGAAACCAGGGTGGGTTAAACCTGATAAAGGGCAAATACAGGATTTGTTTAAAAAGTTGAATCTAAAAAAAAATTCAGAGGAGAAAAAGGAACTACTAAATGGGAAGATTTTAGTGGAGGAAATTGAGAATTGTGTGTCCGGTTTAAATGTCCAAAAATCCCCAGGACCAGATGGGTTCCCGATACTGTATTATAAACAATTCTTACCAGAATTGGGGGCTCATATGGTAAAAGCATTTAACAAAATTAAAGATGTAGGATGGTCTCCTAAGGAGACATTAGAAGCAGCAATAATTATGATACCGAAGGAGGGAAAAGATCTGGCAAATTGTGCTCACTACTGGCCCATCTCTTTACTCAACATCGATATCAAAATATATTCAAAGATACTAGCACAAAGATTAAATCCTCTTTTAGACCAGTTAATTGAGTCAGATCAAACAGGTTTTGTTAAAGGCCGACAAGGGACAGATAATCTGCGAAAGCTTATCAATATATTGGCACATGCTAAAGATAATAAAATCCCGTTGGTGGCAGTAGGGTTAGATGCGGAAAAAGCCTTTGATAGGCTCAACTGGGAGTTTATCAAGTGTACTTTAGAAGAAATTGGATTGGGCAAATTCGGGTCAAGTGCGATTATGGCGCTATACTCTAACCCTTCAGCCTTCATAAAAGGTACAGACTTTCAGTCGGAATCATTTGAGATTAGCAATGGGACGAGACAAGGATGCCCGCTATCACCAATGATCTTCAATTTGTGTATAGAAGTGCTGGCTCAAATGATAAGGAAGAATCATAGGATAAGAGGAATCATATGTGGAACTATAGAATCGAAGATCACTCTATTCGCAGACGATGCAGTTGTAGTCTTATCAGAGCCACTAGAATCATTGGTGTATCTCATGAAGGAATTAAAAACTTTTGGTTGCCTATCATATTATAAAATTAATTCTTCCAAATCAGATTTTATCTGGCTAAATGTGAACTTAGAAACTAAAACCTTGTTACGAGAGAAATTCCCATTTAGATGGGAGCAGAATAAAATAGAACATTTGGGAATAGAGTTGACTCCGTGTGTTGCTTCCATGTTAAAGAATAACTTGGAAATAACTTTTGTTTCAGTGTGCAAACTACTCAAGTCATGGGAGAGGCTAAACCTAACCTGGTCAGGCAGAATCGTATGTGTTAAGATGTTCATTTTACCAAAACTTACTTATGTTTTAAGAGCAATCCCTCTATTTATATCCAGAGGAAGTATTACTAAATTTCAGAAAGTGGTAGATCATTTTATATATAAAGGAAATAGGGTTAGAGTCAGTAAAGACCAAGTAAATAAAAAGTATATAGAAGGTGGATTAGGGGCAATCAACCTCTGGAAGTATGCAGAGGCTATAAAATTGTACCACTTTCTGAGATGGACAGAAGGAGTGGAAGGACCCAAGTTTGTCCAGTTAGAAGAAGCATTAAGCCCCAAAAAAGTTCTGCAGCAAACTCTATGGTATAAGAAATCGTCCAACTTTAAGACTCAGATAGAGTTCAGAATAGGGAAACAATGTTGGGCTAGTTGGCTCAAAATGAACTCAAAATTTAAGTTGCTCCCTTTTCCATCTCCATTAACACCACTGGAAGAGTGGGGGAAATGGGGTATTGACAAAATTAAGGATTTAATCAGAAATGAGGGCTTTATTAAATTTGAGGAACTGAGGAGAGTAAAAGAGGTCCCAATATCAATGTGGCTGCAATTTCTGACCCTTAAGAAGATATTAACAAAAGAAGGTTTGATGTAAGATCAGTCAGGGATTTGATACCTCTCGAAAAATTCCTGTCCTTAAGAACAAGTAATAAGAGTTCAGTGTCGAAATGCTTAAAAATTTTAGACGAGTACAGAAGTTCTGGAAAATCTGTAGCCATGGAAAGCTGGGAAACTGATTTTAGAATTAAGAAAAATTTGGAGGACTGGGGAAAAGCGTATCAGCTAACAAAAGATAACTTGATTTGTACAACTTACAGAGAAATCCACTTTAAAATTACACAAAAATGGTACATAGTTCCAGAGCTTCTGTCTAAAATAGATCCAAGCAAATATAGTGAGCTGTGTTGGAGAGGGTGCTCGGAAATAGGCACCCAAAGCCACATGTGGTGGAAATGTGTTAAGATCAAAGGGCTTTGGGAAAGGTGTGTCACCAAGTTGGTGGGTATGGGATGTAAGGAAGTTACCTTAAACCCAGAAGCTTTTCTATTACATATCTTTCGAAGGGAATGGTCTAGTGAAACAATTGGGATAGTGGTGCAGGTTCTCATGGCAATTAAATGGTGGATTGTACAGAGATGGAGAAGTGGGGAATTGCCTAAATGGAATGAGATTTGTATTACTATGGAAAGGAATAAACAGTATGAAATGGAATATTTAAGTTTTGATTCCAAGTTAAGATTATCAGTGGTTAAGAAATGGGCAAGATGGGATGAAGAACTGTTTGCCGGGCCTTTCTGTTAATAGATATTTTTTTATTTTTTTTTGTATTTGTTGCCTTTAGCGAAGTTACTTTAATTATATAATAGGTTTCGGGTATTGCATCCTTCTGTAAATAATGAGAATATTGTAGGTGGGTGATTGTGTATGATTTAGATGTAAGTATTGTTTTACTGTATGTATTTTATTTTGGTTGTCTGTTTCTAAAAACAATAAAAAAATTAAAATATGAAAAAAAATCAAATAAAAAAAAAAAAAAAGAAAACAATATGTCTGGCGCAAACCCAACATATCACATCACCCAAAGAACACCACAGGTAAACATAGTGGTGGCAGCATCATGCTATGGGGATGTTTTTCAGCAGCCAGGACTGAGAAACTGGTCAGAGTTGAGAAAAAGATGGATGGTGCTAAATACAGGGATATTCTTGAGCAAAACCTTTAATACTCTGTGCGTGATTTTAGGCTAGGACGGAGGTTCACCATCCAACAGGACAATGACCCCAAACACACTGCTAAAGCAACACCTGAGTGGTTTAAGGGGATACATGTAAATGTGTTGGAATGTCCTAGTCAAAGCCCAGACCTCAATCCAATAGAAATTCTGTGGTCAGACTTAAAGATTGCTGTTTACAAGCGCAAACCATCCAACTTGAAGGAACTGGAGCAGTTTTGCAATGCGTAATGGGCAAAAATCCCAGTGGTAAGATGTGGCAAGCTCATAGAGACTTATCCAAAGCGACTTGGAGCTGTGATTGCCACAAAAGGTGGCTCTACAAAGTATTGACTTTAGGTGGGGTGAATAGTTATGCACATTGACTTTTTCTGTTATTTTGTCCTATTTGTTGTTTGCTTCATAATAATAATAATAATTAAAAAAAACATCTTCAAAGTTGCAGGCATGTTCTGTAAATTAAATAATGCAAATCCTCAAACAATCCATGTTAATTCCAGGTTGTGACGCAACAAAAATACCAACGGAGGTGAATACTTTTGCATGGTACTGTAGTACATGGTATATAAGATTCAAATACCAATAATTTTCAATGTAATATCTCTGTTATACAATCAGATATTTACTATACTATACTATACTATATTTCTCTCAAGATCAATATCCACACATGGTCGATATACTGTAGATTCATAATCCAATAATATTATATTAAAACTAGTGACTTGCCTATCAAAAATGGTGGCAATAAAATGTGAAGCCTGGCAATGCTGTTTGCCACACAATGCCAGACTCTCCCCCCTCTAACTTGGGGGCCTTGTAATGTGCGCCTTCAACACTCATTGCGAGTCTCTTCCCCCCTCTACTTTACAGGCCTCACGATGAGCAGCTTTGCCGCTCATTGCAGGCTACTGCAAACCCGCAACTTTCAGAGCTCATTCCAATCCTCTCTCCCTCCTGTATCTCTTTGCCCCTTCTTCCTCCCAGGGAACTTTTTCCCCCTTATCTCTCACCCCTGGCTCTCTTCCCCCCACTCCCCCCCCTGTGTCTCATTCCACCACATTTACTCCCTTGTGTCTCTTTCCACCCTCTCTCCCTCCCCTGTGTCTTTCTCCCGCCTCTCTCTCCTCTGTGCTCCTGTTTGCAATTACGGGTGTGAAACCATTTGCAGGCTTGGGAAATTGATAATTTTCCCATGAAAAAAAGATACAGCTTTACGGCCGTCATTTTTTTCCTCGCTTAGCCATTTTCAGACCTCCTAAAAACACAAATTTAATATCAAATTAGCTTGCAACCTCACTTACAGGCTCCCTGCCTTTCCCCCTGTGCTTTGTGTGAGGTGTTTAGTTAATTTTTTAATTAATTGGCTTCTTTTGGTGGTCTACCGACGTTAAAGCTGTAATTTTTTTAAAGCCTGTAACTCGGAAGCCAGTCACGTACGGGCCTTGCGATGAGCGCCTTCGTTGCTCATTGCAGCCTCATCAAGCCAGTCACATAAGGGCCTCGTGTTGAGCTATTTGGCGCTCACCATGAGACCCGCAATGAGTGCCTTTGGCGCTCATTGCAGCCCCCATCAAACCCGTAACTTTTGGGCCTTTTTAGATCTTTTCTGATCCTTATAATATCTGGATTATTTGTTAATTGTTTATTGATCCAGAGGAAGGCAAACAGAAAAAAAAAACATTGAAACATTGCCAATTGTCTCATAAGGAAAAAAAGTAGAATTCCTTCCTGACCCCAGGTATTGGTGATCAGATTCCTCCCTGGATCAATAGTCCTTCACTAGCTATCTAGGACAAACTTGAATGACCGTTTTGTTTAAAATATATCCAACCCCTTTTTAAAGTTGTCTATTGAATCTATGTCAACACCTCCTATGGTAGAAAATTCCAAAGTTTAACTACCCTTACTGCAAAGTACCCTTTTATTTCTTTAAGCTGGAATCTTTTTACTTCTAACTTCAAGGGATGTCCTCTTGTTAGTTAAAATGGTTAGATAGATAAAAGTGGTTGTCTTCAAGTACACCCAAATTCATTTCTATATCTGATATCCATAGAATTGCTCCATTAAGATTATAAATTGCATTGTTATTTTTCCTTTCCAAATGCATAATTTTACATGTATTAGCATTAAATCTAATCTGCCATTTAGCTGCCCATTCCTCTAATTTATGTAAATCCGTTTAAAGGGAAAGTACATCACTTTCTGATTGAATAACCTTGCAGAACTTAGTGTTGTCTGTTAAAAAGGGAGGACCTAATACTGAACCCTAAGGGACCCTACTTACCACATTAGTCCAATCTGAGTATGTCCCATTTACAACAACGCTTTGCTTCTTTCTAGAAGAGATTTATTATGAGAAATAGGGACTTGTTTACACCTATAAAATTAAAAACAATGATTTAATAATTGAAAGCAGAATTACCGGTTTGTATACTTCATGGCCTGTAATGGACTGAGTACTGTTTCAGGGCTAAAGTTCATAAGTGTTACAAAAGTGATGAATATATATTTATATATATTGAAAAGTGAAGCAGCCGTGAATGTCCAGTAATCTAGTAATTTAGTAATTATTAATCCATATATATATACATAGATTAATAATGAGCATTGCAATATAATGTGATACCTTTTGTATTGGACAAACGTCTTATTTATAATGACGAGCTTTCGAGAGGCTTAACCTCCCTTTATCAAGTCTCAAGCAATGAGATGGAACCCTCAGTTTGAATAATAACAGCAGATGCAGATAGAGTGGAAACATCATCTGACATCATCAAGTAAATACATATATGGGCAATAAACACAACATAGCAAAGGAAACATATATACACATATTATATACTCATATACATCAATATATACATGAAAAAGCAGAGCACTGTAGTCCACAGGGATATCTTTCCTGTTGGACAAACACCTCACTAAGAGTGCTAAGTCTGTTATAGTATAAGAAGAAAAAAAAAAATCACATGAAATTCTGATAATGTGTTAGAAAGCCCAAGTCTATATTAAGTCATGTGCTTTTAGAGTTGAAGAATGTGATCATCTTTATTTCAAACTAGCGACTTGCCCGTCAAAAAATGACGGTCAATAAAAGAAAGTGTTGAAATGCTGTTTGCCACACAATGTGAGTGTACTGTGTGCCTCAACTATATAGACCCCTCTAACACACTAATGAACGCGTGTAATCACATACAGTATATAGTTGTGAGCATGCGAGTTGTTGCTAACGCTTGCAAACTTCATGTCATAACGCAAACAACATACGAGACACATTACCACCTTCATTTAACTCAAATTAAAAGAGTTTAGACACTAAAAAATTCTCTAAGCGAGAGAAAAAATGGCCGCCGAACAAAACGAAAACGAGGCTGCAGCACTCTAAACACGCAAAACAGCACAAGAAACACGCAAAACACCACAAAACACCTACGGATATTCCGCTACAGACGCATACCACACATTTCCCGCCATTTTAGAACAATGCGGAAGTAAACAGCTAACGGTTACGCTAACGGTTTTCTCGCGCACGCACACTGTTACACTGCACACATTCATCACGCTTACACAGCAGCTCCACAGCACTAATGCTGCAGCAACATCAAAACAGATTGCCAGCTCTTCAACAGAATGCTTCCTGCATATATTACTTCAAAATAGGTAAAGTATATTACTTTATTAATCTATTATTTATTTTATTATTTTACACCAAACAGCATTAGCTCACTTACAATTTCATTGCCGTCATTTTTTGACGGGCAATTCTCTAGTAACACTATAAGTGCCATGAGGGTCATCCAGGACCCTCATGACCCAAAGTGTAAGCACTACACCATTTTAACCCGGTCACCTATGGGGGTCTATCCAGACCCTCATAAGCCTCTATTTAACCCCATCAGTCCCATAAGGGTATATTATGACCATTATGGGCCATTTACAACCCAACATTAACCCCATAAGTGCCATGACGGTCCTCAAGGACCATCATGACACTAAGTATAAACACTACACTGCACTATACCCCCCCAATAAAAAATTAAATATCAACTAAACACCCTCTACACTAACCTATTAACACCTACACTACCTAACTACCCCCTAATAACCCCCTCCCCACCACTGTAATTACCATGTAACTTCACTTTCAGAGGTCCTGGGTGCCCCCCCTTACTATGGGTAAGCTTTTTATGTATTTTTTGGCAGCATTTGGTGTGTTTTGACTGTTTTTAGGTGAGCGTTATGGTCGTATTTTTTGTGCATGTGGGTATTTGTTCTGTTAACTTTGGTTCCGAGGTTGCGTGTGTGTGTGGCTGGGCAGTCCTGGGCTTTGAGCCTCGTTCTCGTTTTTTTCGGCGGCCATTTTTTCTCTCGCTTAGGGGATTTTCGTGTGTCTGAACTCGGGAATTTGGACTTAAATGGAGGTGTAACTTCACTTTCAGAGGTGCTGGATGCCCCCCCCCCCCCTTGCTATGGGTAAGCTTTTTATGTGTTTTTTGTGAGTATTTGGTGTGTTTTGACTGTTTTTAGTTGTGCGTGTGTGTGTTTTTAACCGCGTGTGAGGCGCCACTGAGCCTCCACCGCCGCATTTGCGGACAAACACTTGCGGACAAACAGCCGACATTGGAGCCTCCACCTTCTGGCCCCTCGCTTCGCGAAGGATGCAGTTTTTGCGGGCTCGTTGCACGAGCCCGCAAGCGTGAGCAACAGCTCGTATGCTCACAACTATATATGTGATGCTTTTCTCTCTTGGATGCTTTTACATTTTCTGGCTAAAATGGTGTCCTACTGGGCTACAATAACTGTCTTCATTATGTTTTCTTATTGAATGCCTGTGTAAATTCATCCTTAAATGCATTTTTTGGCCGCTTTCTCCAATGTAACAGCCTGTGTCACATAAAGTACATTGTATCATATAAACCACATTTGACAATGTACATGAATATGATCCTTTGATATTATAGGTTTTGTTGTTATGTGTGTCTGTATCATTATTACAAATGTGTTGGCAAGGTTGTTACAAGGTTTAGTTCCATTTTTTGTATTCAGTTGTTCATTGGCCAATTTTCTGCTGACAAGTTTTTGTTTCAGGTTTGGGGGTTGTTTAAATGCAAGGATGGGAGGTTTTGGGAATATATATTTTAATTCAGTATCTTCAATTAGTAATGGTTGTAAATCTTTGATTATTTTCAGAATTTTCTCTAAAATTGGATGGTATGTGGTCACTAGAGGTATACGTGAAGGAGTTTCTTTTGATTTGTAGTTTAATAGGTGTTCTCGGGGTATTTTGGTGGCAGTGGTTATTTTTTGGGTAATAATACAGGGTTTGTAAACCTTTTGTTTGAAAGATTCAGACAGTGTTTTTACATTTTTATCACTGTCTCCAGTGTTTGAGCAAATCCGATGGTATCTAATAACTTGATTATGGATGATGTCTTGTTTGGTGTGGGAGGGATAGACACTGGAGCTGTGTAGGAAATTACATCTGTCTGTAGGTTTCCTATATATAGATGAGTGGAAAGTGCCATTGGTGATGGATATAGTAGTGTCTAGAAAGTTTACCTGTTCTGTGGAGAAATCCATTTTAAGTTTTATAGATGAATGGAAGGTGTTGAATGAATTATGAAAGTCTCTGAGTTTGCTTTCTCCTTCTGTCCAGATGATGAACAGATCATCTATGTAACGGTACAATGTAATGTTACATTGGAGAAAGCGGCCAAAAAATGCATTTAAGGATGAAATTACACAGGCATTCAATAAGAAAACATAATGAAGACAGTTATTGTAGCTCAGTAGGACACCATTTAACCAGAATGATCACTCCATTCCAAAAATTAAAAGTCAAAATACTCAGAGGAAATTTTAAAAGCATCCAAGAGAGAAAAGCATTTGAAATAAAGATGATCACATTCTTCAACTCTAAAAACACAGGACTTAATATAGACTTGGGCTTTCTAACAGATTATCAGAATTTCATGTGATTTTTTTCTTCTTCTTATATTATAACAGACTTAGCACTCTTAGTGAGGTGTTTGTCCAACAGGAAAGATATCCCTGTGGACTACAGTGCTCTGCTTTTTCATGTATATTTTGATGTATATGTGTATATAATATGTGTATATATGTTTCCTTTACTATATTGTGTTTATTCCCCATATATGTATTTACCTGATGATGTCAGATGCTGTTTCCACTCTCTCTGCATCTGCTGTTATTATTCAAACTGAGGGTTCCATCTCATGTAGTATTGCTTGAGACTTGATAAAGGGAGGTTAAGCCTCTCGAAAGCTCATCATTATAAATGAGACGTTTGTCCAATACAAAAAGTATCAAATTATATTGCAATACTCATTATTAATCTATGTATATATATGGATTAATAATTACTAAATTACTATATATATATATATATATATATATATATATATATATATATATATATACAAAATAAGGATATTTGTATTATTACCACAACACTGAAATGGAAAAAAACACAATTATACATAGAAACAATAAAATACATAATAATAACACAATTTTAATAAACTGATATGATCCGTGGAATAATACAAGAAGTCTGTTAATAATGGAATCCAAAGCACAAAGTTCACAGTCAAGATATTAAAGGTTGTTGAATAAAAGCTTTACAATTAGTGATTATAAAACACAAGCAAGAAAAAATCAAATCTTGATGATAAAACAATAAATCCATGAAAACATGTGAGCACTTGTTTGACAAAATCCTTCTAACAAGGAAAAAGTCCAATGGGATGTACTGTATGAAAACATCAACAGATGCTGTTATATGGTGCCATAGATATAAAAGTCCAGATATGTAAAATAAAATACAATGATTAATGCAGAGAAAATTGTTTTACTTAATTCTTCAACCAATTACCAGTAACTAAGCAATAGAAACAATTTTCATGTCTTATGAGGCATTTAGATGATAGATGTAATTTAATAACCAATAAAGTTTGCACTGATATGACTAATAACCCAAAGTGTATGCATGATAACTTCTTCTTTCCCTAATTACTATTCTTTATCAGATGTTAGTACATACTAGATCCTAGCAAGTTTATAGAAATGTTAGAAGACAGAGAACAGTAAAAAGGAAGACAGGTATAGCAAGGAGTAGAAAAGTAAAATGACAACACATCACGCACCAAGCATAGAAGATCTATCATACAAGAATAGTGATGTCGGTTCGCGAACCGTGAAAGCAAATTGCCGCAAATGCTCGCGAACCAGCAAACCGCCATAGACTTCAATGGGCAGGCGGATTTTAAAACCCACAAGGACTCTTTCTGGCCACAAAAGTGATGGAAAAGTTGTTTTAAGGGGACTAACACCTGGACTGTGGCATGCTGGAGGGGGATCCATGTCAAAACTCCCACGGAAAATTACATAGTTGATGCAGAGTCTGGTTTTAATCCATAAAGGGCATAAATAACCTAACATCCACCTCCATCATCATCCTCCCCTGTATCTCTTTACCCCCTCCCTCATCATCCTCCCCTGTGTCTCTTTTCCCCTTTCCTCATTAACCCTCCCCTGTGTCTCATCCCCCCTCCCTCATCATCCTCCCACCTCTCTCATCATCCTCCCGTGTATCTCTTTACCCCCTCCCTCATCATCCTCCCCTGTGTCTCTTCCCCCCTCCATCATCATCCTCCCCTGTGTCTCTTTCCCCCTCCCTCATCATCCTCCCCTGTGTCTCTTTTCCCCCTCCCTCATCATCTTCCCCTGTGTCTCTTCCCCCCCTCCCTCATCATCCTCCCCTGTGTCTCTTCCCCCCCTTCCTCATCACCCTCCCCTGTATCTCTTTACCCCCTCCCTCATCATCCTCCCCTGTGTCTCTTCCCTCCTCCCTCATCATCCTTCCCCCTTACTTGATGATAAGGGGGGGAAGAGACACAGGGATAAGTGTGAGGGGTGTTAGGGTAAGGGGTGTTAGGGATAAGGGTGAGGGGGTTAGGGTGAGGGGTGTTAGGGCTAAGTGTGAGGAGTGTTAGGGTGAGGGGTGTTAGGGATAAGTGTAAGGGGTGTTAGGGTGAGGCATGTTAGGAATAAGTGTGAGGGGTGTTAGGTCTTAGGGATAAGTGTGAGAATGTTAGGGTTAGGTGTTAGGTTGATGGGTGTTATGGATAAGTGTGAGGGGTGTTAGGGTTAGGGTAAGGGGTGTTAGGGATAAGTGTGATGTGTGTTAGGGTAAGGGATGTTAGGGTTAGGTGTTAGGGTAAGGGCTGTTAAGGATACGTGTGAGGGGGAATTAGGGTTAGGTGTTAGGGTGAGGGGTGTTAGGGAAAAGTGTGATGGGTGTTAGGGTAAGGGATGTTAGGGGGCTAGGTGTTAGGGTAAGGGCTGTTAGGGATAAGTGTAAAGGGGTATTAGGATTAGGTGTTAGGGTGAGTAGTGTTAGGGATAAGTGTGGGGGGTGTCAGGGAGAGGGATGTTAAGGTTAGGTGTTAGGGATAAGTGTGAGGTGTCTTAGGGTTAGGGTAAGGGGTGTTAGGGATCAGTGTGAGGGGTGTTAGGGTTAGGGTAAGGGGTGTTAGGGATAAGTGTGATGGGTGTTAGGGTAAGGGATGTTAGGGTTAGGTGTTAGGGTAAGGGCTGTTAGGGATACGTGTGAGGGGGTATTAGGGTTAGGTGTTAGGGTGAGGGGTGTTAGGGATAAGTGTGATGGGTGTTAGGGTAAGGGATGTTAGGGTTAGGTGTTAGGGTAAGGGCTGTTAGGGATAAGTGTAAGGGGGTATTAGGGTTAGGTGTTAGGGTGAGGGGTGTTAGGGATAAGTATGGGGGGTGTTAGGGTGAGGGATGTTAGGGTTAGGGATAAGTGTGAGGGGTGTTAGGGTTAGGTGTTAGGGTGAGGGGTGTTAGGGATAAGTGTGATGGGTGTTAGGGTAAGGGATGTTAGGGTTCGGTGTTAGGGGAAGGGCTGTTAGGGATAAGTGTAAGGGGGTATTAGGGTTAGGTGTTAGGGAGAGGGGTGTTAGGGATAAGTGGAGGGGGGTGTTTGGGTGAGGGATGTTAGGGTTAGGGATAAGTGTGAGGGGTGTTAGGGTTAGGGTAAGGGGTGTTAGGGATAAGTGTGAGGGGTGTTAGGGTTAGGTGTTAGGGTGAGGGGTGTTAGGGATAAGTGTGAGGGGTGTTAGGGTTGGGTGCTAAGGTGAGGGGAGGATGATGAGGAAGGGGGAAAGAGACACAGGGGAGGATGATGAGGGAGGAGGGAAAGAGACACAGGGCAGGATGATAAGGGAGGAGGGAAAGAGACACAGGGGAGGATGATGAGGGAGGGGGGAGGATGATGAGGGAGGGAAAAAGAGACACGGGAGGATGATGAGGGAGGGGGGAGGATGATGATAAGGGCAGAAGAGACACAGGGATAAGTGTGAGGGGTGTTAGGGGTTAGGGTGAGGGGTGTTAGGGATAAGTGTGATGGGTTTTAGGGTAAGGGATGTTAGGGTTAGGTGCTAGGTTAAGGGCTGTTAGGGATAAGTGTGAGGGGGTATTAGGGTTAGGTGTTAGGGTGAGGGGTGTTAAGGATAAGTGTAAGGGGTGTTAGGGTGAGGCATGTTAGGAATAAGTGTGAGGGGTGCTAGGTCTTAGGGAGAAGTGTGAGGGGTGTTAGGGTTAGGTGTTAGGTTGATGGGTGTTATGGATAAGTGTTAGGGGCATTAGGGTTGGGTGCTAAGGTGAAGGGAGGATGATGATAAGGGGGGGAAGAGACACAGGGGTGTCCTTGCAGCAGAGATCAAAAGAGTCCTTCAGGACTGTATTGCACACTGTGTACAGTAGCCTAGCTATGGTTTTCCCTATTGATGCAGTATCACCTACACTCAGCCTCCTCTCAGTAAGACTGCAAGTTAGTTATGATTCCAACATGGCTGCTGTCCATGAGGTTAAAGGGTCTGGAAGGCAGGGTATGATGCTGATTGGCTGGAATATGTCTGCTGACTGTGAGGTGCAGGGTCAAAGTTTGCTCAATGGTAAAGAATAGGGGGCGGATCGAACATCGCAAATGTTCGCCGTTCGCCGCGAACGCGAACATGCTATGTTCGCCGGGAACAGTTCGCGGGTGAACTGTTCACGACATCTCTATACAAGAAACTTCCAAACATCTTTCAACTAGATATCCTCACATCATATACACCTACCGTAAATACTCCCTAACTGTAACATAAATTTAACATATGCAGAACTCTGTAATAAACAAGGGGTGATATAAACTTAAATCAATTAAGTCAAAATGTAAATCATGCAGTAAATAACCATGTAAAATATACTAACCATGTAAAAAATACTTGTAAAATATATAATGAACCAGCAAAAGCAGCAAAAAAATATTGTTAGGACAGTTTTTAATAATACTAATTATGTCTTTATGTGATAAGACATTACTTGATTAATCCTGCAACAAGTTCCATATTGAAAAGGAAATTGCTAATTTTATTACTGTCAATATACATTTACTAATAAAGCTCTAAAATATTTTCTTAACTCATAATGTAATCCACCTCTTATTTTGTTCCTTTCTTAGCGGCCTAGAAATACCTGGAAAAGATTTCCCAATTCTCTATTTATTTGCACCATGGTCATCATCTGAACTGGGCATAGACCTGGAGGAATAGATGTCACAATGTTATAGTATTTATCCAACATGGATAAACATAACCTAATCACATAAAATAAAACAGAATAGGTATGATGAGGTTCTTTAATCAGATAAGATATCATACACTGATTTCTAGTGATATGTGAACTTTCCCTGTGCTATAGTTAGTAGACAGGGACAGTGCACAATCCATATTTGTCACCATGAGGAGAGCTTCAATAAGCATAAAAAAATAATAATTAATAAAAAAAACAGACTAGCACAATCAAAAGAAAAATTAAAAAGGAAACACAACATCTAAAAAAATAAATAAAACAAATTAAATATATATTCTTAGTCTGTTGACATTTCTTACTATCCTGTACGCCTATCATAACCCATAAAATAATTTAACTTTTTTAATTGCTATTATAAAACCTTAATAACAATTAATTATTTGGAACAGGTACTTTTTGCATCTAAATATTACTAAAATATGTACTGCTCTACTTTAATTATCTCAGAGGAGAAACAGTGGGTATTACAAGCTGTTCTTTGGTAAATAAAAATGAAACTGTTTTTTTTTTCACCAAAACATCTTCTTACATGAAATAGTTTTCATAAACATTGGATCTTGGCCATTATCCAGTATAATAAAAAGAAATAATAGCATGCAGCTGTAATGAATTTAATAGCAGGGCCACAGTTTTAATAACAGGGCCACAGTTGCTGACAAGGAGCGCCAAAGGTGCTCCTTGCGCTGATGGAGATGAGCGCTCATCCCTACGACTCCCTACCTCCCTACGACTTTTGTACTGCAAAAGCGGAACCTCGCGAAGCAAGGGGCCGCATTTGCGGAGGGGGAGGCTCCCATGTCGTCTGTAATGAGCCACAGGCTCATTGCAGGCTGCAAATGCGGACCCTCGCAATGCAAGGGGCCGCATTTGCGGAGGTGGAGGCTCTACCGCTCCTCACAACTGGTTACAAATGACCACACAAGCGGGACATGGAAAAAAAAAACATAAACACGCAATGACTAACTACGGACTTATACAAAAAGTTACGATTTCAGATAATATTTTATTACACTGTCCATCAGAAATAATGGACAATCTTTACACAAGAAATGCAATTATATAATCTGGTCAAACTGGTACTCTATGTGACCACCATTATTCTATGATCACCATTATTCAGTATAGAAAATTCCAGGAGATCAACAGCAGATCACCCTTTCAAGCATCACAAATTCACATGACAATCACAACATACAAGACATTCTTACACATAGACCGATCTTTAATCTAGTTAACACACTTCATAACACTGTAAACACATGTTTAAACACACTCAACAATAACACAAAACAAAGGACCAATTATTTTCTCTCTCAATATCTCATACTGTACTCACACTCAGTACCCACAGCACATACATGCATGGGCCCAATTTCACACAAGATCTCAACTGCCACTTTTTCACATCAGCACCAATGCGAAGGTTGATAGCAAGTCTTCCTTCTTCTGCTTCGTCAAACAGCTCCGCTGCGGAATCAGTCTAGACATTTTCAGAAAAGATAACATCCACATTTTGCAGGAAAGAATAACACTAATCAAGAAACTCATATATATATATATATATATATATATATATATATATATATATATATATATAACTGTTGAAGCTAGAAAGATCAGCTTTATCAGAAGTCTAATTTTAACAAAGATTAGTTTGAACAAAGATTACAGTGAAATTAGCTATCTATTACCAACTAAAATACGCTAAACGGGACAGTTAATCATAGAATTTTTTTTTTTTTTTAGCTTTGCACCGCTAGGACAGGATTCTTGCTAGGAGCGGCGGGGGGGGGGGGGGGGGGGGGGGTAGGGTTCGGTAGCGGGGGTAGCAGTGCTGTGCTGTGAGCGATCACAGATAGTTTCAAGACTTTGTACATAAAAATTAAAGGGGACATGCCCAAATTTCAGTGAGTGTTACTAATTTAACAACAAATTAACACAGCATCTGCATTTTACAGGGAAAGAAGATTATTTTCAGTGTTTGAATCAGTCAATTAACACACTTTTTACATAATATCACTAATTAGCAATCTAGCTTATCAATAAAAAACAACAATCATGCAAACAACTGCAGTTTTAATGGAAGATACGCATGACAGCAATCCTACACACAGATTTTCATAATAGACTCTGCAAATCTCTAATTATAGCCATGGTTAACTGTCAAGTGGCTCCCCCACGAATCCTGCAGTTCGGGGTGTATTTTATGGACAATTTTGTGCACACCTAGCTGGCTCGTCAAATGTTTGGGGAAAAAACATACTTACGTAACACGAGTCCACTGATAATTTTCTTATTATTAGAGTTTATTTAGACAAAAAATGTGGGTCAGCAGCAAAACATCCAAACTGACTGAACAGAAATATAAACAATATAGCTTTTTATACTCATTTATATAAAAACAATGGTATAGTCCATCATCCCTTCTAGAACAATAGGACATCTCATCCACACCCCATTGTTTAGACCAATGAATGATTATTGATATAAGTATATCCAATCAATATAAATGTATGTGCAAGTCATGCACTGAAAGCATGCCCCTAGATGCGCATAATACATTGTCAGATAGGACATCTTGATAATTGTTGAGCTATGCCCTTGTACTACTGAAATACATATTTGTTTATGCTAAAAAGTTGTTTACTGTTTCTAGAAAAGATTTATTATGAGAAATATGGACTGGTTTACACTTACACAATAAAAAATACAATGATTTAATAATTGAAAGCAGAATTAACTGTTTGCATACCTCATGGCCTGTAATGGACTGAGTACTGTTTCAGGGCTTAAGTTCACAAGTGTTACAAAAGTGATAAATGATATATATGTGACCTATCCCCAGAAATCCATGTTGATTTCTACTTATGATTTTGTTAAAATAGACATATTCTTGTATACTGTCCCTTATTAACTTTTCTAAAAGCTTCCTGACTGCAGGAGTGAGCCCTAAGCATCTATAATTCATTGGAATTGCTTTTACACAATTCTTAAATATAGGTATCACACCTGCTTTTCTCCAGTCAAGTTAGGTTTAATGTTTTGGCTATTATAGAACACTGTATCCTCAGTACCCTTGCATCAATTCTATCAGGACCTTGTGCTTTATTAATATTAATTTTTTCCAACCTGTTTTGGTTTTCTTTTTGCATTAGCTAATTATTTGGTGAAGGTAGTTTAGCACCATTTTGTTGCAGTTAAAATTAATTTAACCCATCTGCCTTTTCCTGGTCACTGTTTATCAGTCGGCTTGTTTCACATTGTAATGTTCCCAAAGCTTCCTTCCTGGTCTTCCTTCTAGCGTTAGTCTTACTTTTCTTTGCAATTAACTGTTTATTTTCTATTTTCACCATTTTAATAGCTATTTTGCAAGCCTTGTTGATCTCCTTGTACTCACATAAAGATGCCTCTGTTTCCTCTTTCTTATATAATTGAAATGTTTGCTTTTTCAACCTTATCATGATATTTAAATCATTGTTGAGACACATAAGATGTGATCTACTCCTTTTACTTTATTTCCCCAAGGTATATGATGATGTGTATGCATATTTTGTAAGGATCTGAATGTTGTCCATTTATTGTATCTTTACCTGACTGTTTTTTTTATCGCAGTCTATACTTTGTATTGCTGCCCTGGTTTTTGTATTCAATCTCAAATGAGACTGTGCTGTGAACGTTAGTCCCCAAAGTTTCCCCTATTTCAACATTTGATATTATACTTTATCAATATTATTTGTGATGACTAAATCCAATATAGCCTAATTTCTAGTAAGTTCTTGTATAACCTGGGCCAGATATTGATCTCTGGGTGTACTTAAGAACCTGCTCCCTTTAGCTGAACTACTGGTCTCATTCATCCAGTTTATTTCAGCGTAGTTAAAATCCCCTTATTAAAACTTGACCATGCGTAGCTGCATTCCAGTCTGTAACAATAATTGCATTTCTTCCAGTTCAATTATATTTTGGGTTTATAGTGTATTCCTACCAACAGTCTTTTATATTTTTTGTTCCTCTGCTATTTAACTCAACCCACAAGGATTCAACATTAGCTCTAGTTCCAACATAAATATCTTCTCTGACGAAAGGCTTAAAATCACATCCCATCATCTCTTCTACAATTACTACCCTATCTTTCCCAAATAGTTTCTAACCATACAAATTAACCGTCAATACCTCCATTTTGACTATACTAACCCTCCCCTTCTCCCCTTATAAGTAGTAAATTCATTCCTTAATCACTCTACACTTTTAACCCATTACTTCCATCTAGTTTCTCCCCCACCTACCAGTTTAAAAACTCATCCAGCCTTTCTACCATCTTCGTCCTTAGCACACAAGCTCCCTCTTCATTAAGGTAAAATGTTTCACTGATATATAGATTGTAAGTAAGTGAGAAGTCAGCCCAGTGCTCAAAAACCCCAATCCACCTTAGTAAACCCCTTTTTTTACACATAAACCTCCTTAATCTTCATCTGACTCCCTTCTGACTCCCTGGACTAGCAAATGTAACTCAAAAAATACTGTCCCGGAGGTCTTTACCTTAAGTTTGTTTGCTAGTTCTATAAAATTATTCTTTAGGACACACCATCTTCCACTTACTTTGTCATTGGTACCAATATGTACCAAGACCACTGTTCTTTCAAGCCCCTCCCAATAACTGCGAACCTGAGCACCCGAGACAGCAAACTGTTCTATTGCTCGGATCTAGGTGACAAATCAGTCTACCTTCCTAATAAAAAACTCCCCTACCACAAACATCTGTTGGTTGATCAGCCTAATCTTCCTCCCTCTCCTCCAGTAAAACTGTTCTGCAAGCTGTTAGAGGGAACAGCTCTATGTGGTATTGCAATTCCTGAATGGACATCCCCAGCAGTTTCATCCAGTCTGGCAAATCTGTTGGTTCTTGCAAACTCATAACCGGCCTGCATTCTACTCCTGTTCCCTCTGTTTCCCCTTGTAACTGTAACCCAGCTTCCATCCTGGACATCCTCACTAGCCCAGCACCAACTAGCACCAACTAATTTCCCAGTGGAGCAATATCATGAAGTGTTGCAATTCTACTCTCCAGTTCTCCAATTTGAACTTTAAGAAAGATGACATGCTCACTCCTGCCACAGAGGTATGGACCCTGATTCAGCTTCTTCACACATCATGAAGTCTAGTACATATGATTATCAAATGTTGTTAGCTGATATATCTTTAATATCTCATATCTGCTCCATATACATTGCATGTCCCAGAAGAGAAAGCAGAGCAGATAGTAAACTAAGAGACAAAGCAACGCAAGAGGAGAACCAAAAGGAGCTGTTCCAGGCTAGCTGTGAGGAGCTGGCAAAGAACAGTATGAGCCGGTATATGAGGAGGAGGATACCTTCATGTGGTCAGGAAAACAGCAGGACCATCTCTAACCAGTGTGAAATGTTATGCCACCGGCCCCCTCTTCCCACAGATAGATTCCTTGCCTGGTATTACACTGGCAGGATCCTCTCTCCTGGTCCCCAGCACTTCCAATGCCTCCACCATCAACTTCCCCAACACCTCCTCCACCAACACAGATAACACCTCCATGACTTCCACAGGCCACATGGAGGCCAGCTCTGCTTATCCTATCATGGAACTTACCAATAATCTTGCCACTACCACCCCCTGCACATGATGTCAGCACTTCACCCCCACAAGCATCTGCTCAGCAAGTGGAGCAGCAAGTAGCCACATTGCCGGGTGCAAGAGAGAATGGTTTCTGGCCTCCAAACACGAATTGAGGGCACACAGAAATAGAGATCAAGTCAAAGGACAAACAGGGAGATGAAGAGGAACAACCTGCAAATGGAAACCTACACGCAGAGGCTCCTACATGGCCAGGAGAACCAAACCCCTACAAACAAAGATCCCTAAATTATGCTTCGATGACTACTGAAGAACAATCACCTCAGCACCAGTCTCCACATGGGCCTGGACCATCAGCATCTGCCTCAATGGTTCAACCTCCACTATCAGAATCTAGCAGACCCCCATGTAAGAGAGGGCAGGGTGGCACAGGAGGGTGGACCCAATGACTAGGAAGAGGAGGAGATTGGGGCTGCATCTCATTTAATCCTTCTCAAATACATTGAGTAGTGAAAATATACTCACAGCTTCAGTGAAGTACACAAGCCCCTTCACCACAACAAGGTAGCGAAGGGGTTAGAATGACATATTTATGTATATATATATATATACTAGCGAATTGCCCGTCAAAAAATTACGGCAATGAGATGTGTATGTTTGGAAAGTTGTTTAGTTATAAATATATCTATGTGACAGTTGTAAGTATTGTGATATTAAACCATGTTTAGTTTAGTAAAATGTTCTCTTAGTGAACAATAAGTGTTGAAACATTTTCTATTAAAAGTATTAACCTTTTAATGTAAGAACAGTTGAAAATGAAATTAATCATTATTGTAAACTTTAGGCAATGGTTTGTTAAGATGCAATTTGTATGTGAAGAATTGTTAATTTCAATATACATGAAATCCCAATAAAAGCAAATATAACTTTGTAATATATGTAAATAATAAACTTGAAATTGTATTTTGTGAAAGTTTAATTTTATTATTTGTGTAACTTTGGAACTTGACAAAACATTTATATAACTTTGAACATTATAAACAATAAGGTAGTGAACACATTTTGTAACATAATTTGGTATAAAAATTAATAACATTTGAATTTAAAAACAGTTGAACTTTAAACTAATCAGTATTTAAACTAATCAATTTGTATCAGAAGAATTATTAACTTCAATATTTTACATTTAATCCCGATGAAAACAAACAGTAGAAACCCAGCTTGAAAGGTATCCAATTGTAACATTAATTTTTTAATATATTTAAGTAAGAAACTTGACATAATATATTTTTAAACTTCAAGTTTCTTATATATGTACATTTCCAACAGTAAAAAAGATTTGTACAAATTGACACAGTATAAACAGTAACATAGTGAATAAAGATTGTAACATAATTTTGTATTGAAAGTATTAACATTTGAATGTAAAAACAATTTAACTTCAAAGTACTCAATATTTTAAAACTTAAGGCAATGTTTTTTTAACATGCAATTTGTATCCGAATAATTCTTAACTTCAATATACATCGAATGCAAAGGAAGGCAAAAAGTAAAAACTCTCTGTAAAATGTACTCAATGAAATAAATTCCTTCATGACCACATGAACTGTCGATAAACCTTAATACAGGGAGTAATATTAACATAACATACAATATTTACATTGTGTCTTAAAACGTGGTGGAGCTGTTAACATGAACTGTGTAATATGTTGAAGTAAAGAAAGTTAAAATCTTGTTTTCCAACTTGTAACATTACAAACAGTAACATAGTTAATTAACATTTTAACATAAGTATCATATATATATAGTTGCAAGGCAAGTGTTTTGTGAGTCGAATCATCCATAAAGAGTCATTCCATAAATGATGACTTAAATTGTTTCTTGTTTATTATTTTTGAATGTTTTTAAATGTGTTTTCTTGTGTTTTGTTTCTTTACTGCAAAGTTATAGTACTTCATAGTAGACAATGTTTTTAGTAAAAATACGTCCATCTTCTAATAAATCACCTTGACTTTCATTGTTTTCAATGTAAACTTTAATAGCCTGTGGATTTTTGCACCGTGACAACGCAACGTACAATTGACCATGTGCAAATACTGTTTCTTCCAGGAAAATACCCACAGATTTGAATGTTTGACCTTGTGATTTATTGATGGTCATGGCAAATGCCATAATAATGGGAAATTGTTTTCTTTGAAGTATAAAAGGGAGACTACTTTCACTTGGTGCTAAATCTATTCTTGGTATGAAAACTCTCTCTCCTTTATGGGTCCCAGTTAAAATTTCAGCATCTATAAAATGGTCCTTTAATTGTTGAACAATTAATCTTGTCCCATTGCATAGTCCTTTTTTGGGGTTCATATTTCGCAGTAACATAATAATTGCACCTTTCTTTAGCTACAAAATATGTGGTGGCATTCCAGAAGGAGTTAGTGAGTTTATGAATTCAGTTGAAAAGTTGGACTGACTTTCATTGTCATCAGCAAGTACAGAATCAGCACTGTGATAATTTCTTTGTGTTACATTAATTTTTTTAAAGATTTCATTATTGAGTATTAATGCATCCTTATTTTTACACGTTAGTATGACTTGGATGGCAAGCTCGGAATATTCCTCGTTATTTATACTCCCTTGAAATATAGCCGATATAATATCTTGTTGACAAATCATATGAGGTGGGATCTCTACAGTGTCGTCAGGTAAATGTGGTATTTTTTCTGTTCTTCCTTCTCCAATTTAATAAGCCAATCATTGAAATCAGTTTGGCCTTCTGATCTCATATTTTGTTTCAGTTGAAGATGGGTAAAATGTTTCCATAGTGTGCTTGACTTTATACATGTTTCAATAATGTCAGTTCGATTTCCATGTACAATGACAGGTAATGTTTGTCTGAAATCGCCACCTAACAACATTACCTTTCCACCAAATGGAAAAGTATTATCCATGACTTCACGAAGCAAACGGTCAATACATTGGAGGGCATAGCATGACATCATTGTGGCATCATCTATTATAATTAATTTACATTTGTTCAATTTCTTTGCTTGTAATGATGTCATGCGAATATCTGACACAGAATTTTCTAAAATAGGCACTGGCAGTTTAAATCCACTATGAACAGTTCTTCCACCTTCTAACAAAAGTGCAGCAATTCCAGTAGTGGCAAACGCCATTGCTATTTGACCTTGTGCTCGTACTGAACTCATTAATAAATTATACAGATAGGTTTTTCCTGATCCGCCAGGTCCATCAAGATAGAAATAACGCTCTGTCACCATGTCATCATCTATTGCATTTTTAATGGCATGAAATGCTTGCAATTGTAATGTATTTAAAGTTGCAAGTCTTTCTTCTGTTCTTTCTGCTTGTAGTTGAATGTCATAGTCTTCAAAGTTTATGTCATCTATAAGACCTGGATCAGGCAAATTAAAACTTGCACAACTTAATCCATGAGTTAAAAAGACTTCTTGGATTTCCATTAACGCTTTTAAGTGTGCAATGGGTTCATTGTATCGTCGCATAAAGTCTTCAGCCATATTACTTTTAAAAGTCTCCCACAAAGCTAATGCATTAGGAGCATTTGAGAAGATACAAATAAAAGCAAATTGTTCTCTCATCTGTCATGGCTTTTGACATTGTGCTGCTTCTTCTAAACATCTTTCCCATTCTGTATCATCAGATAGTAAGTTTCTATGTCTTGCAGCTAAATGGAAGGATTCATATACAATGTCATTAACAGTTCTTAAGTGTTCAAAACTTTGTGCTCCAGGAACATTTAAAAGTAATATCCGTAAGCAAAAACGTTCAACATCTCTTGGACTGACTGTGTAAATTCTTTGAATTATTTTATTGCCTCTGCTTTTTCTTGGTCTCCATAATCCATTCACAAAAACATAGTGATATGGAATTTCAATATATAAGTATTCAGTTGCTTCAGAATCAGTGGCATTTAATTCAAACCATGCAGTTAGTGTAGTGTGACGATCTTCACTTTGGGCCAATGCATTCATTTCATTTCCAGCATGGAAATTGACTAAATGTTGTTGTGGCAAATGTACTGCTAACCTATATACTGCATGTGATCTATCATGCATTTCAAATTTTAGAAGCTGCCACATAGCTTCTGGCGCACTGACATAGCGAGCATCTACATGAGATGCAAGTTCATCATGTACTAACTCACTACTTTCAGTGTTGTCTGCACTTTTGACGACTACAGTAGCTGCATCGTAGCCTTTGTAAATATATTTGTAGACATATTTAATGGATTTGATGGAAGTGCAGGCTTCTACGTTGATGTGGGCGTTGTACTTCATGAGTAAATGTGGATTGTAGGGTACTACATATCTATTGTCCACTTTTTTTCCACGAATAATGGCACTATCTCCTTCTCTTCTTTTATAAAGTGGATGTCCATCACAATTGGCATAGGTTTTGTCTCTGTAATCTTTTGGAAATTCTTTTGAACATTTATTATTTTCCATACATGGTGATTGTAGATTAAGGTCACCACAGGGTCCATGAATCATGCGATGAGTAACAATCTCATATAGTCTACCATATAGTTCTGGATCTGGTAGTTCAGCAACAATGACTGCATCCACTTTGTCCGAAGTATCTAATTTATCTTTTTCTTGAAGTATTATTAGAAGATGTGCATGTGGAAGGCCTCTTTTTTGAAATTCAATGGTATATACATAAGCAAGACATTTGCCAAATAACTGATTTATAGTGAAGTCACGTATTAATTCATTTAATTTAATCTTAAAAACTCTGGCTACTAAATCTGGTCGATCTGAAGCAGTTTGTCCAAGAAGTAGATTTTGTGTAATTTCTGGCCATTGTGGATTACATGTAAATGTCAGAAATAAATCGGGTTTGCCAAATTTAGTGACAATAGCCATAGCATCATTGTATCTTTCTCTCATATTTCGAGGAGATCCTTGAAAGGAAGATGGTAAAATGATGGCTTTGCCAGCTGTCATGTCTCTGCTTGTAGCCACGTCAGCAACATAGTCCATTAATCCAGAATATTGTTCTACACGGAGTTTATCTTGTTGATATTTGATAAAGTTTAAATTATTTGCCTCAACTTGCAAATAAGAATCAATAATCCATTGTTGTGTTAGTTTTCCACCACATAAAATTGGATTAAATACATTGCGAATGGCAATTTGAGCTACTTTAAATTCAAGCATAGAAACATTATTTCGGATTCTGGCTTTAGCATTTGGGTAACTGGGAAGAGTTAATTTTGGTTGCCAACCTGCTTCTCCGTGTGGGAAAAAGATGGGATATGTCATTGGATCTAAATTTGGACTTAAGATACTCATATTAATGAACGGTTGCTTCTCATTTCTGGGATATATTCTAATGTCTCTTTTAAATGGTGGTTCTCCTTCATCATTCTGAAACACCATTGCAACCTCACTTGATGTTGGCAAGTTATAACGATGTTTATCAGTATGTCTGTCTCTTTTAAGCACCATATTAACCTTGGGCATTGGTAATTGATGTCTTTGTGCATGAAGTAGTTGTTCATTTTCTACTTCTGCCAATTTTTTATAAGCTTTACTGTAGGGATTGTTGTCCATAATGTTATTTAGCTCTATGAAAACACTGGGTAAGCATTTTTTATTTTCTTCCATCTGCATACGTTGGTCAACAGCTTCCATTGTATCTAGGACATATAGTTGAGCAAATTTTCTTTGATCTCCTTCCTCTGGATGTAAATGGGAAGTGCGATGATAAATTTGTCCTTGTACTTTAAAACAGTAAGGACCATGTCCTGGTACATTAGCAGCTAATGTTGCCCCCATGGATGCAAAGGATATGGCACTATTGTAGGATCTTATGTTTGTTTTAAAAATTTTGTAGTTTGGAAAAGTAGGTTGAGTCATAATATTTTGTAAATAGATAGGAAATTCTTTCCTTTCTGGAAGTTTGAACTTGCCTTTTTGACAGCAACTAATAAATTGGCCATCTCTGGGTCTCTCCTGTTTAAAATAATAAGCCTCACAAAACTGACATTGAGTAGTCATGTCCCCACAACTATGAACCTCTACTGCTAAAGACTTGAGTAAAGGACAATTTGCAAAGCATATTGGATTTTGACTTTCATATTCATCAGGTGAAATGCCATATAATGTTTCTACAACAGGTTCTAAATGCTTTGTTTTTTTCGTGGCTTTTCTTGGTATATGTTGTATTGTTTGAGGTAAAATGTCATGTAATGTTTCATGAACCGGTTCGAAATGGTTTGTTTTTTTTGTTGCTTTTTTTGGTATCTGTTGTATTTTTTCTGGTAAAATGTCATCTGATGTTTGAGCAACAGGTTGTAAATGTTTTATTTGCTTTGTTGCTTTTTTTGACATATCTTTAATTTCTGCAGGTGACAGTCTTTTGCTTGCAATTCTTTTGCGTTCTTTTTCTCGTCGAATTTCCTTCTTCTCCGGTGTCTGCTGGCTGTCTGCTCTCTGTCGTCGTTCTCTAGCTTGGCGTCTTTTCTTTTCTTGTTTACTCTCATTATCAGCCATGTTAATCTGTAAAAATAAAATAATGCATCATTATTTTATTTTGAGATGTTAAGTTTGTTTTGATGAAAAATTGTTATCAACAGTGTGTTTACATTTTATACTTAATCAATTTCAATGCGGTCAATTGAATCGAGGTCTAAAGAAGGCCACCAGAGAATTATTTAAAGAAGTTTATTTAGTAAACATGTATCCAAAAGCAAGTGTTTCACTAAGTAAAAAGGGATTTTAAAAAATATGTTATGTCCTTATGTACAGCACTATTCAATTTGTCAAATGGCAATTAAATGAGGTTCTATGACTGGAATTTTAGAATGACAAATTGTATAGAGTCTGTGTTTTGAGCCTTTTTTGGACTATGCAATTTTTTTTTTTTCAGGCTACATTGAAGTTTTTATTTACTGTTAAAGATTATTGGCCCTAAAAGAGAAATAAGAGATAGATGAAAAATGTGTTAGTTATATTTTTTTAACAGTTATAGTTACTGGTGCTTTATTTTAAATTGTATTTTCTGTTGACATCGATGCAAAGCTAAGATCTTTATTTATTTTTCTCTTTTTTTACTTGTTATACTGTACCTTGGTTGAAGTTTGATTTCAAGCAGAATCTTTGTTGGTCCTGTATTGAAAGCCTTCGTCTGATGGTCTGGTCCTGTGTTGAAAGTCCTCGTCCGATGGTGTAGTCCTCTGTTGAAAGTCCTCGTCCGTTGGTCTGGTCCTCAGTTGAAACTCCTAGTCCGATTGTTCTTGACGCAGTATCTGTTATAAAATAAAAATGAAAATGTTATTATATTTGAATGTCTTTGTATTAAGGAAACAATGACATTATTTCTGTGTTTTTCTACAATCCTATTGGTGCGCACCACTGTTGGTATGCTTATTTAGGGTTTTTTCTAAGGCTTATATGTTGTTAAACATTAAATACGAATATAAATGTAGTTTGCTATGTGTTTGTGTGAGTTTTCGTACAGTCCTGTTTGGTGCGCCACACTTTTGTTATGATTATTTAGGTTTTTTTCGAAGGCTTATAGGATGTTAAACATTAAAGAAGAATATTTATTTATTTATTTTTTTACTTGTTATACTGTACCTTGGTTGAAGTTTGATTTCAAGCAGAATCTTTGTTGGTCCTGTGTTGAAAGCCTTCGTCCGATGGTCTGGTCCTGTGTTGAAAGTCCTCGTCCGATGGTGTAGTCCTCTGTTGAAAGTCCTCGTCCAATGGTCTGGTCCTCTGTGGAAATTCCTCATCCGATGGTGTAGTCCTCTGTTGAAAGTCCTCGTCCGTTGGTCTGGTCCTCAGTTGAAACTCCTGGTCCGATGTTCTTGATGCAGTATCTGTTATAAAATAAAAATGAAAATGTTATTTTATTTGTATGTATTTGTATTAATGAAAAAATGACATTATTTCGGTGTTTTTCTACAATCCTATTTGGTGCGCCCAACTTTTGGTATGCTTATTTAGGCTTTTTTCTAAGGCTTATATGTTGTTAAACATTAAATACGAATATAAATGTAGTTTGCTATGTGTTTGTGTGAGTTTTCGTACAGTCCTGTTTGGTGCGCCACACTTTTGTTATGATTATTTAGGTTTTTTTCGAAGGCTTATAGGATGTTAAACATTAAAGAAGAATATTTATTTATTTATTTTTTTACTTGTTATACTGTACCTTGGTTGAAGTTTGATTTCAAGCAGAATCTTTGTTGGTCCTGTGTTGAAAGCCTTCGTCCGATGGTCTGGTCCTGTGTTGAAAGTCCTCGTCCGATGGTGTAGTCCTCTGTTGAAAGTCCTCGTCCAATGGTCTGGTCCTCTGTGGAAATTCCTCGTCCGATGGTGTAGTCCTCTGTTGAAAGTCCTCGTCCGTTGGTCTGGTCCTCAGTTGAAACTCCTGGTCCGATGTTCTTGATGCAGTATCTGTTATAAAATAAAAATGAAAATGTTATTTTATTTGTATGTATTTGTATTAATGAAAAAATGACATTATTTCGGTGTTTTTCTACAATCCTATTTGGTGCGCCCAACTTTTGGTATGCTTATTTAGGCTTTTTTCTAAGGCTTATATGTTGTTAAACATTAAATAAGAATATAAATGTAGTTTGGTATGTGTTTGTGTGAGTTTTCGTACAATCCTCTTTTGGTGCGCACCACTTTTGGTATACTTATTTATGCTTTTTTCTAAGGCTTATAGGTTGTTAAACATTAAAGAAGAATATGAATTTAGTTAGCTATGTGTTTGTGTAAGTATTCCTACAATCCTCTTTGGTGCGCACCAATTTAGTTTATACTTATTTATGCTTTTTTCTAATACTTATAGGTTGGTAAACATTAACTAACAATGTAAATGTAGTTTGCTATGTGTTTGTGTGAGTTTTTGTACAATCCTGTTTGTTGCGCACCACTTTTGGTATGCTTATTTTGGCTTTTTTGTACGTCTTATAGGTTGTTAAACATTGAAAAAAGAATATTAATTAACTTTTCTATGTGTTTGTGTGAGTTTTTGTACAATCCAGTTTTTGCGCACCACTCTTGGTATGCTTATTTTGGCTTTTTTCTAAGGCTTATAGGTTGTTAAACATTGAAAAAAGAATATTAATTAACTTTTCTATGTGTTTGTGTGAGTTTTTGTACAATCCAGTTTTTGCGCACCACTCTTGGTATGCTTATTTTGGCTTTTTTCTAAGGCTTATAGGTTGTTAATCATTAAAGAAGAATATTAATTTAGTTTCCTATGTGTTTGTGTGAGTTTGCGTACAATCCTTTTTGGTGCACACCAATTTAGTTATGCTTATGTAGGCTTTTTTCTAAGGCTTATAGGTTGTTAAACATTAAAGAAGAATATTAATTTAGTTTCCTATGTGTTTGTGTGAGTTTGCGTACAATCCTGTTTGGTGCGCACCAATTTAGTTATGCTTATTTAGGCTTTTTTCTAAGGCTTATAGGTTGTTAAACATTAAATAAGAATCTAAATGTAGTTTGCTATGTGTTTCTGTGAGTTTTCGTACAATCGTGTTTGGTGCACACCACTTTTGTTATGCTTATTTATGCTTTTTTCTAAGGCTTATAGGTTGTTAAACATTAAATAAGAATATAAATGTAGTTTGCTATGTGTTTGTGTGAGTTTTTGTACAATCCTGATTGATGGGCACCACTTTTGGTATACTTATTTATGCTTTTTTCTAAGGCTTATAGGTTGTTAAACATAAAAGAAGAATATTAATTTAGTTTGCTATGTGTTTGTGTGAGTTTTCATACAATCCTGTTTGGTGTGTACCACTTTGTGTGTACCATATGTTGCATACTTTGGCCCTCATTCAATTGCAGTTTGGCCAATTCAATAGGGCTCTAAAAGTGCTTATTTATAGCTCTATTGATTTGTCCAAAATATCAATTGAATCAGGGCCTTTGGTTGCTGCATTTGTTATATTGTCGGGGCCTCATTTAATTGCATTTTGGGCAATGGAATAGGGCTCAATATGAGCACAGAGCATATTTTTTACAGAAGTTTTTAGTTAGTGAACTTGTATCCAAAAGCAAGGTGTTCACTAACTAAAAACTTCATTTAAAAAATATGCTCTGTGCTTATATAGAGCCCTATTGAAATGAGCAAATCACATTTAAATGAGGCCCTCGGCCATTAAAGATATATAGGTCCTCATTCAATTGCAATTTTGCCAATTGAAGAGGGCTCTATATAAGCACATAACATATTTTTTGACGGAAGTTTTTAGTTATTGAAGACCTTGATTTTGGATCGAAGTTCATTAACTAAAAATTTCTGTATAAAAAATATGTTATGTGCTTATATAGAGCCCTATTCAATTGGCCAACTCACAATTTAATGAGGCTCATGGTTCGTTTCTTTTTTATACTTAATACTTTACCTTGATTGAAGTGTTGAATGACAGAGGGACCCTCCTGCCAATCTTAATCCGCCGGTCTTCTTGTAGTGTCTGTTTGAAAAAGAAAGTGAAATAGTTAATTGTATATTTTTTATTTTTTATTTAGCAAACCATGGCCTTGTCAGCATATAATGTCTTGTTCTATCTTACCTGTTCTTCTTTGTTGGTGGTCTTTAAAAGGGATTGTGCTTCACAATGCACGGTGCAAATTGTTGAGTGACGCTGTTGATGCAGAGTCTGTTTGAATATTAAAAGTAGTAGAAAGATTGAGTTTTACATGATCTATTGAATTGCAGTAAATTAATGTCATGTAAATATACTTCTGTAATTATTTTCAATTAACATTATTTTTTTGGGGGGCTACACACGTATGTCACATACATGTAACACATTTGCAGAATTTAATGTAATTTTTTTGTGTGCGTGTGACATATCAGTATACATGAATCATATTTTAATTGTTAAATGAACCTTATTTTTTGTTTTGGCCAACACACATAAATGTGCGTGTGACATGTGACTATAGATAAATGGCTTTTTTGATATAAAAATACTTGTTTTTTTTTTGTTAAATGAACCTTATTTTTTTTGTGGGCCTACACACATAAATGTGCGTGTGACATGTGACTATATAGAAATCACATAGTTTTTTTGTGCTGTCTTGATAATAAAATGTAATATATTATAGCTTACCTCTCAGTTGTAATTTGCACAATGTAAAGTAGGAAATTATGAAAGAATTGTGTTCTCAAGTAAAAGCAGCAGTTACTATGAAGTCACTCTGTTCATCACCTGAGGAGAAATGTAGAAGTTTCTGGAAATTAGGCAGTATTTATAACCTTGTAGAAATTTCTGGAAAGTGGGCAGTATTTTTTGAAACTTTCAAGTGCCTCAGAACGTTAGCACGCAATACGCATGCGCTATTTCCGTTCCAGCTTACAATTTGCGTTCCATCCGCCATTTTGTGCGTAGTAGTGTTCAAAATGGTGTTTAAGTGTGACTGTGTTACGTTCCGCATAGTATGTGTTTCATTTTTCCGAGTTACTGCAGTGTAGTTACGTCTGAAGCCTCGTTTTCGTTTTGTTCGGCGGCCATTTTTTCTCTCGCTTAGGCGATTTTCGGCCGTTTAAACTCATTTTTTTTACTTAAATGGACGTGTAAATGAACTTTTGGATGTGCCTGATGCCCCCCCTTGCTGTAAGTAAGCTTTTTATGTGTTCGTTGTGTTTATTTCTTGTGTTTGTGATGTTTTGATGCGCGGCGGTTGGAATGGGTGTTTCGCGGCCGTATTTTTTTCCGATGCGGCCGTATTTTGTTGCGATGCTGTCGTATTTTTTTGCGATAGATGCGGTTAGCTTTTACGTGTACGACGCAGTGTCTTTGTTTCTAAGTCGTGCGTATGTGTGTTAAGAGCGTGTGAAGGGCCTTTTTTACTGTTTTTTTGTTAAGTCTTGCTTGTGTGTGTCTGGGTGTAAGCGGGTGTGAGGGGCCTTTGAGTTTTTTTTTGTTAAAAAGTTGTGTGTGTGTGTATGTGTGTGAACACAGCCGATGTTGGGATGCTCCCATCACCGCAAATGCGGACGCTCGCTTCGCGAGGATCCGCATTTGCGGGGACGTTGTTGGGTTTTTGTTGGCTGGGAGGTTGGGTTTATTTTGTTGAAAAGTCGTGTGTGTGTATGTGAGTGTGTTAACACAGCCGACGTTGAGCCTCCACCTCCGCAAATGCGGACCCTGCGAGGGCCGTGGCTCGCGTAGCGAGCCCGCGGCCCTCGCAAAGCGAGGGCACTGTGCCAGGTTCTCAGATGCTGGAATGGAGCGCCGAAGGCGCTCCTTACCAGCAACTGAGGACCCTCGCAAAGCGAGGGCCTGAGTTGCTGGCTTGGAGCGCCACAGGCGCTCCATGCCAGCACCTGAGGACCTCGCAAAGCGAGGGCTTCAGTTGCAGCAACTGCGACCCTTGCAAAGTTCACAACACAAATTCCCAACCCAAAGAACTGCGAATCTCGCAAAGTTCACGTCGCAACCCAAAGAGCACGACACACACATTACGACACTCGCAAACAACATACGACACACGTTCACACACATTACGGCCCTGCAACACTTGGACGCAACTCGCGAACATTAGAAAATTAAAAACACAATACATACACACAGCACATACATAAAAACCTTACCTACAGAAACAGGAAGCACCCAGGAACTCAAAAATGCAACTTACAACTTAATTGCACTCAAAATAAAAGAGTTTAGACACTTTGGGCCTCATTCTATTAGCGGCCGCAGCCGTTGCGGGGCCGCAAGGACCGGCCGCAAGCTATTCAGCTATTCTATTCCCTTACGGCCGGAGGCTCCGGCAGGCTTGCGGCCGGTGCCTTGCTATCTCTTGCGGCCGCTCGCGCCAGAGGAAAGCCTTTGATCTAAAGCGGCCGCAAGAGTTTCGGCCGTAAGAAATTCCTATTTGCAATTCAATTGCTCCGGGAAACCTCTCTGCAAGGCTAAAAACGAGCCGCTGCTTACTTGCAGGAAAGAGGTCCCGCTAGCACCAATTAAGCACATAAAATAGCTCAAATAAAGCCATCCTGCACTTTGAGAAGACTATAAAGGGATTTTAGGTGTTAGAAAAAATAGCACATAATTATCCTATACTCAAATCCGTAAAATATTTTATTTTTAATATCCGTAAAATATCCATGTAAAAAGTCCAGAGTGCTTGGAGCACTTCAGACCCGCCCACGCCGCAGCCGGAAAATAAACAGTTAATTTGAACTCGGGTTTGGGCTGATGTGCAAGCTTGAGAGTGGGTTTCTTTTAATCCTCATGTCCCCCAATATGATCCCTAGCATTTACAGAGCTGTACAGTGCAGGCTTGAATTTATTTTTGCGTTTTTATATTTCTCAGCTTACGGCCGGTTCCAAGATATGCGGCCGGCCGTAAGAGGAGATCCTTGCGGGGCCGTATAATAGAATCGCGAGTTAACAGAACCCCCGCAAGGAATCGCAGCCTTACGGCCGATTTACGGCCAGTAATAGAATGAGGCCCTAAATAATTTGCTAAGCGACACAAAAAATGGCCGACGAATAAAACGAAAACGAGGCTACACACGCAAACACCATACGAGACACGTTACCACACATTACGACCTCGCAAACATCGGACGCAACACGCCGACATACAAACATTTAAAACTTAAGAAAGACACACAACAAACACATAAAAAGCTTACCTACAGCAAGAGGAACCATCCAGCACCTCAAAAAAACAACTTACAACTACATTTAAATCAAAATAAAACACTTTAGACACTAATATCATCGCTAAGCGAGAGAAAAAATGGCGGACGAACAAAACGAAAACGAGGCTTCAGACGTAACTACACTACACTTACTCGCAATAATGAAACACATACTATGCGGAACGTATCACAATCATATTAAACACCATTTTGAACACTAATACGCAGAAAATGGCGGATGGAACGCAAATTGTAAGCTGGAACGCAAATAGCGCATGCGTATTGCGTTCTAACGGTCTCACTTTCCAGAACTTTCTACAAGTTTATAAATACTGCCTATTTTACACAAAAAAATACATTTCTCCTCAGGTGATGAACGGAGTGACTTCTGAGATAACTGCTGCTTTTACTTGAGAAGACAATTCTTTACTAATTTACTACTTTACATTGTGCAAATTACAACTGAGAGGTAAGCTATAATATATTACATTTTATTATCAGGACAGGTGAAAAAAATAAAAAAATAAACTAGGATTTATGTAGTGACATATATGGCACATTTATGTGTATAGGCTCACAAAAAAAATACGGTTCATTTAACAAAACAACAAAAAAAACATAATTCAATATTAAACAGAGGTTTATGTATAGTGACATGTGACACGCACCTATATGTCTATAATGTATAGTGACATCTGACACGCACATATATGTCTATAATGTATAGTGACATGTGACACACACATATATGTATAGAATGTATAGTGACATGTGACACGCACATTTATGTGTATTGCCCCTGCATAGTGACATGTGACACGGACATGTATGTGTATAATGTATAGTGACATGTGACACGCACATTTATGTGTATTGCCCCTGCATAGTGACATGTGACACGGACATATATGTGTATAATGTATAGTGACATGTGACACACAGACATTTATGTGTTTTGGAAAAAAAAAATATCAGGTGAATTTAACCATTTAAATATGATTCATGTATAGTGATATGTCACACGCACACAAAATAATTACATTAAACTATGGAATGTGCTTCATGTATGTGACATATGTGTGTAGCCCCCACCAAAAAATAAGGTCAATTGAAAATAATTACAGAAGTATATTTAAATGACATTATTTACTGCAATTCAATAGATCATATAAAGATGAATCTTTCTATTTCTTTTAATATTCAAACAGACTCTGCATCAACAGCGTCACTCAACAATTTGCACCGTGCACTGTGAAGCACAATCCCTTTTAAAGAACACCAACAAAGAAGAAGAGGTAAGATACAACAAGACATTACATGCTCAAAAGTCCATGCTTTGCCAGATGAAAAATTATTAATATACAAATAACTATTTCACTTTCTTTTTCAAACAGACACTACAAGAAGACGGATTAAGATTGGCAGGAGGGGACCCTCTGTCATTCGACACTTCAATCAAGGTAAAGTATTAAGTATAAAAAAGAAAGAACCATGAGCCTCATTCAATTGCGACTTGCTCAATTGAATAGGGCTCTATATAAGCACATTACATATTTTTTATACAGAACTTTTTAGTTACTGAACTTCTAACCACAATCAAGGTCTTCAATAACTAAAAACTTCGCTCAATAAATATGTTATGTGCTTATATAGAGCCCTCTTCAATTGGCAAAATTGCAATTCAATGAGGACCTATATATGTTTAATGGCCAAGGGCCTCACTCAAATGTGATTTGCCCATTTCAATAGGGCTCTATATAAGCACAGAGCATATTTTTTAAAGGAACTTTTTATTTAGTGAACACGTTGCTTTTGGATACAAGTTCACTAAATACAAAATTCCGTAAATAAATATGCTCTGTGCTGATATTGAGCTCTATTCTATTGGCGAAAACACAATTGAATGAGGAGCTGACAATATAACAAATGCAGTAACCAAAGGCCCTCATTCAATTGCTATTTTGGACAATTTAATATGGCTATAAATAAGCACTTTTAGGCCCTTATTCAATTGCCATTTTGCTAATTCTATAGGGATCCAAATAATCACATAACATATATTTTTTAAAGAAATTTTTCTTTAGTGAAAACCTTGCTTTTGGATAGATGCTTAATAACTAAAAACTTCTTTAACAAATATATGTGATGTGCTTATTTAGAACTCTATTCAATTTTCAAAATTGCAATTCAATGACGGCCTTAGAGTACTATTACATTGTAAAAAATGCAATTCAATGAGGGGCAAACTATGTAACATATGGTATACACAAAGGCTCTCATTCAATTGCAATTTGCCCAATTGAATAGGGCTCTAAATAAGAACATAACATTTTTTTGTAAAGAAGTTTTTAGTTACTAAAAATCTATCCAAAAGAAAGTTTTTCACTGACTAAAAACTTCTTTAAAAAAATATGCAATGTGCTTATTTAGGGCACGATTCAATTAGCCAAATCACAATTGAATGAGACCCAAACTGCTACACACAAAACAGAATTGGAACAAACTCACACAAACACATAGCAAAATAAATTAACTTTTTTATTCAATGTTTAACAATCTATAAGCTTTACAAAGAAGCCTAAATAAGAATAACAAAAGTGTTGCGCACCTAATAGCATTGCACAAAAAATCACACAAACACATAGGAAACTACATTAACATTCTTCTTTAATGTTTAACAACCTATAACCAGTACAATCAAGAATAAATAACTTTTGCAAAAGTGGTGCGCACAAAACAGGATTGTAAAAAACTAACACAAACACATAGCAAACTACATTAATTATATTATTTCATGTTTCACAAACTATAACCATCCCAATAAAGGTTAAATAAGTATACCACAAGTGGTGCGCACAAAACAGGATTGTACAAAAACTAACATAAACACATAGCAAAATAAATTCATATTCTTATTTAATATATCACAACCCACAAGCCTTACTAAGAACCTTAAATAAGAATAACAAAAGTCGTGGGATTGTACAGAAAGTAAAAAAAAAAAAAATAGAAAAAAATAACCATAACTGATACAATACAGCCAAATTCATAAATGTTTTACTTATTTAAAAGACATTTCACTCAAACAACATTTTCTATTTTATATTACAACAGATACTGCGTGAAGACAATTGGACGAGGACTTTCTCCACAGGACCAGACCATCGGACGAGGACTTTCAACACAGGACCAGACCAGCGGACGAGGAATTTCAACACAGGACCAGACCATCGGACGAGGACTTTCACCAAAGGACCACAACATCGGACGAGGGCTATCGCCACAGGACCACAACATCGGACGAGGGCTATCGCCACAGGACCACACCATCGGACCAGAACTTTCAACAGAGGACCAGACCATAGGACCAGGATTTTACACACAGGACCACACCATCGGACGAGGACTTCCAACAGAGGACCACACCATTGGACAACGATTTTCAACCGAGGACCAACAAACATTCGGATTTAAATCACACTTCAACCAAGGTACAGTATAATAAGTACTAAAGTAGAAAACTAAAGAAACTGCTTTCAGTTGCATCCGTGTCAACAGAAAAATAAAAAAATAAATTTACTATCTTATTATAACTTATTCTATTTAAATTGCCACTATGCAATACATAGCTCAATAACCACATTCATTTTTTTTTTAGCAAAGAAGTTTTGCAGTGGTAAATATCTATCCACAAACAACGTTTTTAATAAATAAAACCATTATTTTAAAAAAATATGTTACATGCTTATTTACAGCAGTATTGCATTGGCCAAATTCTTAGCCAGTGAGGACAGGAATTATAATTTTAACTAAATATAACTGATACATTAATGATTTGCCTTTTATTTCACCAATTGTGCACAAGAATCTTTAACAGGAATTACAAATTAAAATATACACAATTACATTTATTTTTTTTCCTTTACAGATTAATATGGCTGATAACGAGACCAAAGAAGAGAAGAAAAGACGTCAAACTAGAGAAAGACAAGAGAGATGGGCCGCCCAGCAGACACCTGAGGAGAAAGAAATTTGACGAGAAAAAGAACGCAAAAGACTTGCAAATAAAAGAATATCAGCTGCAAAAATGAAAGATACAACAAAAAAAAATAAAAAGATAATAAAGCATTTACAAACTGTTCCTCAAACATCAGATGACATTTTACAAGATACCAGTCAAGACAGACCAAAAAAAGCAACTACAAAAACAAAGCATTTACAAACTCTTACTAAAAACTTACAGGACATTTCAACAAAACAAGGACAACATATACCAAGAAAAGCCACGAAAAAAACTAAACATTTAGAACCTGTTGTTGAAACATTTCATGACTTTTCACCTGATGAATATGAAAGTCAACATCCGATATGCTTTGCAAATTGTCCTTTACTCAAGTCTTTAGCAGTAGAGGTTCATAGTTGTGGGGACATGAGTACTCAATGTCAATTTTGTGAGGCTTATTATTTTAAACAGGAGAGACCCAGAGATGGACAATTTATTAGTTGTTGTCAAAAAGGCAAGTTCAAACTTCCAGAAAGGAAACAATTTCCAAGCTATTTACAAAATATTATGACTGAACCTACTTTTCCAAATTACAAAATTTTTAAGACAAACATAAGATCCTACAATAGTGCCATATCATTTGCATCTATGGGGGCAACATTGGCTGCTAATGTACCAGGACATGGTCCTTACTGTTTTAAAGTCCAAGGACAAATTTATCATCGGACTTCACATTTACATCCAGAGCAAGGAGAGCAAAGAAAATTTGCTCAACTATATGTCCTAGATACAATGGAAGCTGTTGACCAACGTATGCAGATGAAAGAAAATAAAAAATGCTTACCCAGTGTTTTCATAGAGCTAAATAACATTATGGACAACAATCCCTACAGTAAAGCATACAAAAAATTGGCAGAAGTAGAAAATGAACAACTACTTCATGCACAAAGACATCAATTACCCATGCCAAAGGTTAATATGGTGCTTAAAAGAGACAGACATACTGATAAACGTCGTTATACTTGCCAACATCAAATGAAGTTGCAATGGTATTTCAGAATGATGAAGGAGAACCACCATTTCAAAGAGACATTAGAGTATATCCCAGAAATGAGGAGCAACCATTTATTAATATTATTATCTTAAGTCCAAATTTAGATCCAATGACATATCCCATCTTTTTCCCACATGGAGAAGCAGGTTGGCAACCAAAATTAACCCTTCCCAGTTACCCAAATGCTAAAGCCAGAATCCGAAATAATGTTTCTATGCTTGAATTTAAAGTAGCCCAAATTGCCATTCGAGATGAATTTAATCCAATTTTATGTGGTGGAAAACTAACACAACAATGGATTATTGATTCATATTTGCAAGTTGAGGCAAATAATTTAAACTTTATAAAATATCAACAAGATAAACTACGTGTAGAACAATATTGTGGACTCATGGACTATGTTGCTGATGTGGCTACAAGCAGAGACATGACAGCTGGCAAAGCCATCATTTTACCATCTTCCTTTCAAGGATCTCCTCGAAATATGAGAGAAAGATACAATGATGCTATGGCTATTGTGACAAAATTTGGAAAACCAGATTTATTTGTGACATTTACATGTAATCCACAATGGCCAGAAATTAATCAAAATCTACTTCTTGGACAAAGTGCTTCAGATCGACCAGATTTAGTAGCCAGAGTTTTTAAGATCAAATTAAATGAATTAATACGTGACTTCACTATAAATCAGTTATTTGGCAAATGTCTTGCTTATGTATATACCATTGAATTTCAAAAAAGAGGCCTTCCACATGCACATCTTCTCATAATACTTCAAGAGAAAGATAAATTAGATACTTCGGACAAAGTGGATGCAGTCATAGTTGCTGAACTACCAGATCCAGAACTATATGGTAGACTATATGAGATTGTTACTCATCGCATGATTCATGGACCCTGTGGAGACCTTAATCCACAATCACCATGTATGGAAAATAATAAATGTTCAAAAGATTTTCCAAAAGATTATAGAGACAAAACATATGCAAATTGTGATGGATATCCACTTTATAAAAGAAGAGAAGGAGATAGTGCCATTATCCGTGGAAAAAAAGTGGACAATAGATATGTAGTACCCTACAATCCACATTTACTCATGAAGTACAACGCCCACATCAACGTAGAAGCCTGCACTTCCATCAAATCCATTAAATATGTCTACAAATATATTTACAAAGGCTATGATGCAGCTACTGTAGTCGTCAAAAGTGCAGACAACCCTGAATGTAGTGAGTTAGTACATGATGAACTTGCATCTCATGTAGATGCTTGCTATGTCAGTGCACCAGAAGCTATGTGGCGGCTTTTAATATTTGAAATGCATGATAGATCACATGCAGTATATAGATTAGCAGTACATTTGCCACAACGACATTTAGTCTATTTCCATGCTGGAAATGAAATGAATGCATTGGCCCAAAGTGAAGATCGTCACACTACACTAACTGCATGGTTTGAATTAAATGCCACTGATTCTGAAGCAACTGAATACTTATATATTGAAATTCCATATCACTATGTTTTTGTGAATGGATTATGGAGACCAAGAAAAACCAGAGGCAATAAAATAATTCCACGAATTTACACAGTCAGTCCAAGAGATGTTGAACGTTTTTGCTTACGGATATTACTTTTAAATGGTCCAGGAGCACAAAGTTTTGAACAATTAAGAACTGTTAATGACATTGTATATGAATCCTTCCATTTAGCTGCAAGACATAGAAACTTACTTGCTGATGATACAGAGTGGGAAAGATGTTTAGAAGAAGCAGCACAATGTCAAATGCCACGACAGATGAGAGAACAATTTGCTTTTATTTGTATCTTCTCAAATGCTCCAAATGCATTAGCTTTGTGGGAGACTTTTAAAAGTAATATGGCTGAAGACTTTATGCGACGATACAATGAACCCATTGCACACTTTTAAAAGCGTTAATGGAAATCCAAAAAGTATTTTTAACTCATGGATTAAGTTGTGCAAGTTTTAATTTGCCTGATCCAGGTCTTATAGATGACATAAACTTTGAAGACTATGACATTCAACTACAAGCAGAAAGTACACAAGAAAGACTTGCAACTTTAAATACACTACAATTGGAAGCATTTCATGCCATTAAAAATGCAATAGATGATGACATGGTGACAGAGCGTTATTTCTATCTGGATGGACCTGGTGGATCAGGAAAAACCTATTTGTACAATTTATTAATGAGTTCAGTACGAGCACAAGGACAAATAGCAATGGCGTTTGCCACTACTGGAATTGCTGCACTTTTATTAGAAGGTGGAAGAACTGTTCATAGTGGATTTAAACTGCCAGTGCCTATTTTAGAAAATTCTGTGTCAGATATTCGCATGACATCCTTACAAGCAAAGAAATTTAAGAAATGTAAATTAATTATAATAGATGAGGCCACAATGATGTCATGCTATGCCCTCCAATGTATTGACCGTTTGCTTCGTGAAGTCATGGATAATATTTTTCCATTTGGTGGAAAGGTAATGTTGTTGGGTTACGATTTTAGACAAACATTACCTGTTGTTTTACATGGAAATCGAACTGACATTATCGAAACCTGTATCAAGTCAAGCACAGTATGGAAACATTTTACCCATCTTCAACTGCAACAAAATATGAGATCAGAAGGACAAAATGATTTCAATGATTGGCTTATTAAAATTGGAGAAGGCAGAACAGAAAAAATACTACATTTAGCTGACGACACTGTAGAGATCCCACCTCAGATGATTTGTCAACAAGATATTATATCGGCTATATTTGAAGGGAGCATCAATAACGAAGAATATTCCGAGCTTGCCAACCAAGTCATACTGCCGTGTAAAAATAAAGATGCATTAATCCTCAATAATGAAATCTTTAAAAAAAATTAATGCACCACAAAGAAATTATCACAGTGCTGATTCTGTACTTGCTGATGACAATGAAAGTCAGGCTAACTTTTCGACGGAATTCATAAACTCTCTCTATCATGTTACTGTGAAATATGAACCCCAAAAAAGGCCTATGCAATGGCACAAGATTAATTGTTCAACAATTAAGGGACCATTTTATAGATGCTGAAATTTTAACTGGGACCCATAAAGGAGAGAGAGTTTTCATACCAAGAATAGATTTAGCACCAAGTGAAAGTAGTCTCCTTTTTATACTTCAAAGAAGACAATTTCCCATTATTATGGCATTTGCCATGACCATCAATAAATCACAAGGTCAAAATTTCAAATCTGTGGGTATTTATTTTGAAGAACCAGTATTTGCACATGGTCAATTGTACGTTGCATTGTCACGGTGCAAAAATCCACAGGCTATTAAAGTTTACATTGAAAAGAATGAAAGTCAAGGTGATTTATTAGACGATGGACGTATTTTTACTAAAAACATTGTCTACTATGAAGTACTATAACTTTGCAGGATACAAACTAAAGCCATGCAAACATTTTGGAAAAACATTCAAAAATACATAACAATTTGTTGTTTAATTCAGTCATAATTAATGGAAGTCATGTTTATGGATAATTCGCCTCACAAAATACTTGCCTTGCATTTCTATGAAAAATTATGTTAAAATGTTAAGTCACTATGTTAATGTTTCTAATGTTACAAGTTTAAAAACAATATTTTCAAGTTATTTCATTCAACATATTACAAAGTTTATGTTAAGAGCTCAAGCACCTTTTAAGTCACAATGTAAATATTCTCTGTTATCTTAAGATTACTACCTACATTAATGTTTATCGCCAGTTTATTTGGTCAGTAAGGAATTACTTTCATTAGTTACGGTTTAAGGAGAGTTTTTACTGTATGCCTTCCTCTACATTCAATGTATATTAAACTTAACAATTATTCTGATACAAATTGCATGTTAATACTGATTAATTTAAAGTTAAACTGTTTTTACATTCAAATGTTAATACTTTTAATTCAACATTATGTTACAAAATGTATTTACTATGTTCCTGTTTATAATGTTCAAAATTAGACAAATGTTTTGAAAACTTCCAAAGTTACATAAAAAATAAAGTTCAATTTTAAAAATATATACTTTCAAGGTTATTGCTTACATATATTTTAAACTTCATGTTAAAATTCGGGACGATTCAAAAAGTCTTTTTACTTTTTACTTTCCTCTGGATTCTATGTATATTAAAGTGAACAATTCTTCAGATACAAATTTCATGTTAAAAAACCATTACATCAACATTTTACAAAAATACATGTTCATATCAAAAATATATTTAAATAACTAAACAACTTGACAAACATATACATCACATTGCCGTCATTTTTTGACGGGCAAGTCGCTAGTATGCATATATTTGTCATGAAAACTGTTTTCTCATGAACGATACAGAATTGTTTGCACTGATTATAAATAAACATCCGGTAATTCAGTTTAGTGTTACAGTAACAGTATGACAGCACTCTATTGTACATACAAATATTGCTAAATTTCCTCCTACTGTGTCATACTATTTCAAATGTTTCTTAATCACAATATATATATATATTTCACATATTATAATTGTCAAACTCCGATTCGTCGTCACGCTTGCAACCAATTGCAGTTTGACAATGATCCGAGCGATCGGCGCGCGCGCAATGCGCATCGTTAACTGCGCACTGCCCAGCTGTATCCGCACATACGCACAGCGCGGCATGAGCCGCGCATGCGCATAGCGCGACGAGAGCCGCGTATGCTCAATGCGCGCCGTGACCCGCAGTAGAGCGAGAAAGGGAAGAGACTCAGAGGGAGGGTGAGAAGAGGCACAGAGGGAGGGTGGAGAAGAGGCACAGAGGGAGGGTGGGGAAGAGGCACAGAGGGAGAGTGGGGAAGAGACACAGAGGGAGAGGGTGGAAGAGACACAGAGGGGGAGGAGACACAGATGGAGAGGGGGAAGAGACAGAGAGACAGGGGGAAGAGAAAGAGGGAGAGGGGGAAGAGACACGGGGGGAGAGACACAGAGGGTGAGGGGGAAGAGACACAGAGAGAGGGGGAAGAGGCACAGAGGGGGGGGAGACACAGAGGGAGAGGGAGGAAGAGGGAGAGGGGGGAAGAGACACGGGGGGGAAGGGCCCCGGAGGGTGAGGGGGAAGAGATAAAGAGGGTGAGGGGGAAGAGACACAGAGAGAGGGGGAAGAGGCACAGAGGGAGGGGGGAAGAGACACAGAGGGAGGGGGAAGAGACACAGAGGGAGGGGGAAGATGCACAGAGGGAGAGTGGGGAAGATGCACAGAGGGAGAGTGGGGAAGATGCACAGAGGGAGAGTGGGGAAGAGGCACAGAGGGAGAGTGGGGAAGAGGCACAGAGGGGGAGGGGGGAAGAGACAGAGGGAGAGGGGGAAGAGACAAGGGAGAGGGGGGAAGAGACACGGTGGGAGAGACACAGAGGGTGAGTGGGAAGAGACACAGAGGGTAAGGGGGAAGAGACACAGAGGGTGAGGGGGAAGAGACACAGAGGGTGAGGGGGAAGAGACACAGAGGAAGGGGGAAGAGACACAGAGGGGGAGGGGGGGAAAGAGACACAGGGAAGGTGGAAACAGACATGGGAGGGAGAGGTGGGAAAGAGACACAGGGGAGGGAGAGGAGGGGGGAGAGACACAGGGGAGGGAGAGGAGGGGGGAGACACAGGGGAGGTAGAGGAGGGGGGGAAGAGACACAGGGGAGTGAGAGAAGGGTGAAAAGACACACTGGAGTGAGAGAAGGGCGAAGAAACACAGGGGAGGCAGAACAGGGGGAAGATACACATGGGAGGGAAATGGGGGGGGGGAGACACAAGGAAGGGGGAAAGAGACACAGGCCAGGGGGGGAAGAGGCACAGAGGGAGAGGGGGGAAAGAGGCACAGAGGGAGAGGGGGGAAGAGGCACAGAGGGAGAGGGGGGAAGAGGCACAGAGGGAGAGGGGGGAAGAGGCACAGAGGGGAGAGAGATACAGAGGGTGAGGGGGTAAGAGACACAGGGAAATGGGTTAAGAGGTAAAGAGAGAGGGGGGAAAGAGGCCCAGAGGGGGGAGACACAGAGGAAGGGGGGGAGAGACACAGGGAGAGGCGGGGGAAGAGGCACAGAGGGAGAGGGGTGGAAGACACACAGTGGGGAGAGACACAGAGGGAGAGGGGGGAAGAGAGAGAAAGGGAGGAAGAGGCACAGAAAGAGGGGCCGGGAAGAAACACAGGGGAGGAAGAGGGGGGGGAGACACAGGGGAGAGAGTGCAGGGGGGGGGGAAGAGACACAGGGGAGAGAGTGCAGGGGGGAAGATACACAAGGGAGGGAAATGGAGACACGAGGAAGGGGGGAACAGACACAGGGGGAGGGGGAAAGAGACACAGGCCAGGCGTGAACAGACACAGGGGAGGGCGGAGACACAGGGGGGGAAAGAAATGCATTGGAGGGAGAAGGGGGAAAGAGACACAGGAGGGAAAGAGACACAGGGGAGGGGTTTAGAGACATGGGAGGGAGGTAAAAACACAGGGGGGCAGGAGATACAAGGGAGGGAGAGGAGGCGGAAGGAGATACAAGGGAGGGAGAGGAGGGGGGAAATAAGACACGAGGGAGGAAGTAGACAGGGGGAGAGACTCGCAATGAGCTCCAAAGAGGCTTATTGCAAGGCCTGTGATGAGCGCCAAAGGCGCTCATCTCAAGGCCAGTAAAGTAGAGGGGAAGAGGCTCCCATTGTGTGGCAAACAGCATTGCCAGGCTTGACTTTTTATTGCCGTAATTTTTGACGGGCAAGTCGCTAGTATATATATATATATATATATATATATATATATATATATATACCATATATACTCGAGTATAAGCCGACCCGAGTATAAGCCGTGGCACCTATTTTAACACAAAATACTGGGTAAAATGAGTGACTCGAGTATAAGCCAAGGGTGGGAAATGTGCTGCCCCCTATGTCCCTCTTGTGCCCTCTGTGTCCCCCCTCTCTCTCCCGTGTCTCTTCCCCCCTGCCTTATCACCCTCCTCACCCCCCTCCTCATTCTCAACCTCCCTCCTCATCCCCACTCCTCATCCTCAACCTCCCTCTTCAACCCTTCATCCTCAACCCCCTCCTCAACCGCCCCATCCTCATCCTCAACCCCCCCATCCTCAACCCCCTCCTCAACCTCAACCCCCGTCCTCATCCTCAACCCCCTCCTCAACCTCCCTCCTCAATCTCAACCTCCCTCCTCATCCTCAACCCCCTCCTCAACCTCCCTCCTCATCCTCAACCCCCTCCTCAACCCCCATCCTCAACCTCCCTACTCATCCTAAACCCCCTCCTCAACCTCCCTCCTCATCCTCATCCTCCCTTTCTCAACCCCCCATCCTCAACCACCCTCCTCATCCTCAACCCCCTCCTCAACCTCCCTCCTCATTCTCAAACTCCCTCCTCATCCTCAACCCCTCCTCATACTCAACCCCCTCCTCAACCTCCCTCCTCATCCTCCACCCCCTCCTCAACCCCATCCTCATCCTCAACCTCCCTACTCATCCTCGATCCCCTCCTCATCCTCCATCCTCATCCTCCCTCCTCAACCCCCCCATCCTCAACCCCCTCCTCAACCTCCCTCCTCATCCTCCCTCCTCACCCCCCCTCATCTTCAACCCCCTCCTCAACCCCCCTCCTCAACCCCCCTCCTCAACCTCCCTCCTCAACCCCCCATCTTCAACCCCCTCCTCAGCCTCAACCTCCCTCCTCATCCTCCCTCCTCAACCCCCGCATCCTCAACACCCTCCTCAACCCCCCTCCTCAACCTCCCTCCTAAACTCCCCATCCTCAACCCCCCTCCTCAACCTCCCTCCTCATCCCCCCTCCTCAACCTCCCTCCTCAACCCCCCCATCCTCAGCTTCCCTCCTCAACCCCCCATCTACCTCCCTCCTCAACCCCCCCATCCTCATCCTCCCTCCTCAACCCCCATCCTCAACCCCCTCCTCAACCTCAACCCCCCTCCTCAACCTCCCTCCTCAACCCCCCTCCTCATTCTAAACCCCCCTAAATACCTCCCCCTCTCCTTTTCCCCTCCCTTACCTGCTTCTGCTCCGGCCTCCTCTCCTTCCGGTGTCGTGACGTCACATCATTAGCATATACTGGGTGCGGGTACGTCACATGCAAACCGGGTCATTAGAATATACCGGCACCCGGTATATGCTAATGACGTGACGTCAAATTCGCGCCATGTCATTAGCATATACCGGGTGCCGGCACCCGACATATGCTAATGGTGTGGCGCGCATATGCTAATGACGTGACATCACATGCGCCCCACGTCATTAGCATATACCGGGTGCCGGCACCCGGTATATGCTAATGACATGCATATACCGGGTGCCGGCACCCGGTATATGCTAATGCCGTGACGTCACCTACGCACCACGTCATTAGCATATACCGGGTGCCGGCACCCGGTATATGCTAATGACGTGGCGCGCATATGATAATAACGTGACGTCACCTGCGCTCCACGTCATTAGCATATACCGGGTACCGGCACCCGGTATATGCTAATGACGTGGCGCACATGTGACGTCACCTCATTAGCATATACCAGGTGCCTGTATATGCTAATGACCCAGCGCGCATCTGACGTTACGTCCTTAGCATTTACCGGGTGCCGGGGGGGTTAGAGGGACACGGGGGGGTTAGAGAGACACGGGGGGGGGGGGGGGGGGGTGAGTGACTCGAGTATAAGCCGAGGGGGCCCTTTTTAGCCTTAAAAAAGGGCTGAAAAACTCGCCTTATACTCGAGTATATACGGTATATATATAAATGATTTGCACTACATAATCCAGTATTAATTGCAACTGCTTTATGGAGCAGATGAAGTCACAAAGTAACCTAATGTCTTAACATTTAAAGTGTAATAGTAAGATAATTCAACGTAACTGTTTTGGGCCAATCAACCGAAAAGGCCACTTCCAAGACATTCCATTTTTTTACTTTGTCTATGGGATATAATCACTGTTTATTCTTTTTGTTGTTTTTTTTTTTTTTTCACTTGTTCTTTTGTTATTCTTGTAGTTATTGAAAATGGCACATAGAGTTTCCTATGTGAAATAGCGGTCCTCTAAAAAGAGTCAGAGGGACATAAAAGTTCGTCCTAGAAGGAAAAACAACTGTTCTCTATGTTTTTTTGCTATTTTATAGAGTTTCCTATGTGAAATAGTGGACCTCTATAAAGAGTCCGAGGGACATCAAAGTTCGCCCTCAAAATAAAACCACTGTTCTCTATGTTTGATGTTTTTTTTTTTTTGTGAATTTTCCCTTTAGATAAAAGCACTTTTCCTTTTTTTGGGGGGTACGTCTTTTGTATTGTTATCCTATTTTGTAATTTAAGTGACAGCAACCTCATAGTAGACAATGTTTTTTGTAAAAAATCGGCCATCATCTAATAAATTACCCTGACTTGTTTTTTCTCAATATAAACTTAAATTTTCTCTGGATTGTTGCATCTTGAAAATGCAACATAACGTTGTGCATGTGGAAATACAGGTTCCTGTAAAAAGAAATACCCACAGACTTAAAAGTTTGTCCTTGGGATTTATTTATGGTCATAGCAAATGCCATGATGATGGGAACTTGTCTCCTTTGAAGGACAAAAGGCAAACCATTCTCACTTAGACACTTAGAACCAAATCAATTTGTGGTATAAAAACTTGTTCACCTTTATGGGTACCATTCATAATTTCTGCATGTATGAAATGTTCTCTTAAATCAAGCACAATTAATCTAGTTCCATTACAAAGTCCTTTTTTGGGATTCATATTTCTCAGTAGCATGACATGGGCTCCTTTTTTTCAGTTGCAAAATATGTGGTGGCATTCCAGAGGGAGTTAAAGAATTGATAAATTCCATGCTAAAGTTAGATTCACTGTCTTTGTCATCAGCCAGAACCTAATCTGAACTGTAATAATATTTTTTGGGTGTATTGATTTTTAAATGTCGTTATGTAGATTCAAGGCATCTATATTTTTTGATCTTAATATCATTTTCTTTGCAATGTCTGAGTAATCATCGTTATTGATAGTATTTAGAAAGATTGACAATACTAATGATACTTTGCAAATCATTTCTAATGGAATTTCAACGGTATCATCAGGTAGATTAGTTATTTTTGGATGTTTTCCTTTTCCAATTTTAATTAGCCTTTACTCTTCTTTACACATGTTTTGATGATGTCATCTAATATAATCTCCATACCTGATGTTTCTAGAATCGGGACTGGCAGTTTAAATGCACTATACATAGTTCTCCCATAGAGATGTTGCGGACAGTTCGCCCGCGGACTATTCGCTGCGATTTTGGCATGTTCGCTTTCGCATTGGACGGCGAACACATGCGCATCACCCCCTATTCTTTATCATTGAGGAAACTTTGACCCTGCACCTCACAGTCAGCAGACACATTCCAGCCGAACAGCAGCATACACTCCCTTCCAGGGCCTTCCATCTGAAGGACAGCATACATTTTAGAATCATTCTGAAGCTGCATTCGTTGTGAGAGGACAGATAGTGTAGCTGCTGGAGATTAAATTGAAAACAACCATTTTTTTCCTGTAATCTAATTTCAGTTGCCTGCCTGTGTCAGGCTCACAGTTTATATTGTGCTCAGTGAAATAAAACAACACTTTTTTGACTGTAATCGATTGAATAGCAATTGCCTGCCTACAGGCGTGTGTGTGAAGCCTATTGCATCTACTCTGCCAACTTTTGCCAGTGCACAGTGATACGTCATATCTGGTGCAAAAGTAGTGTGCAGTGAAATAAAACGACACTTTTTTTACTGTAATCGATTGAATAGCAGTTGCCTGCCTACAGGCGTGTGTGTGAAGCCTATTGCATCTACTCTGCCAACTTTTGCCAGTGCACAGTGATACGTCATATCTGGTGCAACGGTAGTGTACAGTGACACAAAACAACACTTTTTTTATTGTAATAGATTGAATAGCAATTGCCTGCCTACAGGCGTGTGTGTGTGAAGCCTATTGCATCTACTCTGTCAAATTTTGCAAGTGCGCAGTGATATGTCATATCTGGTGCAGCCGTAGTGTACAGTGACATAAAACAACACTTTTTTGACTGTAATAGATTGAATAGCAATTGTCTGCCTACAGGGGTGTGTGTGAAGCCTATTGCATCTACTCTGCCAACATTTGCCAGTGCACAGTGATACGTCATATCTGGTGCAACCGTAGTGTACAGTGACATAAAACAACACTTTTTTGACTATAATAGATTGAATAGCAATTGCCTGCCTACAGGCGTGTGTGTGAAGCCTATTGCATCTACTCTGCCAACTTTTGCCAGTGCACAGTGATACGCCATATCTGGTGCAATCGTAGTGTACAGTGACATAAAACAACACTTTTTTGACTGTAATAGATTGAGTAGCAATTGCCTGCCTACAGGCGTGTGTGTGAAGCCTATTGCATCTACTCTGCCAACTTTTGCCAGTGCACAGTGATACGTAATATCTGGTGCAACCGTAGTGTACAGTGACATAAAACAATACTTTTTTGACTGTAATAGATTGAGTAGCAATTGCCTGCCTACAGGCGTGTGTGTGAAGCCTATTGCATCTACTCTGCCAACTTTTGCCAGTGCACAGTGATACGTAATATCTGGTGCAACCGTAGTTTACAGTGACATAAAACAACACTTTTTTGACTGTAATCGATTGAATATCAGTTGCCTGCCTACAGGCATGTGTGTGAGGCCTACAGCGCCTACTCTGCCAACTTTTGCCAGTGCACAGTGACACTCATATCTGGTGGCACCTTAGATTGCACGCGCAGTGCCCCAAATTTGAAGTGGGTAGACCGACCAAGCATCTTTTTCCATCTACCTGTTCCAAAAATTAATACCATATACACGTCCCCTAATAGTGGACGTAACAGGGATTAAACCGATAGGAATAGTACTACTTAACAGTACACACCTTATAATAATGCAGACAGAGGTAACGCAGAGAGAGGAGTCTGAAGAAGAGGAGTCAGAGGAGGAAGGTGGCTTTGAGGAGGTGGAAGACCAAACACAGCAGGCGTCCCAGGGGGCTTGTTGTCACTTTTCTGGGACCCTTGGTGGCTGGGTGGAGGAAGAGACCTTCAATGACATCAGTGAGGACAAGGAACGGGACATGGCTAGCTTGGTATCCAACCTTGTGCAAATGGGGAGTTTGCGGTTGTGCAAAGGGACTGTTTGCGGTTGTTTGCGGTGCATTAAAAGGGGAGATTGGTCTGTTACTGTGAAGTGGGTGTAACCCTTACACTACCTGATCGATACAACATCATACCTGATGTTTTAAAGCATGTTATTCAAAAAATTTAGGAATGTTAGGTGATTTATGCCCTTTATGGCTTAAAACCAGACTCTGCATCAACTATGTAATTTTCCGTGGGAGTTTTGCCATAGATCCCCCTCCGGCATGCCACATTCCAGGTGTTAGTCCCCTTGAAACAACTTTCCCATCACTATTGTGGCCAGAAAGAGTCCCTGTGGGTTTGGAAATTTGCCTGCCCATTGAAGTCTATGGCGGTTCGCCGGGTTTGCCCATTCGCGAACATTTAATGGAAGTTCGCGTCCGCTGTTCGCGAATAGAAAATTAGATGTTCACGACATCACTATTCTCCCATCTTCTAACAAAAGTGTGGCAATTCTAGTTGTTGCAAATGGCAGTGCTATTTGACCCTGTGCTCGAATGAAACTCATGAATAAATTATATAGATACGTTTTTCCTGATACCACAGGGCCATCTAGATAAAAATAATGCTCTTTGAGCATGTCATCATTTATTTAATTTGTGATGGTGTTAAATGCTTGCAATTATTATATATTTTTAAAAAAGTTGCATTTTTTTCTTGTTTTTTGGTGTTTTTAAGCTCAGTGTCATAGTCTTCAAAGTTTATTACATCTACAGGTCCTGGATCAAGCAAATTAAAATCTGCACAATTTAATTCATTCAATTTCCATTAATGCTTTTAATTGCGGAATGGTCTCATTGTAACTTTTCAAAAAGTCTTCACACATATTTAATTGAAAGGTTTCTCACAAAGCTAATGCATCAGGTACATTGCAAAAGATGCAAATGAATGCACATTGTTCTCTCATTTGCTTTGGCATTTAACATAGTGTTGCTTCTTCTAGACATCTCTCTTATTCTTTATCATCTGCCGGGAAATTTTGATGCCTTGCAGCTAATCGGAAAGTATCATAAACTATGTCATTCACTGTGCATACATATTCATAACTTTGTGCACCGGGAACATGTAAAAGAAATAATTTTAAACTTAAACATTCAATGAATCTTGGACTAACGGTATAAATTATTGGGATCATTTTATTTGTATCTTTTTTTCGTTGGCCATTTACAAATATATAGTGATACAGAATCTCAACGTATAAAAAATGTCTGGTCTCAGTGTCCTCGCCATTTAAATGAAACCAAGCATTAAGTGTTGTTGCTCTATGTTCACTTTGTGCTAATGCATTTCTCTCATTGCCTGCAGTGAAGCAAACAAATTGACTTTGTGGCAAATGTACAGCTAATCGATACACAGCGTGTGACCGATCATGCATCTTAAATTTGAGAAGACTCCACATTGCGTCTGGAGCACTGACATAGCGAGCATCTAAATAACATGAAAGTTCATCATGTAAAATTGGATTTTCTTGTTCATTTTGTGCACCTTGCACAACAACAGTTGCTGCACCATATCCTTTGTATATATATGTATACACATATTTTATGGATTTAATAGAAGTGCAAGCTTCCACATTTATGTGTGCATTGTACTTCATCAGCAAATGTGGATTGTATGGAACTACATATCTATTATTAACCTTTTGGCCATGAATAATAGCATTTTGTCCTTCTCTTTTTTTATATAAAGGGTATCCATCACATTTAGCATAAGTTTGCATTTGAAATTGTTTTGGGAACTCTTTTGTGCATTTTTTATTTTCCATACATGGTGAATTTGGATTTATATATCTACATGGACCATGAATCTTTCAGTGTGTTACAATGTCATAAAGTTTTGAATATTTTTTTAGATGTAGCTGTTCAGCACTAATCACTGAATCCCCTCTCTCTGCAGTATTTCATTTATCTTTTTCTTAAAGGATTAAAAGTATATGTGCATGTGGCAGGCCTCTTTTTTTTAATTCAATGGTATAAACAAAAGCCACACATTTCCCAAATAACTGTGCTTTAATTATTATTATTATCATGTATTAATGAATTCACTTTAATTTTGAACACTCTACCCACTAAATCTGGTCAGGCAGAATTATTTTTTACATTTTCCTTGATCTCTGGCCATTGTGTATTACATGTGAATGTAATGAATAAATCCGGTTTTCCAAATTTAGTCACAACAGCCATGTCATCATTGTATCTTGCATATTGCAAGGAGATTATTTGAAGGTGGATGGCAAAATGATTGCTCTTCCTGCTGGAATGTCTATGTTGGTAGCCAATTCAGCTACATAATCCATCAATCCAAAATATTGTTCCATGCAAAGCTTTTTTTGTTGAAAATTGATAAAATTTTGATTATTTGCTTCGACTTGTAGATATGAATCAATAATCCATTGTTGAGTGAGTTTCCCCCCACATAAAATAGGATTAAAATGATCATGAATAGCAGTTTGTGCCACATTATATTCCAGCATAGAAATATTGGGCCCTATTGAATTATCCCTCGTAGTTCTCTCGGTGCTCGCAAAAGGCAGTTTTTCTGCTGTTTGCGAGTACCGAATCTCTCGCAGCCTGCTTTGCGATATGACTGCGAAAAAATGGCAGAGAATAGGCTCCGAGAGAGCTACGTAGCCTTAAATCTACGCATGATTCTCGCATATCGTAAGAATCCCTACGTGCACAAAAAGTGCACGCAAGGGATCCGAAAGCCTCTACGTGCTGCCTCGGAACAGCCCGAGACAGCAGTATGAGGCTCCCCCCTGCACCCTCTACACATCCCCATGCTGCAGGGGTCTCTATCGGTACCCCTGCAGCACCCCCACATTAAACCCTTGCAACGGGGGTCCCCGATCGGCACCGATCGGGCCCCCGCTGCATTTAAAACTTTTAAATTCCCCGCCGCGGCTCCTTTAAGGGGCCGCGGCACACTATTACCCAATCCCGGCCGCGGCACCTAAAATTACCCCCCCTCTATGCTGGGGGTCCCCATCGGGACCCCCGAAGTGTCCCCACATAAACCCATTGCAGGGGGGGGGCCCGATCTGCATAGATCAGGCCCCCGCTGCATTTAAAACTTTTAAATTACCCACCGCGGCTCCTTAAAGGGGCCGCGGCAAACTATTACCCAATCCCCCAGCCGAGGCACTGAAAATTAACGCCCCTCTATGGTGGGGGTCCCCATTGGGACCCCCAAAGTGTCCACCACATAAACCCATTGCAGCGGGGGTCCCCGATCGGCACCGATCGTGACCCTGCTGCAATTCAATTTTAAATTTCCCGCCTCAAGGGTCCTTAAATACAGACCACCATAAGGCCTTAATTAACCCATTAACTCATGGTGGTCAATACAGACCACCATAAGGCCTTAATTAACTAATTAACTCATGGTGGTCAATACAGACCACCATAAGGCCTGAATTAACCCATTAACTCATGATGGTCAATATAGACCACCATAAAGCTCTATTTAACCCCATCAGTCCCATAAGGGTATATTATTTCCATTATGGGCCTGTTACAACCCAACATTAACCACATAAGTGCCATGACGGTCCTCAAGGACCATCATGACACTAACTACAAACACTACACTATAACCCCCAATAAACCATTTAATCTAAACTAACGCCCCTCTACACTAATCTATTAACACTTACACTACCTACCTACACTACCTACCCCCTAATAAACCTCCCCAACACTCTAATTACAAAAAATAAAAAAACACAATACAATACATACATATAATACATTACATACATTACATACAATACATGACATTACATACATTACATATAATATATTACATATAATATATTACATACAATACATGACATTACATACATTACATATAATATATTACATATAATATATTACATATAATATATTACATACAATACATGACATTACATACATTACATATAATATATTACATATAATCCAAATCAAATACCCCCTATCTATCTAACATACAATCTATTTAATATAAAATAAATCCTAACTATATCAAATACATCCCCCTATTTATCTAATATACAATAAATCCTAACTACATACACAGACCCTAATTCTAATCTAAAATAAAATAATTAAGAGCACTTACCTTTAAGATGTTGCTTCAGATCACTAACCTATGGGTAAAACAAAACAAAAAAATTAGTACAAAACATTAACATGAAATAAATAAACATTATATACATTCTAAATAATATACTCACCTTTCCATCATGTCCCGTCATTGTTTAGCTCTTCCGGCGCGGCCCTGTTAAAAAAACACAATACATTAATACATTAATACAATATATAAACAATAAATAAAATAAACATATAGACATCTAAATATACATTTAACTTACCTCCCCGCGATGTCCCCGGCCTTCTCTCCTTCCGCCCCGGCTGGGCCGCGGAACCATCCGCGCTCTAAAAAAAAAACAAAAAAAACGGAGGTCTGCACTCGTAGACCTCCCCGACGCTAATGAGCCTCCCGGAGTCCTTTCCGGGAGGAAATTGGCATTGGCGGCTTGTGATTGGCTGAAAAAGCTGTCTATGAATTTCAGCCAATCAAAAGTCGTCAATGTGTGAGCAAATCAGGATGGGATACACCCCAATATCCCACCCTGATTGGCTAAAACACTTGTCTACCTTTATGGGAACCAATCACAAGGCTCAGATGCCTTCAGCCAATCACTATGGGATACACCCCCATGGAGTGATTGGTAGAAGACATCTGCGCATCCTGATTGGCTCATACATTGATGACTTTTGATTGGCTGACAGCTTTTTCAGCCAATCACAAGCCGCCAATGCCAATTTCCTCCCGGAAAGAACTCCGGGAGGCTCATTAGCGTCGGGGACGTCTGCGAGTGCAGACCTCCGTTAGTTTTTTTTTTTTTTAGAGCGCGGATGGTTCCGCGGCCCAGCCGGGGCTGAAGGAGAGAAGGCCGGGGACATCGCGGGGAGGTAAGTTAAATGTATATTTAGATGTTTATTTTATTTATTGTTTAGATATTGTATTAATGTATTAATGTATTGTGTTTTTTTAACAGGGCCGCGCCGGAAGAGCTAAACAATGACGGGACATGATGGAAAGGTGAGTATATTATTTAGAATGTATATAATGTTTATTTATTTCATGTTAATGTTTTGTACTAATTATTTTGTTTTGTTTTACCCCTAGGTTAGTGATCTGAAGCAACATCTTAAAGGTAAGTGCTCTTAATTATTTTATTTTAGATTAGAATTAGGGTCTGTGTATGTAGTTAGGATTTATTGTATATTAGATAGATAGGGGGATGTATTTGATATAGTTAGGATTTATTTTATATTAAATAGATTGTATGTTAGATAGATAGGGAGTATTTGATTTGGATTATATGTAATATATTATATGTAATGTATGTAATGTCATGTATTGTATGTTATATATTATATGTAATGTATGTAATGTCATGTATTGTATGTAATATATTATATGTAATATATTATATGTAATATATTATATGTAATGTATGTAATGTCATGTATTGTATGTAATGTATGTAATGTATTATATGTATGTATTGTATTGTTTTCTGTACTGTAGGTTCTTTTGTTTTCTGTACCGTAGGTTTTTTTTTTTTCTGTAAGGTAGGTTTTTTTGTTTTCTGTAAGGTAGGTTGTTTTGTGTTCTGTAAGGTAGTTTTTTTTATTTTTTGTAATTAGAGTGTTGGGGAGGTTTATTAGGGGGTAGGTAGTGTAAGTGTTAATAGATTAGATTAGAGGGGGGTTAATTTAGATTAAATGGTTTATTTGGGGTTATAGTGTAGTGTTTGTAGTTAGTGTTATGATGGTCCTTGAGGACCGTCATGGCACTTATGTGGTTAATGTTGGGTTGTAACAGGCCCATAATGGTAATAATATACCCTTATGGGACTGATGGGGTTAAATAGAGCCTTATGGGGGTCTGTATTGACCACCATGAGTTAATGGGTTAATTCAGGCCTTATGGTGGTCTGCATTGACCACCATGAGTTAATGGGTTAATTCATGCATTATGGTGGTCTGTATTGACCACCATGAGTTTATGGGTTAATTCAGGCCTTATGGTGGTCTGTATTGACCACCATGAGTTAATGGGTTAATTAAGGCCTTATGGTGGTCTGTATTGACCACCATGAGTTAATGGGTTAAATAGAGCCTTATGGTGGTCTGTATTGACCACCATAAGTTAATGGGTTAAATAGAGCCTTATGGTGGTCTGTATTGACCACCATGAGTTAATGGGTTAAATAGAGCCTTATGGTGGTCTGTATTGACCACCATGAGTTAATGGGTTAATTCAGGCCTTATGGTGGTCTGTATTGACCACCATGAGTTAATGGGTTAATTCATGCCTTATGGTGGTCTGTATTGACCACCATGAGTTAATGGGTTAATTCAGGCCTTATGGTGGTCTGTATTGACCACCATGAGTTAATGGGTTAATTCAGGCCTTATGGTGGTCTGTATTGACCACCATGAGTTAATGGGTTAATTAAGGCCTTATGGTGGTCTGTATTGACCACCATGAGTTAATGGGTTAAATAGAGCCTTATGGTGGTCTGTATTGACCACCATGAGTTAATGGGTTAAATAGAGCCTTATGGTGGTCTGTATTGACCACCATGAGTTAATGGGTTAAATAGAGCCTTATGGTGGTCTGTATTGACCACCATGAGTTAATGGGTTAGATAGAGCCGTATGGTGGTCTGTATTGACCACCATGAGTTAATGGGTTAAATAGAGCCTTATGGTGGTCTGTATTGACCACCATGTGTTAATGGGTTAAATAGAGCTTTATGGTGGTCTGTATTGACCACCATGAGTTAATGGGTTAAATAGAGACTTATGGTGGTCTGTATTGACCACCATGAGTTAATGGGTTAATTCAGGCCTTATGGTGATCTGTATTGACCACCATGAGTTAATGGGTTAAATAGATCTTTATGGTGGTCTGTATTGACCACCATGAGTTAATGGGTTAAATAGAGCCTTATGGTGGTCTGTATTGACCACCATGAGTTAATGGGTTAAATAGAGCCTTATGGTGGTCTGTATTGACCACCATGAGTTAATGGGTTAGATAGAGCCGTATGGTGGTCTGTATTGACCACCATGAGTTAATGGGTTAAATAGAGCCTTATGGTGGTCTGTATTGACCACCATGTGTTAATGGGTTAAATAGAGCTTTATGGTGGTCTGTATTGACCACCATGAGTTAATGGGTTAAATAGAGACTTATGGTGGTCTGTATTGACCACCATGAGTTAATGGGTTAATTCAGGCCTTATGGTGATCTGTATTGACTACCATGAGTTAATGGGTTAATTCAGGCCTTATGGTGGTCTGTATTGACCACCATGAGTTAATGGGTTAAATAGATCTTTATGGTGGTCTGTATTGACCACCATGAGTTAATGGGTTAAATAGAGCCTTATGGTGGTCTGTATTGACTACCATGAGTTAATGGGGTAATTATAGTTGCCTGGGGTTAATATTTTTAGTGCGAGTCCTTTCAGGACCTTTATGGTCCTTTAAGGACCCGCGAGGAGGGAAATTTAAAATTGAATTGCAGCAGGGTCACCATCGGATTGCACTGTTATAAAACCTATTGTTTTTTTTATTTATGTTAGTATCATTTGGAAATGTTGGATCACTCATTATACTTTTTAAATATTGTGGAAATGTGAGTCTTTCCTTTCCTTTCTGACAGAAACTGATAAACTCTCCATCAGTTAGTCTTTGCTTGAGAAAATGATAGGGCCCACAAAACTGACAAACCACATTGAGTAATCCACAATAACGACACTCTACTGGTAGTGCTGTATATAAGGGAATATCCTGAGCTTCCTCAACACAGATATCACTACAACTTTGTATATCAATATCGGTGTCATGTATATCGATATTGGTGTCATTAGGCAACATTTGGTCATTAGGCAATGTTTCACAGACATGCTTTTTTACTTTTTCTTTTCTTTGTAGCTTCGTCACACTCAGTTTGTCCTTTTTCAGTCATTTTTTCTTTCTGTCGGTCTTCTCTTAATCGCTGTGAATTCTCAGGCGACTGGGCATCTCTCCATCTTTGCTTATGTTCCCTTGCCATTCTTCTTTTCCTTTCTTTCTTTTCTTCTGCGTTGTCTGCCATTGTAATCTGTAATTGTAAATACAGGTGTTTTAATTTTAATTGTACTGTTTTGTTATTTAGCAAACAATGGCAATCATAACATTAGGAAGATTATTTGTTTACTTACCTGAAGTAATAATGGATGAAGTTCTTTTCCACTGTGTGATGGTCTTGGCCTTTTATTTCTTCCAATCTGCAAGATATAATGTGTTTCAATTCAAAACCTAAAGAGCATTAATGAAACAGTAAAATTACCTGAAATGCCTTAGTAATCAATCAATGTCTGATTTTTAATTGGCATACATGAAAACATAAAGAGCTAAGCATATATATATATATATATATATATATACCGTATTTTTCGCCCTATAAGACGCACCGGCAGATAAGACGCACCTAGTTTTTAGAGGAGGAAAACAAGAAAAAAAAATCTGAATCAAACACAAATACACTTTACACACAGATACACACCTACATTACACACAAATATATATATACTAGCGACTTGCCCGTCAAAAAATGACGGTCAATAAAATTTAAATGTTGTGAAATTTATTTGCAACACAAAATGAGTCTACTACATTTGTCCCTTTTTTGTTTCTAAAAAGAAATACACATTTCTTTTTTTAACTTTTTATTTTTTGTAACTTTCAACTTATATTTCATAATCATTTTTTTTTAAAAAAACAATATAATAATATCTTAATTTTAATGCATACATATTGTACTTTTTAATGCATACATATTGTAAAGTGTAACATGAAATTTTGTAACAGGCAACTTGTATATTATACAATCTTTCAACCTTCTTTTAACAATACTAACACTTTTAAATAGATATTTATCACTTAATAACTGCAGACTATATTAACTTAGAGTAAGTACATTTTTTTACAAATAACATTTTTTGTTTTATTTGTAACATTTTTGTTAAACTCTCGTTAAACTAAATTAGCATTGAATTCAGAGGAAGGCAAACAATAAAAAACCCCATTCAAACTTTTGCAATTGTATCTTAGAGGGAAAAAAATTAATTCCTTCCTGACCCCATTAACTGGCGATCGGATTACTCCCTGAATCAATACTTTTCCAAATCTTCTGAAATGGTTCAACTATATAGTAACAATACATGTTTAGCTATAACATATCTCTTTAACAAACAGTTTTTTACCTTTTTTTTTGTGGGACCAATCATATGAACATGAAACTTGTAACCCATTTCAATATGTTTAAGGATGTTTAAGTTTTTTTTTTATTTTCTGTTTGTCTTTTATGCAAATATCACATAGAGTTTCCAAAGTGAAATAGTGGTCCCCTATTTAAAGAGTCCCAGAGTACTTACATTTTGTACTGGAAGTCAAACCACTGTTCTCTATGGATTTTTTTGTCCATTGTATATAGTTTGTTCTTGAAATGTTGTTTTTGTGCAATAATATTGAGTACCTTAAAATGTTGTCATAGAAATGAAACTACTCTACTCTATGTTTACAACACCTCATAGTACACAATGTTTTTTGTGTAAACGCATCCATCGTCTAATAAATGACCCTGACTTTCATTTTCGTCAACAGTCACTTTAATTTCGTTTGGATTGGTGCACCTTGAAAAAGCAACATAGAGTTGTCCATGTGCAAAAACTGGTTCCTTTAAAAAAATCCCAACAGACTTAAAAGTTTGGCCTTGTGATTTATTGATGGTCATGGCAAATGCCATGATAACTGGAAACTGTCTCCTTTGAAGGACAAAAGGCAAACCACTCTCACTTGGAGCTAAATCAATTCTTGGTATAAAAACTCGGTCACCTCTATGGGTCCCAGTTATAATTTCTGCATGTATAAAATGATCTTTTAACTCATGCACAATTAATCTGGTGCCATTACAAAGTCCTTTTTTTGGATTCATATTTCGCAATAACATGACAATTGCACCTTTTTTCAATTGTAAAATATGTGGTGGCATTCCAGATGGTGTTAAGGAATTAATAAATTCGATACTAAAATTCGATTCACTCTCTTTATCATCAGCCAGAACTGAATCTGCACTGTAATAATTCTTCTGTGGTGCATTGATGTATTTTAAAATTTCATTATTTACATTCAAGGCATCGATATTTTTTGATGTTAATATCACTTTTTTTGCAATGTCTGAGTAATCCTCGTTATTAAGAGTGTTTAGAAATATGGCTGATATCAGTGATTCGTTGCAAACCATTTCTGATGGAATTTCAATAGTATCATTTGGTAAATGCTGTATTTCTGGATGTTTTCCTTCTCCGATTTTAATAAGCCAATCATTGAATTCATTTTGGCCTTCAGATCTCATATTTAATTCTAATTTGAGATGTGTAAATATTTGCCACAGTTTACTGGTCTTGATACATGTTTCAATGATCTCTGTTCTATTTCCGTGTGGCAAAACAGGTAATGTTTGCCGAAAATCTCCTCCTAACAGCATCACCTTTCCACCAAATGGCAACTTATTATCCATCACTTCTTTTAAGAATCTGTCAATACATTGCAGTGCGTGACATGACATCATTGTTGCCTCATCTATGATAATTAGTTTTGTTAGTTTAAATTTTTTTGCTTGTATAGAATTGAGTCGAATATCTGACACTGATGTTTCCAAAATGGGAACTGGCAGCTTAAATCCACTATGAACAGTTCTACCACCATCTAACAAAAGTGCAGCAATTCCAGTTGTTGCAAATGGCATAGCTATCTGACTGTGTGATCGAATATAACTCATCAAACAATTGTAAAGATAAGTTTTTCCAGATCCACCTGGGCCGTCTAGATAGAAATACCGGTCTTTGACCATTTCATCATCTGTAGCATTTGTGATGGCCTGAAATGCTTCTAACTGTTTAGTATTTAATGTTGCCAGTTTTTCTTGTGTTTTTTGTTTTTGTAGCTCAGTGTCATAATCATCAAAATTAATGTCATCTATAAGTCCTGGATCCGGTAAATTAAAACTTGAACAATTTAATCCATGAGCAAACAATATTTCTTGAATTTCCAACAATGTTTTTAACAGAGCAATTGGTTCTCTGTAACGTTTCAAGAAGTCTTCTGACATGTTTAATTTAAATGTTTCCCACAAAGTGAAAGCATCAGGTACATTGCAAAATATGCATATGAATGCAAATTGTTGTCTCATTTGCTTTGGCATTTGACATAGCGCTGCTTCTTCCAGACACCTCTCCCATTCTGTATCATCAGCTATGAAATTTTGCTGTCTTGCAGCTAATAGGAATGTATCATAAACTATGTCATTGACTGTACGTAAATGCTCAAAACTCTGTGCACCGGGAACATGTAGCAGAAGTAATCTTAAGCTGAAACGTTCAATATCCCTTGGACTGACGGTATAATTGCGTGGTATAATTTTTTGTGCATCTCTTCTTCGTTCTTTCCATTGACCATTTACAAATACATAGTAATATGGTATCTCTATGTATAAAAATTGTCTGGCCTGCGTATCCTGAATGTTTAATTTAAACCATGCTATAAGTGTGGTATCTCTGTCTTCACTTTGACATAATGCAAGTCTTTCATTTCCTTGAGTAAAGCAAACCATCTGACTTTGAGGCAAATGTACAGCTAAGCGATAGATAGCATGTGACCGATCATGCATCTCAAATTTCAAAAGGCGCCACATTGCTTCAGGAGCACTAACATAGCGAGCATCTAAATAATTTGATAGTTCAACGTGTACAATTGGATTTTCGTTTTCATTTACAGCACCTTGTACAACAACAGTAGCTGCGTCATATCCTTTGTATATATATTTATACACATACTTAATTGATTTAATCGAAGTGCAAGCTTCTACATTGATGTGTGCATTGTACTTGATAAACAAATGTGGATTGTATGGAACAACAAATCTATTATCAACCTTTTGGCCCCGGAAAATAGCTGTTTCTCCTTGTGTTCTTTTATACAAAGGATATCCATCACAATTAGCATAAGTTTGCATTTGAAATTGTTTTGGGAATTCTTTTGTACATTTTTTATTTTCCATACATGGTGAATTAGGATTCATCTCTCCACATGGGCCATGAATCATTCTATGTGTAACAATCTCCCAAAGTTTTGTATATTTTTCTTGGTCTGTCAATTCGGCAGAAATGACTGAATCCACTCTCTCTGCAGTTTTCAACTTATCTTTTTCCTGCAGTATTAAAAGTATGTGAGCATGTGGCAGTCCTCTCTTTTGAAATTCAATAGTGTAAACAAATGCCATACATTGTCCAAATAATTTTGCTTTAGTGATATCATGTATTAATGAATTCAGTTTGATTTTAAGTACTCTTGCCACTAAATCTGGTCGGTCAGATGTAGTTTGTCCCAAATACAAATTTTCCTTGATCTCTGGCCATTGGGGATTACACGTGAATGTAATAAATAAATCTGGTTTTCCAAATTTTGTGACAATAGCCATGGCATCATTATACCTTTCTCGCATATTGCGAGGAGATCCTTGGAAAGTTGATGGCAAAATAATTGCTCTTTCAGCTGGAATGTCTCTGTTTGCAGCTATTTCAGCCACATAATCCATTAATCCACAATACTGTTCAACTCGTAATTTTTTTTGTTGAAATTTAATGAAATTTAAATTATTGGCTTCAACTTGTAGATATGAATCAATAATCCATTGTTGAGTGAGTTTGCCTCCATGTAAAATTGGATTAAAGCAGTCACGGATAGCAGTTTGTGCAACTTTATATTCCAGCATTGAAACATTAGATCTAATTCGAAGTTTAGTATTGGGATAAGTTTCCAATTTTAATTTTGGTTCCCATCCAGGTTCACCATTTGGAAAGAAAATGGGATATGTCATTGGATCTAAATTACAACTTAATATATTGATGTTGATAAATGGTTGTTCTTCATTGCGTGGATATATTCTAATATCACGCTGAAAAGGTGGTTCACCATCCTCATTTTTAAACACCATAGCAACCTCATTTACTGTCGGTAAATTATATCTTCTTTGATCAGTGTTGCGATCTCTTTTTAACACCATATTTACTCTTGGTATAGGCAATAGATGTCTTTCAGCATGTTCCTGTTGTTCTTTTTCCAGCTGTGCTAATTGTTTGTATGCTTTACTATATGGGTTGTTTTGCATAATTTTATCCAGCTGTTCAAAGACTATGCGCAAACACTGTCTATTTTCTGGTAGTGTCATTCTTTGTTCCACAGCTTCCATCGTATCCAAGACATACAACTGTGCAAATTTCCTTGGCTCTCCTTCTTGTGGGTGTAAATGTGAAGTTCGGTGGTATATTTGACCTTGAATTTTGAAACAATAAGGACCATGTCCTGGTACATTTTCTGCTAAAGTTGCACCCATTGAAGCAAATGAAATTGCACTGTTATAAGACCTGATGTTTTGTTTGAAATTATTATAATTTTGAAATGTTGGATCACTCATAATACATTCTAAATAATATGGAAATGGATGTCTTAGTGGAAGTTTCACCTTTCCTTTCTGACAGCAACTAATGAAATTTCCATCAGTAGGTCTTTCCTTTATGAAATGATAGGCCCCACAAAACTGACAAAGCACATTAAGTAACCCACAATAATGAGTATCTACATGTACTGCAGTATTGAACACATTGTCATGCATTTTTTCCACATATATATCAAACCCACTTTCTATATGTACATTGTTGTCATGTGTGTCTACATTTAAGTCATTCTGCACAATAGAATCATTAGACACTGGTTCACATAGATGTTTTTTTTTACTTTTCCTTTTTTTGCAAGGCCCAACAGACTCACTTTTGGCTTTCTTAGCAATCTTTCTTTTATTTAAAAGTCTCTGTTGATCTTCTTCTCTCAAGCGTTGTGAAGTTTCTGGTGTATGAGCATCTCTCCACCTTTGCTTCCTTTCCCTTGCCAATCTTCTTTTGCGTTCCATTTTGTCTTCTCCATTATCTTCCATTTTTTAATCTGTAATAGTCAATATAAATATTAATTAGTCTTTCTTCTTATTTTTGTGTACATATGTCTTTTTACTTTTTGGACTGTTACATTAAAGTTGATGAATAAACGTTATCCTTGTTTCCAATGAAATAAATTAAACCATTTTTCAAAGTATTTTATTGACATATATTAAATTGGTAATAACTGGACATATATATTTATTATATCAATTATTCATCTTTCAATTCATTTTAAATCCTTCTTGATTCACTTCACTGCATACATTTTTTTTTTTTTTTTGGCAAGTGCTTCTTCTTTTTGTTAAATGTTTGTATTGCTTCGTATTGTCTATTCAACTTTCCATAAAATTTTTTAACATATGCTGTTTTGATGTGTCAGGACCAAATTAAATATTTACCTGCAAAGACGGTCTTGATGTTGTTCAAAGGCTGCAAACGTCACACTGTGTGTTTATTCACTTTCCTTGATCAATAATCTGTAATTTAAATTTTTGAATCTTTGTATTATTTCACTTCACCCATATCATGAAATAAACATCAATCAAGAGACATATATTTTTATTCCTTAAAAACCTGAAAGCAAATTCTTTAATATGTTCCTATAGTAATCTAATACAAAACTGTTTTTGATATTACTCATTATTAATAATTAATTCATTAAATAAAGTGCATTATGAATGTTATTTTTAATTCTTTCACACAGGTAAGCACAATATCTAACAAATTAATTACTAATGTAATATACATTATTAATTAATAATTATATTTAATGTACATTATTAATTAATGCAGAATATATAAGCAACTATTAATTTAATGTACATTATTAATTAAATTTAAACTTAAAACATAAACATGAGTCTATCTGAGAATTAAATTATTAAAATCATGTACATTCTTAATTAATGAATCAATGTGTTTGTTTTCTGCACATTCTTAAACGCTAACATTTTTGATATTACTGTTTAGTAATAATTAATTAATTGTAGAAAGTACATTCTAAACGTTATTTACAATTCTTTTACACAGGTAATTACAATATCCAATTAATTAGTAATCTAATGTACAATTAATTAATGCACAATATATAACCAATTAATTTGTAATAGAATGTACATTATTAATTAATAATTAAATTTAATGTACATTATTTATTAATTCATGAATAAATGTGTTTCTTTTTTCTGGACATTCTTAAACGCAAACTCACTTTTATATTAATGCTTAATTCATTAATTATTTAATGTACATTATCAATAGTATTGTCAATTGTTTCACACAGTTAAGCTCAATATTATATTTCTGTTAATGAAATAATGTACATTAATTTAATAGTTAATTGGTTATATTTTATTGATGATTAATTCTTAATTAAATAAAATACATAATAAATATTATTTACAATGTTTCACACATTTAAGCACAATATATAATCAATTAATTATTAATTTAATGTACATTATTAATTAATAATTCAATGTAATGTACATTAATAATTAATGCACAATACATAACCAATTATTAATTTAATGTACATAATTGTCCTTATTAAGTAACTAATAATATAGTAATTAATTAATGATACTTCTTAAAATGTACCTTTTGTAATTCAATGTTCCTGAATCAGTATCCTGAAGAGCTATCAATCTCTTTCGATTTTCCAGCATCCGAAAATGTCCAGTCACACTGTCATCACCTCAGTAAAAGGTGTCAGTAATGTGTCAATTGTGCCCTATATATAGGTTTTTGCGCGAGCCAAATGCATTGTTTTCGGTGGGAAATACGGGTGCGCGAGCGAAATGCATTGTTTTCGGCGGGAAATACGCTGTTGCTCGAGTCCAATGTGTTGTTTTCGGCGGGAAATCAGAGTTGGCGCGAGACAAAGGCGGGAAATCGTAGTCGGCGCGAGGCAAAGGCGGGAAATCGTAGTCGGCGCGAGGCAAAGGCGGGAAATCGGAGTCTACGCGAGACAAAGGCGGGAACTCCGTGTTAATCCGGAAATGTGTGGTGTGCGTCTTATCGGATTTTCCGTAAGTGTTTTCCGTGTCTATAGTGCTGTAGCCTCGTTTTCGTTTTGTTCGGCCGCCATTTTTTCTCTCGCTTATTTTTTTTAAAGTGTCTAAACTCTTTTATTTTGCTTTAAATGAAGGCGATAGTTTTTGTTTTGAGGTCCAGGATGCTTCCTCTTGCTGTCGGTAACATTTTTATTTATGTGTTCTGTGTATTTAGTGTGTTTTATCTTTTTTCTTGTCCGCGGGTTGCGTCCGATTTTTGCGATGTCGTAATGTGTCTTATACGCCGTCACGGATTATCCGTAATGTGTCTACGCAAGTCTTTTTCGTGCTCAGAGTGCTGTAGCCTCGTTTTCATTTTTTTCGGCCTCCATTTTTTCTGTCGCTTATTTTTTTTTTTTGTGTTTACATTTTTGTATTTTAAGGTAAATCAATGTGTAACTCGCTTTCTGCAGGTCGTGGATGCTCCCTCTTGCTATCGGTTAGGTTTTTATGTATGTGGTGTGTGTAGTTATTGTTAATTTTAATTTTTATGATAGGCGGTTTGCGGCCGTATTTTTTTACTACGTTTTAACGGCTCGCCTCGCTACGCGAGGCTCGCCGGACGATGAGCGCCTGCGGCGCTCATCGCTAAGCCCGCTAAAGTTCTACGGGTTAATTGCCAAAGTGCAACGGTTTAACGGCTCGCCTCGCTTCGCGAGGCTCGCCGGACGATGAGCGCCTGCGGCGCTCATCGCTAAGCCCGCTAAAGTTCTACGGGTTAACGGCTCGCCTCGCTTCGCGAGGCTCGCCGGGCGATGAGCGCCTGCGGCGCTCATCGCTAAGCCCGCTATTCGTACGGACCACGCAAACAGCGTGACGACGACTCGTAGCAGGACAATTATAATATGTGATATATATATATATATAGATACACATACATACATATACATACACACATAAATATACATACACATACATACATATATACACACACATACATGCACACATACACACACATACACATACACACACATACATACATACACACACACACACATACACATACATATCCATATCCATATACTGCAGCATTTGGGAGCATTTGGGAGCCCTTGACCCTCCCTGACCCTCCCTGACCCTCCTGATCCTCCCTGACCCTCTCTGACCCTCCCTGACTGTCCTGATCCTCCCTGACCCCCCTGATCCTCACTTTTCTTCTGATCTCTGCCATCTTGTTCTCACCCCAGCGCTTCCTACCAGCACTCCTCGTGTACTGCAGTGTTGCGTGTGTGACGTCACTAGGACGCACCGGCCGACGCGATGCTGGTAGGAAGCGCTGGAGTGAGATCAAGAGGACAGAGGCAGTTTGAAAAGGTATATTCGCCGTATAAGACGCACCAACTTTCCTCCCCCAGTTTTGGGGAAGAAAAAGTGCGTCTTATACGGCGAAAAATACGGTATATATATATATATATTGATCAGTAAGGTCAGTGTAAAATATATATATATATATATATATATATTTTAAAATGAATTAATAATTAATTAATAAATTAATATACATTAATTAATTAATCAATAACTTTCATCAATGCAAAACATAAAGAGCTAATCATGTTTTCTTAAAGAAGGGCATCATTGAAATGTAAAATTCATATCCAAACACAAATAACTATGAACAAACTATAGATTGCCCTGAAAAGCATTTGTAATGTTTTGATTCAATTAATTAATTAATCAATCAATGCATGATGTTTAATTGCCATACATTCAAATGTAAATAGCTAAGCATCTATGTATTCATAAACAAGTTCAATCAAAAATGTTTTTTTAATTATTATTTAAGAATTAATTAATTAACTAATATACATTAATTAATTAATCAATAACTATCATCAATAAAAAAAAAAGACTTAATCCTGTTTTCCAAAAGAAGCGCATCATGAAATGATATAGCGTATATACTCGAGTATAAGCCGACCCGAGTATAACCCGAGGCACCTATTTTACCACAAAATACTGGGAAAACATAGTGAGTATGAGCCGAGGGTGGGAAATGTGCTTCTCCCTGTGTCCCTCTGTGTCCCCCTCTTGTGTGCCCTCTGTGCCCCTTGCTTGTGTCCCCCTCTATCTCCCCTGTGTCTCTTCCCCCCTCTCCCTCCCATGTGTCTCCCCCCCTCTTCCTCCCCTGTGTATCTTCCCCTCCTCTCCCTCCCCTGTGTCTCTTTCCCCTCCCTCCCCTGTGTCTCTTCTCCCCTCTCCCTCCCCTGTGTCTCTTTCCCCCTCCCTCCCCTGTGTCTCTTTTACCCTCTCCCTCATGTCTCTTTCCTTCCCCTCCCTTATTATCCTCTCTCCTCAAACCCCCTCCTCCACCCGCCTCCTCATCCTCCCATCTCATCCTCCCTTCTCATCCTCAACCCCCCTCCTCAACCCTCCTCCTCATCCTCAACCCCCTTCTCATCCTCAACACCCTTCCTCAACCCCCCTCTTCAACCCCCCCTCATCCTCCCTTCTCATCCTCCCTTCTCATCCTCAATCCCCCCTCCTCAACCCTCCTCATCCTCAACACCCCTCCTCATCCTTAAAACCCACTCCTCAACCCCCTCCTCAAACCCCCTCTTCAACCCCCTCCTCATCCTCAACCCCCCTCCTCAACCCTCCTCCTCAACCTCAACCCCCCTCTTCAACAACCCTCCTCATCCTCAACCCCCCTCCTCAACCTCAACCCCCCTCCTCATCCTCCCTCCTCAACCCCCCTCCTCAATCCCCCTCCTTAACCTCCCTCCTCAACCCTCTCCTCATCCTCAACCACCCTCCTCATCCTTCTTCCTCAACCCCCTCCTCATCCTCCCTCTTCAGCCCCCCTCATCAACCCCCCCTCAATCCCCTTCCTCATTCTCAAACCCCCTCCTCAACCACCCTCCTCAACCCCCATCCTCAACCCCCCTCCTCAACCCCCCTCCTCATCCTCCCTCCTCAACCCCCCTTTCTCAACCCCCCTCCTCATCCTCCCTCCTCAACCCCCCTACTCATCCTCCCTCCTCAACCCCCCTCCTCAACCTCAACTCCCCTCCTCATCCTCTCTCCTCAACCGCCCTTTCTCAACCCCCCCAATCCTCCCTCCTCATCCTCAACCACACTCCTCATCCTACCTCCTCAACCACCTCTTCATCCTCTCTCCTCAACCCCCCTCCTCATCCTCAACCCCCCTCCTCATACTTCCTCCTTAACCCCCTCCTCAACCTTCCTCCTCAACCCCCCTCATCAACCCCCCCTCAAACCCCCTCCTCACTTTACCCCTCTCTAATTTCCTCCCCCTCTCTCTTTCCCTTCACTTACCTTCCATCAGCTGCTCTTCTGCACCTCCGCGTGTCTTCTAGCTGTGTCGGACCCAGCCAATGCTAATGACATAACGCGCATCCTCAACCCCCCTCCTTAAACCCCTCCTCATCCTAAACCCCCCTCCTCAACCCCCCTCCTCATCCTCAACTCCCCTCCTCAACCTCAACTCCCCTCCTCATCCTCCCTCCTCAACCCCCCTTTCTCAACCCCCTCCTCATCCTCCCTCCTCAACCCCCCTCCTCATCCTCAACCCCCCTCCTCATCCTTCCTCCTCAATCCCCTCCTCATCCTCCCTCCTCAACCCCCCTCAATGACGTGATGCGCATGTGACGTCATTAGCATATGCTGGGTCCTGACACAGACGGAAGACGCGCCACGGAGAGGAGAAGCAGCAGATGTAAGGTAAGTGAGGGGAAAGGGAGAGTGGGAGGTAATACGAGAGGGGTAAAGTGAGGAGGGGGGTTGAGGAGGGGGGTTGAGGTTGAGGAGGGGGTTGAGGATGAGGAGGGGGTTGAGGATGAAGAGGGGGTTGAGGAGGGGGGTTGGGATGAGGAGGGGGGTTAAGGAGGGGGGTTGAGGATGAGCAGGGGGGTTGAGGATGAGGAGGGGGGTTGAGGATGAGGAGGGGGGATGAGGAGGGAGGATGAGAAGGATGATAAGGGAAGGGGAGGGAAAGAGACACGAGGGAGAGGGGAGGAAAGAGACACAGGGGAGGGAGACGGTGGGGAGGTTTGAGGTTCCTATCCCTGTTAGGCAGTGAGCAGTAATACAGATATATAAGTGCAGTGTAAAATCTACATTAATTTAGCAGGTGTCAGAGCATAATAAACTGATGTAAATGTTTAACTGCTTTGAGGGTCATATCCCTGTCAGGCAATGAGCAGTAAAATAAATATATACAGTAAATGCAGTGTAAAATATACATTTTTTTTAAATATTACTAATTAATGATTAATAAAATAATGTATGTCAATAATGAATTGATTAATAAATGTGTTAGAAAGAGAAATGTTTTTCTTTTTTTCACTGAGATTATTTGTTAATTAATGTGCCACAGTCCTCCCCCAATGGAGGTCTCAGAGCATACTAAACTAATATTTGAGGGTCCTATCCCTGTCAGCCAATGAGCAGTAATACAGCTATATAAGTATTATTACTAATTAATAAATTAATGTATGTTAATGAGCAGTAATACAGATATATAAATGCAGTGTAAAATATAAACATTTTTAGTGCAGTGAAAAATATATATATATATTTTCCTAATGATTAATAATTAATAATTAATAAATTAATGTATATTAATAATTAATTCATCAATTATTTTTTTAATACTAATGATTTTTTTTTTAAATAATAAATAATTAATAAATATATTAGAAAGAGCTATGCATTTATGTATTCATAAAGTAAGGGCAGTGTAAAATATAAGATTTTGCATAGTTATTTGTTTAATACTAATGAATATTTTTTTTAATAATAATTAATTAATTAATAAATTAATATACTTTACGTATTTTAATTAATATCCAGCAATAAATATCCTGAAGAGCTAAAATTTTCTTAGAATTTTCCGGCCGCAGAAAATGTACAGTGAGACTGTTCATCACCTGAGGAGAAAGTGTCAGCAATGTGCCAAGTGTGCAGTATATATAGGCTGCATGCACAAGGCAAAACCGTTTGTTTAGGAGGGAAAACAGCCATTTCAGAATCCGAATGTTATTATTTGCAAGTTAGTGTTGTAAAATGGTGGCGATTGTCTATGTCTTATGTGCCTCGCAAGCATTTTCCGTCCTTCCTAAAAGTTTTTTTTTGTAACTCGTACGTCCCTCGTTTTGCCTCGTTTTACATTTTTCAGGCAAACATTTTTTCTCGCTTAGTCGATTTTGTAATCTTTAAAAAATGACAAATATTCCTTGAAATAACTTCCAACTTCACTCACAGGCTTCCTGAATCTCCCCCTGTGCTGTGCGTGATTTTGTAAGCTAATTTGAGACATATTTCTGTTTTTTTGTTTGTTTTTCGATTTCTGCGTTTCGGCTGTTAAATCTGTATGTTTCCGAGGTCGGATTTTTTTGCCCCCGAGATTTCAAGGTCAGATTTCTTTTTCTAAGTCCTGCGTTCCTCAACTGCTTGCAGGCTTAGTCCTGCGTTCGTTCCACTGTATATAGATAGATAGATAGATAGATAGATAGATAGATAGATAGATAGATAGATAGATGTTGCTCACAAACATCTGTGACATGTTCTGTGTTTTATTTGGAGGTAAATACTTACCCTGGTAAATCCCTGAGTGCTGTTTATATTGACTGTTTCCTATAAAAGCTATCATGAGAGCTGCAGAGATAATGAATTGTGCAGTCTGATCCAATTAACGAGCCTCACATCATATCAGCAGATGGTTTAAACCATTTGATTTTTATGAGGGATCTACTACTGAGCATAAAAGTAATTGAAATAACTTACTGGTGTGCACTTAATGTATTCAACATAAACAAGAAATATTCTGTAGATGTTTGCTAAATACAGAGGAAAAGATGAACCGAGCTAGGTGCAGTATCCAGCGTTTTTTGTCTTTAATGGACTCTGAACTGATGGATATTGCTCTGCAACATCATGTAAAACAGTCAGAATTTAGAACAAAAATCAATAAAAATGTTTGAATTAAATGACATTTTTTAGTTTTTTAAGTGGTTGTAAATGTTGCAGTTCTAGTTTTAATTTATTGAAGGTGATTACTTACCTTTTGTTTTAGTTATAGTTATGGAGAGAAAGAGCTGAAAAGGTCTCAGTTCCTGACGATAACATAAATTAAACTTTCTTCTTAAAAAAGTGGTTCTCAGCAGCCCGTTGACATTATCTGCTAGTCCTCAGGGACAAAGAGGAATGAGAAGAGACTTATACTTTAAGTACCATTATCATCACATATATAGTTGTGGATCTTTGCGCGTTTGCGATGTTGGTCACGCAGTTGCGACCTCAATGAGCTCCAAAGGCGCTCATTGCAGCCAGCGGCACCATCACGCATGCAAGCCTCGCAAAGCGAAGCAGCCGTGCATTACTTAGGCTGCATTGTGAGGGTTGCAACTGTGAGCCAAGCGCATAACTGTAAAAACCCTAAAACCAACACAAAAAAATAACAAATACAATAGCCCACTCATAGACAGCACAGGGGAAAGCCAGGAATCTGGGGAGTGAGGTGGCAAGCGATTTTGAGCCACATTTGGGGGTTTTCGTCAATCAAAAATAGGCTAAGCGAGAGAAAAAATGGCGGACGAAAAACGAATGAAAACGAGGCTGAGCAAAGCCAGGCACGCAGGACTTAGAAAATACAAGACGGCAAAGACAGTAACACTTACACTAACAACGCCAGGCACACGGGACTTTGAAAATAAAACCAACGGCAGTCAGTGCGTAACATGCTAACAAGCCTCTCATCACAAGGCCCATAAACTGGATGGGAGGAGAAGCTCGCAATGAGCCCCTGAAGGCGCTCATTTTGAGACCTGTGATGAGCACCGAAGGTGCTTAGTGTGGTGCTGGTGGGTTACCAAGCCCTGCAATGAGCGTGAGGCCAGTACAGTAGACGGGAGGAGAAGCTCACAATGAGCACCATAGGCGCTCATTTTGAGCCACGCAATGAGCGTCGAAAGTGATCATTGCGGAGCATGAAAGTTGAGGGTTCACAAGCCCTGCAATAAACTTTGAAGCCACTCATTGCGGGGCCTGTGATGAGAGCGTTTGGCGCTCATCACAAGGCCCGTACAGTAGACCGAGGGAGAGGCTGATCGCAGAATATACAGCATTTCCAGACTTAAAATTGTATTGCCTTCATTTTTGAAGGGCAAGTAGCTAGCTCTAAATATATTTGAAGTTTTATCTGGCCCAGATTAATAATTGAACATCCATTACTAAACTATATATCTATTTTCCATATATTTTACCCCTCTATAATCCATTCAAGATCAGTCACAGTTATTCTATACCTTGTCTGTTATCATTACCCATGCTTGAACTACTAGCTATCCATATGCAGAATAACTTATACTTTTATTGCTATATTAATTTATTTATCATCAATAGCCTTTCAACCAACCTTTCAGATTAATCCAATGGGATCTTCCTAAATAACTCTAAAAAAATATCAGGCATAAGATCTTTGTTTTAAATTTAGTCCATGCCATTTTCTTTTTTGAATAGCTTTCAAGTTATATTCATTCTAACCTATCTTATTATGATTATCTTTATTTATATCGCGCCAACATATTCCGTAGTGCTGTACAAGGGTTGAGTACATGGCAAAAAAAAAACTTAACAACTTGTAAAGAATGGAGGGCCCAGTTTTTGAGCATAAAATCAAATGTACATAGAGCTTGTTTCCAAGGCACTGACACAAGATTGAAAACTCACAAACTTACAATCTAAGGGTTTAGGTGTGATTCAAGAGGTTGACAAATGCAAGATGGCAGTGTGAAAGCAATTTGTTTAGTCAAGTGGAGGTGTATGTGTGTTGTACTGTAGATTGTGGGTGTAAGTGTTTTTAAGCTGTGTAGTGGTCGGTTGTACATGTTAAGGCTGAAGGTGATAAGATTTTTTAAACAGGTGTGTTTTTAATACATTTTTAAAGGTTTTGAGGCAGGAAGATAGTATAATGGAGAGAGGCAAGGAGTTCCAAATAGTAGGAGTAGCACGAGAAAAGTGTTGAAAATGGGAGTAAGAGGAGGTGATGAGAGAGGAGGAAAGAAGAAGGTCGTTAGCAGAATGAAGGGGACGGTTGGGAGAGTATTTTAAAACAGAGATTTAAGGAGGTGCAAGGTTGTTGAGGGCTTTATATGTTATGGTCATGATTTTAAATTTAATTTGGGAAGCTATGGGATGACAGAGAGGAGCTGCAGACACTGATCATTTGGTATTGAAGATGAGTCTAGCGGAGGCGTTCATTATGGATTGGAGGGAAGACAAATGAGAGATGGGTAGGCAATATCATTAATATCTAGTATCTCCATCCAACTTCAACAATTTATTATTATTTCCAATTCTAACTTCCCATTTCATAGCAGACCCTGGCAATTCCGTTCTTTTCAGTATGACCCCCATTTACCACCGGACAAAAACAAAATTCATCATCAATTTCATTTGCCTCCCTCATTCACATGGTTTTCAGCCTATGAAGTTTATAACTAAACACTAAATATACAAGAAATCCCTATATGTGCACACCTATCATTGTTAAATCTCCTAAGGGACAAATATTAAAACATCACTTTTATTAAATATTAATATTAAAATAATTTAAAATATTATCAGACGCAGGAATAGACTAATATTTCTCGGTTATAGGGAGTTAAACAAAAAAGTGCAAATATATAAGGTGCTAGTGTTCATATATATAGGAAAGGAACCAGAACAAATGCTGATTCTATAATAATGTAAATACTATACATAAAGGGCTGTCAATAAAGTGCTTTACTGTAAAAATGATACTAGTGCTTCCTAAACCGAATCAGACCTCTAGCTAATTTTACAATAATTCAAAGTGCAAAGTGCTATTCAATAATATTAGCATTGTTTCTGTAGTATTTACATAACTCTAACTTTCTATCTCTATTTTTTTACAGAAGTTTTTAGTTAGTGAAGACATTGCTTTTGGATGCTATGTGCTTAAATAGAGCCCTTTTAAATTTGCTGAATCTAATAAGGCTGTTAGTGTTTAGTCATTCCTCATTTGTTTCCCTAGTAGAACCTCATAAAGCAATACTTGTCTTAACCTGAGCCACCTTTTCTTTGTGTTAGTAGTATGAAGTTTATACCCACCATAAATTTTCCAGCCTCACTAATGGCATTTCATGAAACTTTTGTCCTCTCTATTCCTCACATGCCCTTATTGAAATTTTGATAATAAAGTATAACATTTTTTATTTGTTTTATTTTTCAGAATTTTGGTTAGGTCACTCTCTGAATCAATAGCTGTCAGGTTAGACTGCTTAGAGGGTTAGGGAGATCCAGAGAAGTATGATACTTTGAAAATATGGGCCAAAATTTGCAATGAAGGGCTGCTTTGTGGCCACATAGTGGTGAAAAGGGCATGTCCTTGGACATGGGCAAGTACACTGCTTAGAAGATATGGGAAGAAATCTGCTATGGAGGGCTTGTTGAAAGCCACATGGTGGTGAAAAGGCTCGTCCTTGGACATGGACAAGGATGCTGCTTAGTATATATTTGCCAACATCTACTATGAAGGACCTTGGACATGGGCAAGAAAATAAAAAGTGTTATCTTGGTGTAGACTCCATACAACAAGGGTTGAAACCTTGGCTCTCCAGCAATATAAATGCCTTCACGGCCGTTATATATGAGACAAAATTTATACTGTGTGGTTTGTTGAAAGCCATCTGGTAATGAAAAGGTAATTAACTTAGACATGGGCAAGGATGCTGCTTGTAGATAGGGGGGATGTAGGGCTTGTTGGAAGCCAAGGATAAGCAATCACAGAGAAACAACCTCCTAGCACAAAATGAGGTTTTTAAGGAAGAGGCAGGCTGGAAGAACTTATGAAAGGTGGGAGAGGGGCCCAACCACAACTCCCAGGTTACACTTGGACATTTGCAGTCTGGTCTCTCTCTGAATCAGTAGCTGTTAAGTTAAAAGGTGCCACCTGACCTATTTTTCGCCTGCTTGGAGGGCTAGATCAAGAGAAGGGGGCTACTTAGTAGATATGGGTCAATAATCGTAATGAATGGATTAAATGCATGTTCTTGGCCATGGTGAAGGATGCAGAGGCTATGGGCAAGTTTCTGCTTGTTGAAAGCCACATGGTGATGGACATGCCAAGGACACTGCTTTCTAGATATATCCAAAATTTGCATTAACAAGCTTCAAAGTGTCTCCTTAAAAATGGGCAATGATGCTGCTTAGTGTGGAAATTTGCTATGGAGGGCTTGGTGAAAGTCACATGGTGATGATGAAGGCATGTACATTACAATTCCCAGGTTACACCTGGGCATTTTTGGTCTTGTCCCTCTCTAAATCAGTAGATGCTGGGTTGGAAGGTGCTACATGAACCCTTTTTGAACTGCTTAGAGAGCTAGGAAGATCCATAGAGGGAGAGCTACTTAATAGACACAGGCCTACATTTGCAATGAAGGGCCAGGATTTGATGTGAGGGCTTGTTGAAAGCCACATAGTAATGGAAAGGATGTGTACTTGGACATGGGCAAAGGCACAGCCTAGTAGATATGGCCAAAATTGGATGTGAAGGGCTAGGTGAAAGCTACATGGTGATGACAAAGGTGTATCCTTGGACATGGGCAAGGATGCTGCTTAGATTTGTGCCAAAATCTGAAAATATAGGGCTTGGTGAAAGCTGAGAAAGCATTAACTTGGACATGGACAAGGACGCTGCTTGGTATTTAGGGGCTAAAAGCTGCAAATGTAGGGCTGGTTGAACACCAAAAAAAAGCCTTACATTGGCATAGACTCCTTGCAGCAAGAGTAGAATCATGGCTCTCAAGCAAAGTAAATGCCCTCATGGACATTAGATATGGGCCAAACTCTGCACTGTGGGACTTGTAGACTGCAATGTGGTAATGAAAAAGGCATTCATTTGGACAAGGACACTGCTTTGTAGATAGGGGGCCAAAATGCTGAAAATGTAAGGCTTGCTGAAATAGAAGGATTTGCAGATGAACATCTTCCACAGGCTCAAAAATGAAGGAAATGAGGTGTGCAAGGAAGAGGCGGGCAGATTTTGAAAGGTTATGAGCTTATGAAAGGTTGGAGAGGGACCCTCCCACAAATACCAGGTTACACCTGGACATTTATGTTTTGGATTCTCTGAACTTCCCTAATCACTTGTCTCCCATTTCAGTGACCATATGCCCACTATACATGTAGTTCCATAAATGGTTCTGCTCATCCCAAACTTCAGACACTCCAAGCCAGAGTTACTAAACAGCACTTTATCAGACTATGACTAACCATACTCTCCTTTCATCAGCTTCTATACTTTAACATTGGTAGATTCAGTGCTTTCAGGCACTGAAAGCAATGAGTCACAAACTGCCTCATCTCCAGCCAGGCCGCCAACTGTAGGCACTTTATCATTACGGTCATGGACCGAACAAAGGTTTACTCAAAAGCTTACCGACATATGCATTGGCTAGAAAGGACAAATTGGACAGGTTGCTGACTTCTCTACCCAATGATCAGTAAAACCAAATACAAAGAATGTTAATTGAAATTCCTTCTTTAATTAACTCCTTGGAAAACAGAATGTCCAGATTAGATAATTCATTTGGAGCAGACCCTGTCCTACCTTCTACATCCCACAACACTTCTCCAGGTCAGCGACCAAATATTCCCCCTACTATGGGCCATATTCTGTCGCCCAATTCATACATTTATACACACTTAAAACTGCTCTTAATATTGCCATATATTCTATTAGCTACTCACAATCCCATAATGGGTTACCTGCCCACAATAACTACAGACCAGCCAAACCTGCAAAACCAGCCTTAGAACTAAATAAGTTTTAGCACAGCATAAATATTTCAAGCACTAAATTAGCTACACAAAATCAGTATTATTGCTTGCAGATAAAGTGTTACTCGCAACTGAGAAAAGTATCACTTTTCTGTCACAAATATTAAGAGTACTAAATCGGACTTGCAAAAGCTTTTTTAAACACCTATTAGAGCTGTAAAAGCAATTAAACACACAATACTGTACAAGCATGGGAATGCATGGAAAGACATTAGAATTCATTGCACAACAATTTCAAACCCACAAATATTCAATTAAAAATATTTATTTAAAAGTTATTTCTGAGTAATATCGATCCCGGGACTCACAGGGTTAATATATATCATGAAACCCACATGGACTAAAACAGATGATCTAATGCATTTTTTATATTGCTAGAGTGCTTGATTGTGAGTCAGATCGGCAAATAATACTTATTGGTACTAATTAATTCTTAGTCTCCGACTGCAGATTATTTGTAACTTCCATGTTTTACTGATGTAATTTAACAGCTGTGTCTAAAAAAATATTTATGGGCTTGCTTAAATATTGTCAGATCATATGATCATGCCCTCTGAAATCAGACTTAAAATGGCAGGGTTTACAAGTTCAGCTTTACATTTGGAATTTGCGAGCTGGAGTCAATAGAATGCATCTAAACATTTATAAAAAATATACCTGCAGACAAATTTGTGAGTTTGAGGCATCTGTGAGAAGCTTATAGAATAGGGCTCTATGGAATAGATGGTCATTCTTTCTTTTTCAATTGTCAGCTTATTCTCCCTGTGTCAATATATATATACATATCCATCACACTTCAAACTTTTGCACCAGAACAATATCATCACAGATTCCTGGTCCACCGTCAAAGTTTCCTTGTTTCTTCACTTCAGTCTAGAACTGCAATTCCTGTTCCTGTTGCAGCTCATGCCTAGAGTAACTAATGGAAAGACCATTCAGTATGAGTAATTACTTCAGAAGAATCAGTCTTTGAAAAATTGTCTAAACTAAGATCACTCTACCATTCCTCTATAATCCTACTAGTCCTCATATCGCTAACTAAACACTTCCAACTGGTATTTTAGAATCAAGCCTCCATTTGACCTTTCATTAATTGTATTAATTGCCTCATATCAGCTATACAGTTCCACTTTCCGCAGCACATTTTATCTAGCAACTGCATCCAATACAGAGACATGGCTTTGATTTACAGTTTATATATATTCTTTGTCTATTTTGTCATGTAAACTCATACACGCTTTAAAAAACAACCAAAAAACATGGATTTGAAACCTGGTACTATTAAAATGCTTTATTTAGATGACTCATGCTAAGTGTGAACATTAAAGGCACGTTTTCAACTTCTGTGATGTCAAACACATTTCACACCTAAATTAAGCTATCTAAAACCCCATGAACTCAGTAGCAATTTAAAAAAAACAAACACTAATTACACACAACTTTCAACTCCATGTATGATGGTACAAAGATAAATTCAGATAATTGTTTTTGGAACTGGAAACCGAGCAAGGTTGAGATCCTGTCTGTTGACCAAAGACCAAAAAAGACTTTTGAACTATCCAAATGTGAAAGAAATCCTCAATTTGCAAGATTAATTACCTTGTAGTAGTGTGAAGGCCATTTTTTGCTTCTATTGCATAATGTTTACTAATATAAATAAATATTTATAATTTAAATGTGTTCTTTCAGATCTAAATCATATAAATCATCACAACAGGAATGATCCAGGGAGAAATTCGATCACCAGTCTCTGGGGTCAGGAAGAAATGTTCCTTTTATTTTTCCTTATGAGACAATTGGCAAAGTTTCAATGGAGTTTTTTTTCTTTTTGCCTTCCTCTGGATCAATTAACAATTATTAACAAATAGTCTACATATTAAAAGGATCAGAAGCAATCTAAAAAGGTTGAACTTAATGGACAAACAGTCTTTATTCAAGCTCAAATACTATGTAAGTATGTAACAGCCCTACAAAACATGTGTAACCACAATTTTTAGGCACTGTCTAACCTTGGGAATGCCACTTTGTGTAAAATTTCTATATAAACTGTATTAGAAGTGACTTTAGGCTAGTGACCCTAACATTAATTGTATTACACTAATCAAATTAGTTCTAAATACTGTATATTTTTGGCAGCAAATGCTAATGAAGGGGGAATTTGCTAAGCATCTCAGTGATGTGCATACCTGAATTTAATAAGGACTTTTCCATATGGGGAGGAATTGAAACCACAGACCTTTTCACCTCATTTCAGCCATTTGTGATGCTTAGTAAATTTTCCTCTATGTTTGTAAGAGCAGATAAAGGGATGTTACAGCTACTTATTACCTTTACTTGCCTGTCACTAAGGGAACATGGGAAGGATTATCAAATGACTTAATGGGATAGTAAGCTCCTATAACTTGCTCATGCTCCACACCCACAAGCCGAATTTGTGTGTCTTCTTTTGAGCTAATAGCTGCAGCTGCATGCTTTATTGCAATGGGGAAGTATCATCCAATCAGATACTGTACCACCTCATTGCGCATGCGCAATACACACATTTTTGGATGCTGAGAGCGCAACTAGCACGTGCACTATCGGTGCACACCTCGAGAGGGCCCCTGGAGCTCTCAACCCCCTTCCTGACCCTCCCCTTGGCACATCCTGATCCCCCCTCGGTATCCTCTTGATCCCCCCTCCCGATCCCTCCTTGGTATCCTCTTGATGCCTCCCTCTGGATCCTGCCCCTCTTGCCCCCCCTGCTGATCTCCCTACTGACCCCCCTTGCTGATCTCCCCTGCTGATCCCCCCTGCTGATCCCCGTGCTGATCAGTGTGACTGTGTGTGACTTTGTGAGTGTGACTTAGTGTGACTGTGTGTATGTCTGTGTGAATGTGACTGAGTCAGTGTGTGGGACTGACTGACTTAGTAAGTGTGACTAAGTGATTGTGAGTGTGACTGTGTGTTACTGTGTGAGTGTTACTGAGTGAGTGTGACTGAGTGAGTGTGACTGTGTGAGTGTGTTTGTGTGAGTGTGACTGTGTGAGTGTGACTGAGTGTGACTTTGTGAGTGTGACTGAGTGTGACTGTGTGTGTATCTGGGTGAGTGTGACTGAGTGAGTGTGTGAGACTGACTGACTGAGTGTAACTGAGTGAGTGTGAGTTTGACTGTGTGAGTGTTACTTAGTGAGTGTGATTGTATGAGTGTGACTGAGTGTGACTGTGTGTGAGTATCTGTGTGAGTGTGACTGAGTGAGTGTGACTGAATGAGTGAGTGTGACTGAGTGAGTGTGACTGTGTGTGACTGTGTGTGGGTATCTGTGTGAGTGTGACTGAATGAGTGTGACTGACTGATTGTGACTGAGTGAGTGAGTGTGACTGAATGTGTGAGTGTGACGAGAAGTGTGACTGTTTGTGAGTGAGCGTGTGTGACTGAATGTTACTGTGTGAGTGGGACTGACTGAGTTTGATTGACTTTGAGTGAGTGTGTCTGTGTAAGAGTGATTGACTGAGTGAGTGTGTGCGTGTGACTGAGTGTGACTGAATGAGTGAATGTGTGCATGTGACTGATTAAGAGTGAATGACTGAGTGTGACTGTGTGTGCGTGTGACTGAGTGAGAGTGAGTGAGTGTGTGAGAGTGACTGACTAAGTGAGAGTGAGTGTGTGAGAGTGATTGACTGAGTGTGTGCATGTGATTGAGTGAGTGTGATTGAGTGAGTGTGACTGAGTGTGACTGAGTGAGTGTGACTGTGTTACTGTGTATGAATGAGTGAGTATGAATGACTGTGTGACTGAGTGTGTCTGAGTCAGTGTGACTAAGTGTGAGTGAGTGTGACTGAGTGAATTAGTGTGTGCGTGTGACTGAGTCAGTGCTACTGAGTGTGACTGAGTGAATATGACTGAGTGAGTTTGTGCGTGTGACTGTGTATGTGTGACTGAGTGTGACTAAGTGTGTGTGACTGAGTGTGACTGTGTGAGTGTGACTGTGACTGTGTATGAGTGAGTGAGTGCATGTGACTGAGTGAGTGTGAATGACTATGTGATTGAGTGAGTATGAGTATGAGTCAGTGTGACTGAGTGTGACTGAGTGAGTTAGTGTGTGTTTGTGTCTGATTAAGTGTTACTGAGTGTGAGTGTGACTGAGTGAGAGTGAATAAGTGTGTGTGACTGTGTGCGTGTCACTGAGTGTGACTGAATGAGTGTGACTGAGTGTGAGTGCAACTAAGTGTGACTGAGTGTGACTGTGACTGTATGAGTATGTCACACACTGACACACACACATATATAAAAAGCTGTTTAATATGGCGGGCATATGCTTTAAAGGAGCAATGTATAAAGTTGCTATTTTTGGATTAAAAGAGTGAGGTACATTGTATTCTCATTTGCATGTCCCCACCTGTTAGACATGCAAATAGGCTTATTACTGTATTATTCATTTTCTATATATATATACACACACAGTCACACATAGACACACAAGCACACACACACACACATATATATATATATATATATATATATATATATATATTTATATTTATAGAGAGAGATATATAGATATATATGTATATACACACATAATATAGCAACGAGATTTCGAGAAATAATGCCTCTCTTTATCAAGTCAAAAAGCAATGCTGATACAGATATGAACTAAAAACAGTAAACAGAAAGAGATGAAAAAAAAAAGAAAATAGAAAAACAAGAAAAACTAAATTAATTGGCAAGAGTTAAGTGAGAAACAGACCACCTTTGAAAATAATGTCTTGATGTCAGTGTGTGGGACTGACTGACTTAGTAAGTGTGACTAAGTGATTGTGAGTGTGACTGTGTGTTACTGTGTGAGTGTTACTGAGTGAGTGTGACTGAGTGAGTGTGACTGTGTGAGTGTGTTTGTGTGAGTGTGACTGTGTGAGTGTGACTGAGTGTGACTTTGTGAGTGTGACTGAGTGTGACTGTGTGTGTATCTGTGTGAGTGTGACTGAGTGAGTGTGTGAGACTGACTGACTGAGTGTAACTGAGTGAGTGTGAGTTTGACTGTGTGAGTGTTACTTAGTGAGTGTGATTGTGTGAGTGTGACTGAGTGTGACTGTGTGTGAGTATCTGTGTGAGTGTGACTGAGTGAGTGTGACTGAATGAGTGAGTGTGACTGAGTGAGTGTGACTGTGTGTGACTGTGTGTGGGTATCTGTGTGAGTGTGACTGAATGAGTGTGACTGACTGATTGTGACTGAGTGAGTGAGTGTGACTGAATGTGTGAGTGTGACGAGAAGTGTGACTGAGTGTGAGTGAGTGCGTGTGACTGGGTGAGTGACTGAATGTGTGAGTGTTATTGACTGAGTGAGTGTGACTGAGTGTTACTGTGTGAGTGGGACTGACTGAGTTTGATTGACTTTGAGTGAGTGTGTCTGTGTAAGAGTGATTGACTGAGTGAGTGTGTGCGTGTGACTGAGTGTGACTGAATGAGTGAATGTGTGCATGTGACTGATTAAGAGTGAATGACTGAGTGTGACTGTGTGTGTGTGTGACTGAGTGAGAGTGAGTGAGTGTGTGAGAGTGACTGACTAAGTGAGAGTGAGTGTGTGAGAGTGATTGACTGAGTGTGTGCATGTGATTGAGTGAGTGTGATTGAGTGAGTGTGACTGAGTGTGACTGAGTGAGTGTGACTGTGTTACTGTGTATGAATGAGTGAGTATGAATGACTGTGTGACTGAGTGTGTCTGAGTCAGTGTGACTAAGTGTGAGTGAGTGTGACTGAGTGAATTAGTGTGTGCGTGTGACTGAGTGAGTATCACTGACTGAGTGTGTGAGTGTGAATGAATTTGACTTCAGTGTGACTGAGTGAGTGTGATGGAGTGTCAGTGTGACTGAATCAGTGTGACTGAGTGTGTGAGTGTGACTGAGTGAGAGTTAATGACTGAATGAGTGTGTGTGTGTCTGAGTCAGTGTGACTGAGTGTGAGTGAGTTAGTGTGTGCATGTGACTGACTGAGTGTGACTGACTGAGTGTATGAGTATGTGAGAGTGACTGACTGAGTGTGAGTGAGTGTGACTGAATGAATGAGTGTGTGTGTGACTGAGTGAATGACTGAATGAGTGGGTGTGTGTCTGAGTCAGTGTGACTGAGTGTGAGTTAGTGTGTGCATGTGACTGACTGAATTTGACTGACTGAGTGTATGAGTGTGTCTTAGTCAGTGTGACTAAGTGTGTAAGTGTGACTGAGAGTGAGTGAATGTGTGAGAGTGATTGACTGAGTGTGTGAATATGACTGATTAAGTGTGACCGAGTGAATGTGATTGACTGAGTGTGACTGACTAAGTGAGTGTGACTGAGTGTGTGAATGTGACTGAGTGTAAGTGAGTGTGTCTTGAGTGAGTTAGTGTGTGTGTGTGTCTGAGTCAGTGCTACTGAGTGTGTCTTAGTCAGTGTGACTGAGTGTGTCTTAGTCAGTGTGACTGTGTCTGAGTGTGTCTTAGTCAGTGTGACTGAGTGTGTAAGTGTGACTGAGAGTGAGTGAATGTGTGAGAGTGATTGACTGAGTGTGTGAATGTGACTGATTAAGTGTGACTGAGTCAGTGCTACTGAGTGTGACTGAGTGAATATGACTGAGTGAGTTTGTGCGTGTGACTGTGTATGTGTGACTGAGTGTGACTAAGTGTGTGTGACTGAGTGTGACTGTGTGAGTGTGACTGTGACTGTGTATGAGTGAGTGAGTGCATGTGACTGAGTGAGTGTGAATGACTATGTGATTGAGTGAGTATGAGTATGAGTCAGTGTGACTGAGTGTGACTGAGTGAGTTAGTGTGTGTTTGTGTCTGATTAAGTGTTACTGAGTGTGAGTGTGACTGAGTGAGAGCGAATAAGTGTGTGTGACTGTGTGCGTGTCACTGAGTGTGACTGAATGAGTGTGACTGAGTGTGAGTGCAACTAAGTGTGACTGAGTGTGACTGTGACTGTATGAGTATGTCACACACTGACACACACACATATATAAAAAGCTGTTTAATATGGCGGGCATATGCTTTAAGGGAGCAATGTATAAAGTTGCTATTTTTGGATTAAAAGAGTGAGGTACATTGTATTCTCATTTGCATGTCCCCACCTGTTAGACATGCAAATAGGCTTATTACTGTATTATTCATTTTCTATATATATATACACACACAGTCACACATAGACACACAAGCACACACACACACACACACATATATATATATATATATATATATATATACTAGCGACTTGCCCGTCAAAAAATGACGGTCAATAAAATTTAAATGTTGTGAAATTTATTTGCAACACAAAATGAGTCTACTACATTTGTCCCTTTTTTGTTTCTAAAAAGAAATACACATTTCTTTTTTTAACTTTTTATTTTTTGTAACTTTCAACTTATATTTCATAATCATTTTTTTTTTAAAAACAATATAATAATATCTTAATTTTAATGCATACATATTGTACTTTTTAATGCATACATATTGTAAAGTGTAACATGAAATTTTGTAACAGGCAACTTGTATATTATACAATCTTTCAACCTTCTTTTAACAATACTAACACTTTTAAATAGATATTTATCACTTAGTAACTGCAGACTATATTAACTTAGAGTAAGTACATTTTTTTACAAATAACATTTTTTGTTTTATTTGTAACATTTTTGTTAAACTCTCGTTAAACTAAATTAGCATTGAATTCAGAGGAAGGCAAACAATAAAAAACCCCATTCAAACTTTTGCAATTGTATCTTAGAGGGAAAAAAATTAATTCCTTCCTGACCCCATTAACTGGCGATCGGATTACTCCCTGAATCAATACTTTTCCAAATCTTCTGAAATGGTTCAACTATATAGTAACAATACATGTTTGGCTATAACATATCTCTTTAACAAACAGTTTTTTACCTTTTTTTTTGTGGGACCAATCATATGAACATGAAACTTGTAACCCATTTCAATATGTTTAAGGATGTTTAAGTTTTTTTTTTTTTTTCTGTTTGTCTTTTATGCAAATATCACATAGAGTTTCCAAAGTGAAATAGTGGTCCCCTATTTAAAGAGTCCCAGAGTACTTACATTTTGTACTGGAAGTCAAACCACTGTTCTCTATGGATTTTTTTGTCCATTGTATATAGTTTGTTCTTGAAATGTTGTTTTTGTGCAATAATATTGAGTACCTTAAAATGTTGTCATAGAAATGAAACTACTCTACTCTATGTTTACAACACCTCATAGTACACAATGTTTTTTGTGTAAACGCATCCATCGTCTAATAAATGACCCTGACTTTCATTTTCGTCAACAGTCACTTTAATTTCGTTTGGATTGGTGCACCTTGAAAAAGCAACATAGAGTTGTCCATGTGCAAAAACTGGTTCCTTTAAAAAAATCCCAACAGACTTAAAAGTTTGGCCTTGTGATTTATTGATGGTCATGGCAAATGCCATGATAACTGGAAACTGTCTCCTTTGAAGGACAAAAGGCAAACCACTCTCACTTGGAGCTAAATCAATTCTTGGTATAAAAACTCGGTCACCTCTATGGGTCCCAGTTATAATTTCTGCATGTATAAAATGATCTTTTAACTCATGCACAATTAATCTGGTGCCATTACAAAGTCCTTTTTTTGGATTCATATTTCGCAATAACATGACAATTGCACCTTTTTTCAATTGTAAAATATGTGGTGGCATTCCAGATGGTGTTAAGGAATTAATAAATTCGATACTAAAATTCGATTCACTCTCTTTATCATCAGCCAGAACTGAATCTGCACTGTAATAATTCTTCTGTGGTGCATTGATGTATTTTAAAATTTCATTATTTACATTCAAGGCATCGATATTTTTTGATGTTAATATCACTTTGTTTGCAATGTCTGAGTAATCCTCGTTATTAAGAGTGTTTAGAAATATGGCTGATATCAGTGATTCGTTGCAAACCATTTCTGATGGAATTTCAATAGTATCATTTGGTAAATGCTGTATTTCTGGATGTTTTCCTTCTCCGATTTTAATAAGCCAATCATTGAATTCATTTTGGCCTTCAGATCTCATATTTAATTCTAATTTGAGATGTGTAAATATTTGCCACAGTTTACTGGTCTTGATACATGTTTCAATGATCTCTGTTCTATTTCCGTGTGGCACAACAGGTAATGTTTGCCGAAAATCTCCTCCTAACAGCATCACCTTTCCACCAAATGGCAACTTATTATCCATCACTTCTTTTAAGAATCTGTCAATACATTGCAGTGCGTGACATGACATCATTGTTGCCTCATCTATGATAATTAGTTTTGTTAGTTTAAATTTTTTTGCTTGTATAGAATTGAGTCGAATATCTGACACTGATGTTTCCAAAATGGGAACTGGCAGCTTAAATCCACTATGAACAGTTCTACCACCATCTAACAAAAGTGCAGCAATTCCAGTTGTTGCAAATGGCATAGCTATCTGACTGTGTGATCGAATATAACTCATCAAACAATTGTAAAGATAAGTTTTTCCAGATCCACCTGGGCCGTCTAGATAGAAATACCGGTCTTTGACCATTTCATCATCTGTAGCATTTGTGATGGCCTGAAATGCTTCTAACTGTTTAGTATTTAATGTTGCCAGTTTTTCTTGTGTTTTTTGTTTTCGTAGCTCAGTGTCATAATCATCAAAATTAATGTCATCTATAAGTCCTGGATCCGGTAAATTAAAACTTGAACAATTTAATCCATGAGCAAACAATATTTCTTGAATTTCCAACAATGTTTTTAACAGAGCAATTGGTTCTCTGTAACGTTTCAAGAAGTCTTCTGACATGTTTAATTTAAATGTTTCCCACAAAGTGAAAGCATCAGGTACATTGCAAAATATGCATATGAATGCAAATTGTTGTCTCATTTGCTTTGGCATTTGACATAGCGCTGCTTCTTCCAGACACCTCTCCCATTCTGTATCATCAGCTATGAAATTTTGCTGTCTTGCAGCTAATAGGAATGTATCATAAACTATGTCATTGACTGTACGTAAATGCTCAAAACTCTGTGCACCGGGAACATGTAGCAGAAGTAATCTTAAGCTGAAACGTTCAATATCCCTTGGACTGACGGTATAAATGCGTGGTATAATTTTTTGTGCATCTCTTCTTCGTTCTTTCCATTGACCATTTACAAATACATAGTAATATGGTATCTCTATGTATAAAAATTGTCTGGCCTGCGTATCCTGACAGTTTAATTTAAACCATGCTATAAGTGTGGTATCTCTGTCTTCACTTTGACATAATGCAAGTCTTTCATTTCCTTGAGTAAAGCAAACCATCTGACTTTGAGGCAAATGTACAGCTAAGCGATAGATAGCATGTGACCGATCATGCATCTCAAATTTCAAAAGGCGCCACATTGCTTCAGGAGCACTAACATAGCGAGCATCTAAATAATTTGATAGTTCATCGTGTACAATTGGATTTTCGTTTTCATTTACAGCACCTTGTACAACAACAGTAGCTGCGTCATATCCTTTGTATATATATTTATACACATACTTAATTGATTTAATCGAAGTGCAAGCTTCTACATTGATGTGTGCATTGTACTTGATGAGCAAATGTGGATTGTATGGAACAACAAATCTATTATCAACCTTTTGGCCCCGGATAATAGCTGTTTCTCCTTGTGTTCTTTTATACAAAGGATATCCATCACAATTAGCATAAGTTTGCATTTGAAATTGTTTTGGGAATTCTTTTGTACATTTTTTATTTTCCATACATGGTGAATTAGGATTCATCTCTCCACATGGGCCATGAATCATTCTATGTGTAACAATCTCCCAAAGTTTTGTATATTTTTCTTGGTCTGTCAATTCGGCAGAAATGACTGAATCCACTCTCTCTGCAGTTTTCAACTTATCTTTTTCCTGCAGTATTAAAAGTATGTGAGCATGTGGCAGTCCTCTCTTTTGAAATTCAATAGTGTAAACAAATGCCATACATTGTCCAAATAATTTTGCTTTAGTGATATCATGTATTAATGAATTCAGTTTGATTTTAAATACTCTTGCCACTAAATCTGGTCGGTCAGATGTAGTTTGTCCCAAATACAAATTTTCCTTGATCTCTGGCCATTGGGGATTACACGTGAATGTAATAAATAAATCTGGTTTTCCAAATTTTGTGACAATAGCCATGGCATCATTATACCTTTCTCGCATATTGCGAGGAGATCCTTGGAAAGTTGATGGCAAAATAATTGCTCTTCCAGCTGGAATGTCTCTGTTTGCAGCTATTTCAGCCACATAATCCATTAATCCACAATACTGTTCAACTCGTAATTTTTTGTTGTTGAAATTTAATGAAATTTAAATTATTGGCTTCAACTTGTAGATATGAATCAATAATCCATTGTTGAGTGAGTTTGCCTCCATGTAAAATTGGATTAAAGCAGTCACGGATAGCAGTTTGTGCAACTTTATATTCCAGCATTGAAACATTAGATCTAATTCGAAGTTTAGTATTGGGATAAGTTTCCAAGTTTAATTTTTGTTCCCATCCAGGTTCACCATTTGGAAAGAAAATGGGATATGTCATTGGATCTAAATTACAACTTAATATATTGATGTTGATAAATGGTTGTTCTTCATTGCGTGGATATATTCTAATATCACGCTGAAAAGGTGGTTCACCATCCTCATTTTTAAACACCATAGCAACCTCATTTTCTGTCGGTAAATTATATCTTCTTTGATCAGTGTTGCGATCTCTTTTTAACACCATATTTACTCTTGGTATAGGCAATAGATGTCTTTCAGCATGTTCCTGTTGTTCTTTTTCCAGCTGTGCTAATTGTTTGTATGCTTTACTATATGGGTTGTTTTGCATAATTTTATCCAGCTGTTCAAAGACTATGCGCAAACACTGTCTATTTTCTGGTAGTGTCATTCTTTGTTCCACAGCTTCCATCGTATCCAAGACATACAACTGTGCAAATTTCCTTAGCTCTCCTTCTTGTGGGTGTAAATGTGAAGTTCGGTGGTATATTTGACCTTGAATTTTGAAACAATAAGGACCATGTCCTGGTACATTTTCTGCTAAAGTTGCACCCATTGAAGCAAATGAAATTGCACTGTTATAAGACCTGATGTTTTGTTTGAAATTATTATAATTTTGAAATGTTGGATCACTCATAATACATTCTAAATAATATGGAAATGGATGTCTTAGTGGAAGTTTCACCTTTCCTTTCTGACAGCAACTAATGAAATTTCCATCAGTAGGTCTTTCCTTTATGAAATGATAGGCCCCACAAAACTGACAAAGCACATTAAGTAACCCACAATAATGAGTATCTACATGTACTGCAGTATTGAACACATTGTCATGCATTTTTTCCACATATATATCAAACCCACTTTCTATATGTACATTGTTGTCATGTGTGTCTACATTTAAGTCATTCTGCACAATAGAATCATTAGACACTGGTTCACATAGATGTTTTTTTTTACTTTTCCTTTTTTTGCAAGGCCCAACAGACTCACTTTTGGCTTTCTTAGCAATCTTTCTTTTATTTAAAAGTCTCTGTTGATCTTCTTCTCTCAAGCGTTGTGAAGTTTCTGGTGTATGAGCATCTCTCCACCTTTGCTTCCTTTCCCTTGCCAATCTTCTTTTGCGTTCCATTTTGTCTTCTCCATTATCTTCCATTTTTTAATCTGTAATAGTCAATATAAATATTAATTAGTCTTTCTTCTTATTTTTGTGTACATATGTCTTTTTACTTTTTGGACTGTTACATTAAAGTTGATGAATAAACGTTATCCTTGTTTCCAATGAAATACCATTTTTCAAAGTATTTTATTGACATATATTAAATTGGTAATAACTGGACATATATATTTATTATATAAATTATTCATCTTTCAATTCATTTTAAATCCTTCTTGATTCACTTCACTGCATACATTTTTTTTTTTTTTTTTGGCAAGTGCTTCTTCTTTTTGTTAAATGTTTGTATTGCTTCGTATTGTCTATTCAACTTTCCATAAATTTTTTTAACATATGCTGTTTTGATGTGTCAGGACCAAATTAAATATTTACCTGCAAAGACGGTCTTGATGTTGTTCAAAGGCTGCAAACGTCACACTGTGTGTTTATTCACTTTCCTTGATCAATAATCTGTAATTTAAATTTTTGAATCTTTGTATTATTTCACTTCACCCATATCATGAAATAAACATCAATCAAGAGACATATATTTTTATTCCTTAAAAACCTGAAAGCAAATTCTTTAATATGTTCCTATAGTAATCTAATACAAAACTGTTTTTGATATTACTCATTATTAATAATTAATTCATTAAATAAAGTGCATTATGAATGTTATTTTTAATTCTTTCACACAGGTAAGCACAATATCTAACAAATTAATTACTAATGTAATATACATTATTAATTAATAATTATATTTAATGTACATTATTAATTAATGCAGAATATATAAGCAACTATTAATTTAATGTACATTATTAATTAAATTTAAACTGAAAACATAAACATGAGTCTATCTGAGAATTAAATTATTAAAATCATGTACATTCTTAATTAATGAATCAATGTGTTTGTTTTCTGCACATTCTTAAACGCTAACATTTTTGATATTACTGTTTAGTAATAATTAATTAATTGTAGAAAGTACATTCTAAACGTTATTTACAATTCTTTTACACAGGTAATTACAATATCCAATTAATTAGTAATCTAATGTACAATTAATTAATGCACAATATATAACCAATTAATTTGTAATAGAATGTACATTATTAATTAATAATTAAATTTAATGTACATTATTTATTAATTCATGAATAAATGTGTTTCTTTTTTCTGGACATTCTTAAACGCAAACTCACTTTTATATTAATGCTTAATTCATTAATTATTTAATGTACATTATCAATAGTATTGTCAATTGTTTCACACAGTTAAGCTCAAAATTATATTTCTGTTAATGAAATAACGTACATTAATTTAATAGTTAATTGGTTATATTTTATTGATGATTAATTCTTAATTAAATAAAATACATAATAAATATTATTTACAATGTTTCACACATTTAAGCACAATATATAATCAATTAATTATTAATTTAATGTACATTATTAAATAATAATTCAATGTAATGTACATTAATAATTAATGCACAATACATAACCAATTATTAATTTAATGTACATAATTGTCCTTATTAAGTAACTAATAATATAGTAATTAATTAATGATACTTCTTAAAATGTACCTTTTGTAATTCAATGTTCCTGAATCAGTATCCTGAAGAGCTATCAATCTCTTTCGATTTTCCAGCATCCGAAAATGTCCAGTCACACTGTCATCACCTCAGTAAAAGGTGTCAGTAATGTGTCAATTGTGCCCTATATATAGGTTTTTGCGCGAGCCAAATGCATTGTTTTCGGCGGGAAATACGGGTGCGCGAGCGAAATGCATTGTTTTCGGCGGGAAATACGCTGTTGCTCGAGACCAATGTGTTGTTTTCGGCGGGAAATCGGAGTTGGCGCGAGACAAAGGCGGGAAATCGTAGTCGGCGCGAGGCAAAGGCGGGAAATCGTAGTCGGCGCGAGGCAAAGGCGGGAAATCGGAGTCTACGCGAGACAAAGGCGGGAACTCCGTGTTAATCCGGAAATGTGTGGTGTGCGTCTTATCGGATTTTCCGTAAGTGTTTTCCGTGGCTATAGTGCTGTAGCCTCGTTTTCGTTTTGTTCGGCCGCCATTTTTTCTCTCGCTTATTTTTTTTAAAGTGTCTAAACTCTTTTATTTTGCTTTAAATGAAGGCGATAGTTTTTGTTTTGAGGTCCAGGATGCTTCCTCTTGCTGTCGGTAACATTTTTATTTATGTGTTCTGTGTATTTAGTGTGTTTTATCTTTTTTCTTGTCCGCGGGTTGCGTCCGATTTTTGCGATGTCGTAATGTGTCTTATACGCCGTCACGGATTATCCGTAATGTGTCTACGCAAGTCTTTTTCGTGCTCAGAGTGCTGTAGCCTCGTTTTCATTTTTTTCGGCCTCCATTTTTTCTGTCGCTTATTTTTTTTTTTGTGTTTACATTTTTGTATTTTAAGGTAAATCAATGTGTAACTCGCTTTCTGCAGGTCGTGGATGCTCCCTCTTGCTATCGGTTAGGTTTTTATGTATGTGGTGTGTGTAGTTATTGTTAATTTTAATTTTTTTGATAGGCGGTTTGCGGCCGTATTTTTTTACTACGTTTTAACGGCGCGCCTCGCTACGCGAGGCTCGCCGGACGATGAGCGCCTGCGGCGCTCATCGCTAAGCCCGCTAAAGTTCTACGGGTTAACGGCTCGCCTCGCTTCGCGAGGCTCGCCGGGCGATGAGCGCCTGCGGCGCTCATCGCTAAGCCCGCTATTCGTACGGACCACGCAAACAGCGTGACGACGACTCGTAGCAGGACAATTATAATATGTGATATATATTTATATTTATAGAGAGAGATAAATAGATATATATGTATATACACACATAATATAGCAACGAGATTTCGAGAAATAATGCCTCTCTTTATCAAGTCAAAAAGCAATGCTGATACAGATATGAACTAAAAACAGTAAACAGAAAGAGATGAAAAAAAAAAAGAAAATAGAAAAACAAGAAAAACTAAATTAATTGGCAAGAGTTAAGTGAGAAACAGACCACCTTTGAAAATAATGTCTTGATGGGTCAGTATGTAAGTCTATAGATCAGGTTGTAGATAAGAACACAGCAGAGTAAAATAAAGAGCAATACATGTACTTTTATTTTGAGGTTCTGGATGGAGTGATTCTCCTGGGTTAAATGGTGTCCAGCTGGAGTACAGTAACTTTCTTCATGGTATTTTTTGATGGAGCTTCGGTGGAGGCTCATTCACATGTGTAATTTCTGTCTGGTTTCCCCAAAGTAGCATCCTGTCTCACATACAGTACATTATATCATATACACTACTCTTTCTGTTTACTGTCTTAGTTCATATCTGTATCAGTATTGCTTTTTGACTTGATAAAGAGAGGCATTATCTCTAGAAATCTCGTTGCTATATTATGAATAAGTTTGTCCAATAAAAAAGTTATCACTATTTACTGCAATACTCTGATTATTCTACTATATATATATATATATATATATATATATATATATATATATATATATATTTTCTATTTTTTATTTATGTTTCATTTATGTTTAAATACTTTGTTATAATGTTTTTATGATTGCTCCTTACTTACTTTAGAGATAATCCCTGCAGAAAGAGGAGAGAAGAAAATGGCAGCCAAGCAAAGCAGATCAGCCTCTATACATGATGTCACTGTGGTGCTGAACACCCCCCCGCCAGTCAGTCTAATTCATTCTCAGAGAGTTTAATGGAGACACACCCTTGTGACCTGGTTGGTTGAAGTAGTTTAGGAGGAGGAAGAGAACTCTGTCTGAGCTATGAATCAAGGGGGACTGTCTCTACATTGTAAACAACCTGAAAATCATACATATCTTTAGAACTGATTTCTTAATGAAAAAAATACATATTTGAAAAATTAAAAAATATTTCAACATGTCTTTTAGGAATCTATAAAATGGTGTGTTCCAATATGTGCTAAATTTACTATTCCTTTAAGAAAAGCAAACCACAGGCGAATTTATGCAAGAACAGAGAGATCTTGACATTTCTTTATCTATCATGAAATATCTTAAGTATGACTATTTTTAATTAAATAGATTAGTTTAATCCCCCAATGAATACCAGTAGTGCAAATACGAACTTAAAATCAATGGAGTAAAGATGAACCTGAGCACTTATTTTCTCCTGGCTGTTTAACGCTCCACAAGAAAAGTCAAAAACTGTATAGGAAAATAATGAAAGCTTTGCTATACTCTGAAATGTGACATTATATTTCAATTGGAAAATAATCCTGCTACATCAATTATATTATGCAAAGTACAGTATATAAAAGTGTCGCTTTCAGGGTTGTATTTCTAATAATTTCACTAAAACCTTTATTTTGCTATTATGTTTGAATATTTCATTATACACTTAAAGTTGCATTCATTTATTTGGCCAAATGTCTCCTTTTACTAAACAATCATATTGCACCAGTTATATATTAGAGGTTATTTGAACTATAATCATATTTTTACACATTCTATTAACCTCCTAGGTTAGATCAATGAGGCTTGAATATAAATTAGTCACACTTGTTATGTGACCTTGTATTTTTAAAGGACTGCAGTTGCAACCACAGTTATAGGGAGATAAATACATACAGCTAGTTTATCTGTAGAAAAAATATTTTTGATGCCTCGAATAGTTCCTGATACTTTAGTAATTGTTGTGTGAGAGAGGAGTGTTTACATTTATGCAGCAGCAAAGCTTGCAGTTAATGTTGAGCTTTTAATTGAAGGAAGATCTATCCAGTTCAGACCAGTAAAAAGAGTACTTGTATGTAATAATAATAGCTCAAGACATGTATCAATAAAATATAACTTTTATTCTTCAAATTTAAAACAAGTTAAAATCAGTAAAATCAAGTAAAAATTGGGAGCAAATGGAGACTTACAGTTAAGTCTAGATAATGGCAAACAGTTTCTAGGTTTGGTCATATGCAATCTAATAAAGTAAGTGGCAAGGGGGGGGGTCCACGAAGCCTCAAATAGCTAGGAACAGCGCTATTCCACTATGTAAGCAAACAGGATGTGAGTGGATCAGACTCAAAATTTCCAAGATAAGGTAACTAGACTGGTACAGTGGATATAAAAAGTCTACACACCCCTGTTAAAATGTCAGGTTTCTGTGCTGTAAACAAATGAGACAAAGATAAATAATTTCAGAACTTTTTCCACCTTTAATGTGACCTATAAACTGTACAACTCAATTGAAAAACAAACTGAAATCTTTTAGGTAAAGGGAAGAAAAAATATAAAAATAAAATAATATGGTTGCATAAGTATGCACACCCTTAAACTAATACTTTGTTGAAGCACCTTTTGATTTTATTACAGCACTCAGTCTTTTTGGGTATGAGTCTATCAGATCACATTTTGACTTGGCAAGATTTGCCCACTCTTCTTTGCAAAAACACTCCAAATCTGTCAGATTGCGAGGGCATCTCATAGTTACATAGTTACATAGTAATTAAGGTTGAAAAAAGACTTTCAGTCCATCAAGTTCAACCTGTTAAGATCTCCTCTGATCTGCAATATGCGGATTAGTTATTAATTAATTTGTTGATTAAATAATTATTAATAGTATAGTATTGGAGGATGAATAAAGAGTTAGTCCCTCAAGTTCAACCTTTTTAGATCTCTATTGATCTTTTTAATGTGCACTATTTATTATTAATTGTTAATTGATCCAGAGGAAGGCAAACAGAAAAAAAAAAACATTGAAACTTTGCCAAATGCCTCATAAGTGGAAAAAAGCAAAATTCCTTCCTGACCCCAGAAACTGGCGATCAAATTTCTCCCTGGATCAATATTCCTTCGCTAGTTATCTAGAATAGCCTTGAATGCCCTCTTTATTCAAAAATATATCTAACCCCTTTTAGAAGTTGTCTTTCGAATTCGCTGTTACCACCTCCTTTGGTAGAGAATTCCACAGTTTAACCACCCTAACTGTGAAGAACCCTTTTCTTTGTTTAAGGTGAAATCTTTTTTCCTCTAACCTCAAAGGGTGTCCTCTTGTCAGTTGAAAATCTCTTGCTACAAAATGTTCACTTGACAAAGCCTTATATTGACCCTGGATGTATTTAAACAAGGTAATCATATCCCGTCGTAGATGCCTTTTTTCTAGCGAAAATAAGTTTCATTTGGTTAGTCTTTCTTCATAACTTAGCCCCTCCATTCCCCTTATTAGTTTCGTAGCCCTTCTCTGTACATTTTCGAGGTCTAAAATGTCTTTTTTATGAAGTGGTGCCCAAAATTGTACTCCATATTCCAATTGAGGGTGTACTATGGATTTGTATAGTGGCAGGATTATATTTGCTCCCCTTGCTTCTATACCCTTCTTAATACATGCTAATATTTTACTTGCCTTTGCAGCTGCTGCTTGGCTTTGAGCGCTGTTACCTAGGTGGTTGTCTACAAGCACTCCCAAATCCCTTTCAATATCCAATACACCTAGATTTGCTCCATTAAGATTATAGATTGCATGAATATTTTTCCTTCCCAAATGCATAACTTTGCATTTATTTGTATTAAATCTCATCTGCCATTTAGCCGCCCATTTCTCTAATGTATGACAATCCCTTTGTAGGGAAAGTACACCATTATCTGATTTTATTACCTTGCACAACTTAGTGTCATCAGCAAAAATGGAGACACTACTTTCGAGTCCCTTAGTTTGCTCACTAGTCTTCTATGTGGCACTGTATCAAATGCCTTTGAAAAATCTAAAAAGACTACATCCACTGAGTTGCCCTGATCCAAGTTCCTGCTAACCTCCTCATAAAAACTAATTAGATTTGTCTGACACGACCTATCCTTCATAAATCCGTGTTGACTGCTACCTATGATCTTGTTCAAAGAGACATATTCTTGTATTCTGTCCCTTATTAACCCTTCTAAAAGCTTCCCAACTACAGATGTGAGGCTCACTGGTCTATAATTCCCTGGATTTGCTCTAGATCCTTCTTAAATATAGGTATCACCTCTGCTTTTCTCCAGTCATCCGGTAGAGACCCTGTAGTGAGTGAGTCTTGAAAGATTAGATATAACGGTTTGGCTATTACAGAACTCAGCTCCCTCAGTACCCTTGGATGTATTCCATCAGGACCTGGGGCTTTATTAACATTTATTTTCTCCAATCTCTTTTCGATTTCTTCCTGCGTTAATCAATTATTTAGTGAAGGTAGTGTAGCCTCATTATGTTGCGGTGTCCCAACCACTGGTACCTCCCTTGTGTATACCAACGAAAAGAACCTATTTAGCTCATCTGCCTTTTCCTGGTCACTCATTATCAGATGGCCTGTGTCACATTGTAATGTTCCTATAGCTTCCTTCCTCGCCTTCTTCCCATTAATATATTTAAAAAATATTTTAGGGTTAGTCTCATGTGCACAGACCTCTTCAGATCACCCCACAGATTTTCAATCGGATTCAGGTCTGGGCTCTGGCTGGGCTATTCCAAAACTTTAATCTTCTTCTGGTGAAGCCATTCCTTTGTTGATTTGGATGTATGATTTGGGTCGTTGTCATGCTGAAAGATGAAGTTCCTTTTCATGTTCAGCTTTCTAGCAGAAGCCTGAAGGTTTTGTGCCAATATTGACTGGTATTTGGAACTGTTCATAATTCCCTCTATCTTAACTAAGGCCCCAGTTCCAGCTGAAGAAAAACAACCCAAAAGCATGATGCTACCACCACCATGCTTCACTGTGGGTATAGTGTGCTTTTGGTGATGTGCAGTGTTGTTTTTGTGCCAAACATATCTTTTGGAATTATGGCCAAAAAGTTCAACCTTGGTTTCATCAGACCATAACACCATTTCCCACCTGCTTTTGGGAGACTTCAGATGGGTTTTTGCAAAATGTAGCCTGGCTTGGATGTTTTTCTTCGTAAGAAAAGGCTTTCGTCTTTCCACTCTACCCCATAGCCCAGACATATGAAGAATACGGGAGATTGTTGTCACATGTACCACACAGCCAGCACTTGCCAGATATTCCAGATATTCCTTTAATGTTGCTGTAGGCCTCTTGGTAGCCTCCCAGAGCAGTTTTCTTCTCGTCTTTTCATCAATTTTGGAGGGAGCTCCAGTTCTTGGTAATGGTAGTGTTCCATGGTATATCTAATGTTCTTTTGTACCCTGACTGATACCTTTTAACAATGAGATCCCTCTGATGCTTTGGAAGCTCTCTGTGGACCATGGCTTTTGCTGTGGGATGCGACTAAGAAATTTTCAGGAAAGACCAACTAGAGCAGCAGAACTTTATTTGGGGTTAATCAGAGGCACTTTAAATGATGGCAGGTGTATGCTGACTCCTATTTAACATGATTTGGAATGTGATTGCTTAATTCTGAACACAGCTACATCCTCAGTTAAAAGAGGGTGTGCATACTTATGCAACCACATTATTTTTATTTTTCTTCCCTCCACCTAAAATATTTCAGTTTGTTTTTCAATTGAGTTGTACAGTTTATAGGTCACATTAAAGGTGGAAAAAGTTCTGGAATGATTTATCTTTGTCTCATTTTTTTACATCACAGAAACTTGACATTTTAACAGGGGTGTGTAGACTTTTTATATCCACTGTATATACAATGAAACAACTTTTGTGACCTTTGGCAACACAATTTTAACATTACAAACAAAAATTAATGTATTAAACTTTAAACAGTATAATAGTAATAAAATGCAACATAACTGTGGGGCCTATCCTGGCAAAAGGCCACTTCCAAGACATTCCAATATTTTTTGTTTTTGCATGTCCAAGTAGTTCCCTTAAAAAGGTATGTAATAATGTAATTTGGTCTATGGGATATAACCACTGTTTATTGTTGTTTTTTCAGTTTTTGTTGTTATTGTTGTAGATTTTGAAAAGTGGACATAGAGTTTCCTATGTGAAATTGTGGTCCTCTAAAAAGAGGCCGAGTGAATTTCGTCCTTAAAATCAAACCATTGTTCTCTGTGTTTACAAAACCTCATAGTACACAATGTTTTTTGTAAAAATGCGTCCATCGTGTAATACATCACCCTGACTGGTTGTCTTCAATTCAAACTTTAATATCATCCGGATTTGTGCACCTTTAAAAGCACCATGGAGTTGTCCATGTGCAAAAACAGGTTCCTGTAAAAAAATATCCACAGACTTAAAAGATTATCCTTGGGATTTATTTATGGTCTTGCAAATGCCATGTTAACTGGAAATTGTCTCCTTTGAAGGACAAAAGGCAAACCACTCTTAATTGGAGCCAAATCAATCCTTGGTATAAAAACTCGTTCCTCTTTGTGGGTCCCAGTCATAATTTCTCCATATATAAAATAATCTTCTAAATCGTGCACAATTAATCTGGTCCCGTTACAAAGTCCTTTTTTTGGATTCATATTTCTCAATAGCATTACAATTACACCTTTTTTCAATTGCAAAACATGTGGTGGCATTCCAGATGGTGTTAAAGAATTAATAAGTTCTATACTAAAGTTAGATTCACTGTTTTTATCATCAGCTAGAACTGAATCTACGATACAATAATTATTTTGGAGTGCGTTGATGAATTTTAAAATGTTGTTATTTAGATTCAGGGCATCTATATTTTTGGATGTTAATATCACTTTGTTTGCAATGTCTGAGTAATCGACATTATTGAGAGTGTTTAGAAAGATTGCCGATATGAGTGATTCCTTGCAAACCATTTGTGATGGAATTTCAATGGTATCATTGGGTAAATCATTTATTTGTGGATGTTTTCCTTCTCCAATTTGAATGAGCAAATCATTGAATTTGTTTTGGCCTTCAGATCTCATATTTAATTCTAATTTGAGGTGTGTAAATATTTTCCATAGTTTACTTGTCTTGATACATGATTCAACAGGTAAATGTTTGCCTAACATCTCCTCCTAACAACATCACATTTCCACCAAATGGCAAATTATTATACATCACTTAATTTAATAATCTATCAAGACATAATATCATTGTTGCCTCGTCTATGATAATTCATTTACTTTTTCTAATTTTTTTTGCTTGTAAAGAATTCAGTTGAATATCTGACCCTGATATTTCTAAAATGGGAACTGGCAGTTTAAATCCACTATGCACAGTTCTGCCACCGTCTAACAAAAGTGCTGCAATTCCAGTTGTTGCAAATGGCATTGCTATCTGACCCTGTGCTCGAATGTAACTCATCAAACAATTGTACAGATATGTTTTTACTGATCCACCAGGGATGTCTAGATGGACAATTTCACCATCTGTAGCATTTGTGATGGCATTAAATGCTTGTAATTGTAAAGTATTTAAAGTTGCCAGTTTTTCTTCTGTTTTTTTGTTTTTGTAGCTCAGTGTCATAATCATCAAAGTTGATGTCATCTATAAGTCCTGGATCAGGCAAATTAAAAAACTTGCACAATTTAATCCATGAGCAATTTCTTGAATTTCCATTAAAGTTTTTAACAGTGCTATTGGCTCATTGTAACATTTCAAGAAGTATTCTGACATATTTAATTTAAATATTTCCCACAAAGCAAATGCATCAGGTACATTGCAAAAGATGCAAATTGTTTTCTCATTTGCTCTGGCATTTGTCATAGTGCTGTTTCTTCCAGACACCTCTCCCATTCTGTATCATCTGCTATGAAGTTTTGATGTCTTGCAGCTAATAGGAAAGTATCATAAACTTCACTGTGCGTAAATGTTCATAACTTTGTGCATTGGGAACATGTAAAAGGAGTAATCTTAGACTAAAAGGTTCAATATCTCTTGGACTGATGGTATAAATTTGTGGTTTAATTTTATGAGTATCTCTTTTTCGTTGTCGCCATTGGCCATTTTTAAATACATAGTGATATGGAATCTCAATGTATAAAAAGTGTCTGGCCTCAGTGTCCTCACAATTTAATTGAAACCCAGCAGTAAGTGTTATTTCTCGATGTTCACTTTGGGCTAAGGCAGTTCTTTCATTGCCTGCAGTAAAGCAAACAAACTGATTTTGTGGCAAATGGACAGCTAATCAATACACAGCATGTGACAGATCATGCATCTCAAATTTCAGAAGATGCCACATTGCTTCTGGAGCACTGACATATCAGGCATCTAAATATATAGAAAGTTTATCATCTAAAATTGGATTTTCCTTATTGTTTTGTGCACCTTGCAAAACAATAGTTGCAGAATCATATTCTTTGTATATATATTTATACACATATTTGATGGATTTGAAAGAAGTGCAAGCTTCCACATTTATGTGTGCATTGTACTTCATCAGCAAATGTGGGTTGTATGGAACTACATATCTATTATTGACCTTTTGGCCATGGATAATAGCTGTTTGTCCTTCTCTTCTTTTATACAAAGGGTATCCATACAACTTAGCATAAGTTTGCATTTGAAATTGTTTTGGGAACTCTTTACTTTATTTTTCATACATGGTGAATTTAGATTGATATCTCCACATCTCCCATGAATCATAATCCCATAAAGTTTTAAATATTTTTCTGGCAATTTTTATATGGCAATTCAGCAGTATTTACTGAATCCCCTCTCTCTGCAGTATTCAATTTATCTTTTTCCTGCAGGATTAAAAGTATGTGTCCATGAGGCAGGCCTCTTTTTTGAAATTCAATGGTATAAATAAACACCACACATCTTCCAACTAACTGTGCTTTAGTTATATCATGTATTAATGAATTAAGTTTTATTTTGAATACTCTTGCCACTAAATCTGGTCGATCAGAAGTATTTTGTCCAAGATTCAAATTTTCCTTGATCTCTGGCCATTGTGGATTACATGTGAATGTAATGAATAAATCTGGTTTTCCAAATTTAGTCACAATAGCCATGTCATCATTGTATCTTTCTCTCATATTGCGAGGAGATCCTTGGAAAGTGGGTGGCAGAATGATTGCTCTTCCAGCTGGAATGTCACTGTTGGTAGCCAATTCAGCAACATAATCCATCAATCCAAAATATTGTTCTATGCAAAGCTTGTTTTGTTGAAATTTGATAAAATTTACATTATTTGCTTTAACTTCTGGATAGGAATCATAAATCATCCATTGTTGTGTGAGTTTGCCCCCACATAAAATAGGATTAAAATGATCCCGAATAACACAGACTTTACTATTGGTATAACTTTGCAATTGTACTTTTAGTTCCCATCCTGGTTAACCATTTGGAAAGAAAATGGGATATGTCATTGGATCCAAATTACAACTTAATATATTTATGTTTATAAAAGGTTGATCTTCATTGCGTGGATATTTTATTTTATCCAGCTGTTCAAAGACTATGCGCAAACACTGTTTATTTTCTGGAAGCGTCATCCGTTGTTCAACAGCTTCCATTGTATCTAAGACATATAACTGTGCAAATTTCCTTTGCTCTCCTTCTTGTGGGTGTAAATGTGAAGTTTAGTGGTAAATTTGTCCTTGAATTTTAAAACAATATGAACAATGTCCTGGGACATTTTCTGCTAATGTAGCACCCATAGATGCAAATGACATTGCACTGTTATAAGACCTGATGTTTTTTTTTTTTTTTTAATTGGTATAATTTGGAAATGTTGGATCGCTCATTATACTTTGTAAGTACTCTGGAAATGCGTGTATTTGTGGAAGTCTTACTTTTCCTTTCTGACAGCAACTAATGAAGTCTCCGTCAGTTGGTCTTTCTTTGAAAAAATGATAGGCCCCAAACAAAATAGAGTAATACACAATAATGAGAGTCTACTGTTAGTGCTGTAATGAAAGTAGTATCCTGAGCTTCCTCAACATAGATATCACTAAAACTTTCTATATCTACATTGGTGTCATGTGTATGAACATTGGTGTCATGAGGAAATATTGGATCATAAGGCAATGTTTCACAGACATGTTTTTGTTTGCTTTTTCTTTTCTTTGAAGCTCCAGCACACTCACTTTGTGCTTTCTTACTCATTTTTCTTTTATTTAAATGTCTCTGTTGGTCTTCTTCTCTTAAGCGTTGGGAAGTCTCGGGGGACTGTGCATCTCTCCACCTTTGCTTCCTTTCTTCTTTTGCGTTCAATAGTGTCTTCTCCATTGTCCGCCATTGTAATCTGTAATTGTAGATACAGGTGTAAATTTTTCCATGAAATAAATGAATCCATTATTTTTTTTATTGGCATACATTAAAAAGGAAAACACTGTGTATATATCTATTGATAAATAAGATTTCTTTTGTAATAATTAATTATTAATTAATTAATAAATGAATATACGTTAATGAATTAATCAATAACTGAGGTCAATGGTAAACCTAAAGAGGTAATTATGTTTTCCTAAAGAAGGGCAAACAGAGAGAGCTATGAGCAAAGTATAGATGAGGCTTAAAATAATGTGCAATTTTGTAATTGTATTGATGTTGATATCAATTTGCTTATGAGGTGTAATTTGCATTCTTTTAAAGTTAATTAGGTGAGCATATATGTATGCCTATTTTTTTGGTTTTGTTATTATGAATAAATAATGAAATACTAATTTGTAATTTGTGCAATGGAATAAGGCTCTATATAGGAACATAGCATCCTCATATAGAGCCCTAATCAATTGGGCAAATTGCAATTGAATGAGGCCCTAAATGAATATAGGTTAATTAATTAATCATTAACTGTCATCAATGCAAAACAAAAAGAGCATCAAGAAATCAAATACCTGTGAAATTGATGTTATTGCAGATACAATCCTGCAGAATTCACTCTCTGTCTTGAGTCACGTGCAGAGATGAGGAATCTGTGAACTGACAAAATCTTTTTTAATGTTTGTATTCATTGAATTTGTGACTCATTGAACCTATGATGTTTAATTGGCATGGGTGCAAAACATAAATGTATTCATAAATAAAAGCAGTATAAAATATTAAATGTAGCACGTGTCAGAAACTAAGAAACTGCTTTAAATATTTAATTATTTAATTAAATATTTCATTAATAGTTACAAAAGCAATATACATCAATGAGCAGTAAGGCAGATATATAAGTGCAGGTTAAAAATTGCTATTATTTTATTGCAGCATAAAATGTCACCTTTTTTGTAATGATTACAAATTATCAATTAATTAATATATTAATATACGTTTATTAATCAATAACTATCATCAATCCAAAATAAAAAGACTTAATACTTTTTTTGTTCCATAAGAACATAATTAAATGATATACCTGTAAAGGTGATCTTTATGCTGTTCAAAGGCTGCAAACACTCTCTGTGTTCAGTCAGCTGCAGAGATGATAAAACTGTGAAATAAGATGGAAAGCAATTGTAATATTTGGATTCATTCCTTTCAGGCAATCAGCAGCATCACGGATATGTCAGTGCATAGTAAAATATACATATTGTTTGTGGTCCTTTTTTTTGGGGGGGGGGTAATGATTATTAATTACTAATTAATAAATTAATATATATTAGTAATTAATTAATCAATGAATAAATGTATTATAAAGAGCTAAGCATTAATATATTATTAAACTAAATGTATTGTAAAATATATATTTGTTCATAATTATTACTAATAATTAATTAATAAAATAATGTACATTATTAATTAATTAATCAATGCCTAAATATGCTACAAAGAGGTAAGCATTAATGCATTAATAAGGTAAAGGCAGTTTAACACTTTATAAAACATTTTTGATAATGATTACTAATTACTAATTAATACATTAATGTACACTACTAATTAATTAGTCAATGAATTGATATAATACAAATAGCTAAGCACGAAAGTATTGATAAACTGAAGTTGTAAATTATAATTTTGTTGCTCAATTTTTTAACTAATAATTAGGATGGGGGGTTGAGGATGAGGAGGGGGGTTGAGAAGGGGGGTTGAGGATGAGGATGATAAGGGAGGGGGAGGGAAAAAGCCACGGAGGTGGAGAGACACGGGAGGGAAAGAGAGACACGGGGGTGGAGAGAAACGGGACACGGGGGTGGAGAGAAACGGGGGTAAAGAGAGACACGGGGTGGAGAGACATGGGGGGACAGATAGACATGGGGTGGAGAGACAGGGGAGGGAAAGAGAGCCACGTGGATAGAGAGACACGGGGGTGAAGAGACACGGGGGGAAGGAGAGACACAGGGGTGGAGAGACACGGGTGACTCGAGTATAAGCCAAGGGGGCCCTTTTCAGCCTTAAAAAAGGGGCTGAAAAACTCGGCTTATACCCAAGTATATACAGTACTTTTTTTGAAGAATGATTAAATTATTAATTATTTATTAATGATTAGTAATATAAATTAATATAGTTTACCTATTTGTATGCAATATTAAGCAATCAGTATCCTGAAGAGCTACCAATCTCTTTCGATTTCCCGGCAGCAGAAATTGTCCACCTGAGGAGAAAGTGTCAGCTCTGTGGCAAGTGTGACCTAAATATAGGCTGTGTACACGAAACAAAACCGTTGGTTTAGGCGGGAAAGTCGCCATTTCAGAATCTTACAGCCTTATTAAATTCCAGCCTCGTAGATAAGAGGCTTCTACGTAAATCCTACGTACTGCAAAACTTCTCAAAGTTACAAAGCTATTAAATAAGCCCTGCTGCGAGCAACGTGTGAGCTACGCAGCAGGGCCGTCGGTATGAACACTGCGAAAATGCACATGAGGAGTGACAGCCTGCTAGATGATCTCGCAGGCTCCTGTGGTGTATCACCAAATTAATATATATATAAATATTACACAAGGTTCGTCTACATTAAAAGGTATTTATTACAAGGCAACAACACAATACTATAAATGTATTATAAACACACAGCCAGACCCACGGAGCAACAACCCTTTTTAAATCTATCTACCGATATAGTAATCCCCTTTCCCAAACGCTTTATCTCACCCACGGTTAGACCATCGACATCACCTCCATCACCCTCACCATCAAGGAAGAAACAGGAAACAGCACCAGTTTCCTGCCTGGATATATCCTTAGTTGAGATGATGTAATTTACATCACATCCTGTCCATGAGCAATTGTGGGAGGGAAGTAAAGATTCTCAGCCCTCCTACAAAGGCCTGTTTGAGGAAGTCCTAAATTACCATTCAAGGAAGACAAGTTACCACAGCTCCCACACATCATCAATTAGTGCAGGGGTCCTAAACGGGACCTCTGCGGCAGTCCCCCACATAAGCCCTGCCGTTGGGGTACTCCAGCTAACCCCCCCGGCACCTAAAATTAACCCTGCTCTATGCGGGGGTCCCCATCTCGACCCCGAAGTGTCCCCTAATTAACACCCTGCTGCAGGGGTCCATAGGGACCCCCGCAGCCCCCACACATTAAACCTTTGCAGCGGGGGTCCCCGATCGGCACCGATCAGGCCCCCTTTGCATTTAAAATGTTTAAATTCCCCGCTGAGGATCCTTAAAGGGCCTACGGCACACTATTAACAACTCCGGCAGCGGCACCTAAAATTAACCCCCTTCTATGCTGGGAGTGCCCATTGGGACCCCTGAAGTGTCCCCACATGAACCCCGCAGCCCCCCCACATTAACCCCTTGCAGCGTGGGTCCCCGATTGCAGCGATCGTGACCCTGCTGCATTTAAATTTTGAAATTTCCCGCCTCTCGGGTCCTTAAAGGACCGTAAAGGTCCTGAAAGGACTCGCGCTAAAAAATATTAACCCCAGCCAACTAAAATTAACCCCATAACTCAAGAGGGTCAATACAGTCCCCCTAAAATCACTTAATTAACACCTGTCACTCATGAGGGTCAATACAGACCCCCATAAGCACTTAGTTAACCCCATAACTCATGGGGGTCAATACAGACCCCCATAATCCAATAATTAACCCTGTCACTCATGGGGGTCAATACAGACCCCCATAAGCCAATAATTAACCCTGTCATTTATGGGGGTCAATACAGACCCCAAAAGCACTTAATTAACACCATAACTCATAGGGGTCAATACAGACCCCCATAAGCACTTAATTAACCCCATAACTCATGAGGATCAATAGAGACCCCCATAAGCCAATAATTAGCCCTATAACTCATGGGGGTCAATACAGACCCCCATAAGCCTCTATTTAACCCCATCAGTCCCATAAGGGTACATTATGACCCTTATGGTGCTGTTAAAACCCTAACATTAAACACATAATTGCCATGATGGTCCACAAGGACCATCATGGTACTAACTACCAACACTACACTATAACCCCCAATAAACCCTTAAATCTAAACGAACCCCCTCTACATTAATCCATTAATACCTTCACTACCTACCCACACTACCTACCTACCCCCTAATAAACCCCCTACCACTCTAATTACAGAAAATAAAAAAACCTAAGTCACAAAAAACAAAAAAATCTACATTACAGAAAATAAGAAAATACATTACACCCCGCCTCCCGCCTACATAAAAAAAAATACACACCTGAAAAGTAAAGACATACACAATACAATACATACATACAATACATACATACAATACATTACATACAATACATTACAATACATACAATACAAATAAAATACAATACCCCCTATCTATCTAACAGACAATCTATTTAATATACAATTAACCCTAACTATATCAAATACATCCCCCTATCTATCTAATATACAATAATCCTAACTACATACAGAAACCCTAATTCTAAGCTAAAATAAAATAATTAAGACCAATTACCTTTGTAGATGTCCCTTCAGATCACCAACCTAGGGGTAAAACAAAAAAAAAAAATGAGTGCAACACATTAACATATAATAAATATACACATTCTAAATATTCTAAATATTCTACTCACCTTTCCAGCATGTCCCTGTCCTTCTTCTTTTCTTCTCCGGCGCGGCCCCTGTTAAAAAAAGACATTACATTAGTACAACATACAGACACAAAATAAAATAAACATATAAACATATAAATATACATTCATCTTACCTCCCCACGATGTCCCCGGCCTCCTCCTCTTCAGCCCCGGCTGGGCCCTGAAACACCCGCGCTCTAAAAAAAAAATTGGGTGTTGTCAATGTCAGTCAGTATTACAGCCAATGAGAAGGCGCAGATGCCTTCAGCCAATCACTCAGTGGGGGTGTATCTCATTGTGATTGGCTGAAGGCATCTTCGCCTTGTGATTGGTTTAAATAAAGATTGACAGGTGCTCAGCCAATCAGGGTGAGGTTTTGGGGTGTATCTTATGCTGATTTGCTCACACATTGAAGCCTTCTGATTGTCTGAAATTTGATAGACAGCGTTTTCAGCCAATCAGAAGCCGCCATTGCCAATTTCCTTTCGAAAAAGGCTCTAGGAGGCTCATTAGCGTCGGGGAGGTCTGCGAGTGGTCTTATTGTATATTAGATAGATAGGGTGATGTATTTGATATAGTTAGGAATTATTGTATATTAAATAGATTGTATGTTAGATAGATAGGGGGTATTGTATTTGTATTGTATGTATTGTAATGTATTGTATGTCATGTATTGTATGTATGTATTGTAATGTATTGTATGTAATGTATTGTATGTATTGTAATGTATTGTAATGCATTGTATTGTGTATGTATTTCCTTTTCAAGTGTGTAATTTTATTCAATTTTTTTCTGTAGTGGGGGGTGGGTGTTGTAATGTATTTTTTTATTTTCTGTAAGGTAGTTGTTTTTTTTTGTGACTTAGGTTTTTTTATTTTCTGTAATTAGAGTGGTGAGGGGTTTATTAGGGGGTAGGTAGGTAGTGTGGGTAGGTAGTGAAGGTGTTAATAGTTTAATTGTAGAGGGGGTTAGTTTAGATTTAATGGTTTATTGGGGGTTATAGTGTAGTGTTGGTAGTTAGTGTCATGATGGTCCTTGTGGACATTCATGGCACTTATGTGTTTAATGTTAGGGTTTTAACAGCCCCATTAGGGTCATAATATACCCTTATGGGACTGATGGGGTTAAATAAAAGCTTATAGGGGTCTGTATTGACCCCCATGAGTGACAGGGTTAATTATTGGCTTATGGGGGTCTGTATTAAGACCCATTAGTTATGGGGTTAATTAAGTGCTTATGGGTGTCTGTATTGATCCCCATGAGTGACAGAGTTAATTAAGGCCTTATGGGGGTCTGTATTGACCCCCATGAGTTATAGGGTTAATTATTGGCTTATGGGGGTCTGTATTGACCCCCATGAGTGACAGGGTTAATTATTGGCTTATGGAGGTCTGTATTGACCCCCATGAGTTATGGGGTTAATTTTAGTTGCCTGGGGTTAATATTTTTTTGTGCAAGTCCTTTCAGGACCTTTACAGTCCTTTAAGGACCAGCGAGGAGGGACATGTAAAAATGTAAATGCAGTGGGGTCACTATTGGTGCCGATCGGGGACCACCGCTGCAAGGGGTTAATGTTGGGGGGGTCCCTATGGACCCCTGCAGCAAGGAGATAATGTGGGGACAGTTCGAGGGTCCCAATGGGGACCCCCAGCATAAAAGGGGGGTTAATTTTAGGTGTCGTAGCCGGGATTGTTAATAGTGTGCCGTAGGCCCTTTAAGGAGCCGCGGCAGGGAATTACATTTTTTTAAATGCAGCGGGCCTGATCTATGCTGATCGTGGACCCTCGCTGCAAGGGGTTAATGTGGGAGGGGCTTCAGGGGTCCCTATAGGGACCCCTGCAGCATGGGAATGTGTATAGGGAGCAGGGGGGAGCATCACACGGCTGTCTCGGGCTGCTCCGAGGCAGCATGTATGTGGTTTTGTGCCCGTAGGGATTCTTCCGAGGTGCGAGATTCACCTCATAGATTTAAGGCTGCCTATTCTCTGGCATTTTTCAGAGTAATCTCGCAGAGCAGGCTGTGAGGGATTCAGTTCTCGCAGACAGCAAAAAACTGCCTTTTGCAAGGACCGAGAGAACTACGAGGGCAAATTTAATGAGGCCCTTAATGTGTAAAAGTGTAGGTTAGTGTTGTAAAATGGCGGCGTTAGCCTATGTTTTTAGCGTTTCGCAAGCATTTTGCGTCCTTAGTTTTTTTCTACCTTGTATGTGGCTGGCTGTTTTGTGCGGTTCGGGGTCGTGTAGCCTTGTTTGCATTTCTTTTGGCCAACATTTTTTTTCTTGCTTAGCTGATTTTCAAGTTACGAAACTACTTAAAATCGACTTAAATTCGCATTCCACCTGACTTTCAGACGTCCTGGCTGTTCTCTCGTGCTGTGTGTGATGTTTTTGTTGTATTTAGTGTTGTATTTTTTATGTTTTTCTTGTTTTTTGGTTTGCACGGTTCGTCCGTTAAGTCCTGCGTTTGTCAACTGCTTGCAGCCTAAGGCAATCCTGCGTTTTGTAAGTGTTTGTAGGCTAAGTCCCGCGTGTTTTACCTCCACTGCTCGCCTTGCTTTGCAAGGCTCGCAGGCCATGAGTGCTTTTGTAGCTCATCGCCTAAGTGCTGCGATTTTTTGTGGTTTAACGGCTCGTCTCACTACGCTAAGTTGTACGCACCACGCAAAGCGTGACGAAGTCTTGTAGTTCGACAATTATAATATGTGATAGGTATTGGTACTTCAAATTTTACCATCCTACTACATATACCAAAATGAATAAAGCTTTAAAGCAAACAGATACAGAAACCTTGGTTCATTTATAAGCAAAGTTGCTGCACAATGTATTGCTCCATTTAGGTATATACAACAGCACAAGCTGGGAACTTATCTCTTTGGAGTATAAGGTAGAAAACATTGTTATTAAACCTTAAAGCAAGTCAAATGACTTAAAGATGGGGGATAAATATACAGAAATCCTTTTCCTCCGTAATTAGTAAAGTAATAAATCCCAGGAAGCCATCTTTCTCTTGCCCATATTTCTCTGGCTCTGGATGCAGATTTGTCAAGGAACACAAGAATCTCAGATTTGCTCTAACTTTTTAAAACAGTTAGGCTCCTCCCATCGATGACATTACTCGCGTCATAACGGCATAGGGTTAATAAAAATACTGTTGCTAGGTAGAATATCAGAATTCACTCAGTACATAAACTTCTCTTATAATGAATTATCAGTAACATTAAATTAGGTTGCTAGGTAGAAAAGCAATATTTAGTCAATATGTATTGACCCCCATGAGTGACAGGGTTAATGAAGGGCTTATGGGGGTCTGTATTAACCCCCATGAGTGACAGGGTTAATTAAGGGATCATGGGGGTCTGTTTTGACCCCCATGAGTGACAGGGTTATTTAAGGGCTTATGGTGGTCTGTATTGACCCCATGAGTGACAGGGTTAATTAAGGGCTTATGGGGGTCTGTATTGACCTCCATGAGTGACAGGGTTAGTTAAGGGCTTATGGGGGTCTGTATTGACCCCATGAGTAACAGGGTTAATTAAGGGCTCATGGGGGTCTGTATTGACCCCCATGAGTGACAGGGTTATTTAAGGACTAATGGGGGTCTGTATTGACCCCATGAGTGACAGGGTTAATTAAGGGCTCATGGGGGTCTGTATTAACCCCCGTGAGTGACAGGGTTAATTAAGGGCTCATAGGGCTCTGTATAGAGCCCCATGAGTGATGGGAATCATTTTAGGTGTCTGTGGGGATACTTATAGTACCCCCGCAGCATGGGTTAATATTTTAGAATTTGTCATGAGAGTCCAGAAGGACCCTCATGGCACAAGTAGGGTTAACCTAGGGGTTAATAGTGTCCTATATGGGTCTATATAGACCCCTGTTGGACTGAGGGGGTTCATTTTAGTCTCATGAGGCTTGGGTATAGTACCCCCTGAGTTATAGAGTTAATTAAGGGCTCATGGGGGTCTGTATTGACCGCATCAGTGGCAGGGTTAATTAAGGGCTTATAGAGTTCTGTATTGACCTCCATGAGTGACAGGGTTTATTAAAGGCTCATGGGGTTCTGTTTAGAGCACCACGAGTTATAGAGGTCATTAGGGGCTCATGGGGCTCTGTATAGAGCCCCATGAGTGATGGGGTTAATTTTAGGTGCCTGGGAGGTACTTATAGTACCCTATGGCAGGGGTTAATATTTTTTTGTGCAGGTCCTTTCATGACCTTTACAGTCCACGAGGCAGTAAATTAGATATTTTAAATGCAGAGGGGTCAGGATCGATGCCGATCGAGACCCCTGCTGCAAAGGTTAATATGGGGACACTACGGCAGTCCCGATGGGGACCCCCAGCATAGAGGGTGTTAATGTTAGGTGCTGCGGGGGTACTTACAGTACCCGTGTGGCCGGGATTGTCTAATTGTGTCCCGCGAACCCTTTAAGGAGCCTCGGCGGGGAATTTTAATTTTCTAAATGCAGCGGGAGCCTGATCGATGTCGATCGGGGACCTCCGCTTCAAGCGTTAATGTGGGGGGTCCCTATGGACCCCTGCAGCAAAGGGGTTAATGTGGGGACACTCCGGGGGGCCCGATGGGGACCTCCAGCATAAAGGAGGGTTAAATTTAGGTACCGGGGTGGTACTTGGAGTACCCCTCATGGCAGGGCTTGTATGTATAACTTCCGCGGAGATACTGTTAAGGACCCCCATGGCAAGTGATGATGTGGGGGAGCCTGCAAGATCATCTCATAGGCTTTCACTTCTCCTGCCCTGTTGCTCCATGTTTGACACAGACGGCCGTGCTGCATAGCTTATACGTTGCTCGCAGCAGTCTAATTTAATAGCGTTGTAACTTTATAAAATTTTAAGCATGTAGGGGTTAAGTTCAAACCTTGCATCTACGAGGCTGGAATTTAATATATATTAAATATAGCAGTATATATGGAGAACAGGTTGAAACCTTTGTACATGACAAAAATGTATTAATAAATAAAATACTTATAAAGTAAATATTCAATAATCAATTAAAGGCTATTAATTACTAAATAACATGCTCATGAACATAAATAAACATAAATACACTCTACTCAATCTCTATCTGAATTACCAAACCCAAATAATTTGATGCCCTGGGTAATGTTATCAGGATGACATTATGATTTCATAGATTTGACATGAAATTTATACCATGGAAAAGCAAAAACAAAGAGACAGAGAAAACTCAAAGAAAATCTGTAATTTGACTACCTATTAGCACAACAATTTCTAGGACTATAAATAGATTGGTGTTATCTATTAATTTAACTACATCAATTAATCCAATTAGAGAGGATTTTGCACTTTTGTTTTAAATAAATGCAGAAAATTTGAAGCCTTCGCTTAGGACATTTGGGGCTAAACTTTTAAGTTGAAAAATCCGTTTGGCTTCCATTGTAGCAATATTTGGTCAATGTCACCTCTCCTTTTGCTCAATCAAAAAACAGAAATCTTATGTCCCCATTGGGGAGTTGATTGACATGCCTAGCAATGGGGAAATTTGCTTTATTTAAGATGCAATTTATGTGTTCCAATACTCGTCTCCTCAACTGATGGCAGGTATTTCTAACTGCATTTATAAACTTTTTAGAACCAATGCATCTGACCTTACATATGTTGTCTTGTCACACTGCATTGGTCATTAAGTTTGGAATTAAGACAGATTATAGAGAGAAAGGTTTGTTGTATGTCAGAAATACAATATATTATGAAAACAGCACATATATTCACATATATTAGGAGACTTCCATAAGATAAATATATAAACCATAATGTAATGCCTGCCATCTTCAAAGGTTGTAATCTATGATGAATAAAGAGTGAGGAGGACTGCAGAAACTGCATTTACTTATCTACCCATGATTAAATATTGTATATGGAAATATTTGTTTGTTTGTTTTTTGCATGGCAAATTAAGTGGCTTAATGTCCAGTATCCTTATGTTTTACATACAAAAAATGAATATCTTGCAGATATGAGCAGGACATGTAACATCCTACATTCTCCATTGTCATGAGTACATATCTTATAAATCAGTGTAGATTCTAATTGGATGGACACATTTAAACACTTTGATATGCAATCTGAGAGGGAGTGGATATGTGTTTCGGAATACAAAGGTAAGGTAGAGGGAGGGATGGTGAGAGAAGGAGGGAGGAAGTGGATGGGAGTGTGGTAGAAGTGGGGAGGGAGGAAGTAGAGGGAAGGGACAGAGACGTAAGAAGGGTGGGAGTGGAGGGGGAATGTTTTAGGAGTGGTAGGTGAGCCCATAGATCTCAGGACATATAGCTAAGGGTCAGGGGGGAGGGACCTGATCTCATGGGAGTATTGAAGGGGAAAGACTGGCCTCATTGTCAGAAAAGGGAGGTATGGAACCCAGTCAACAGTCGAAAGGACAAAATGCTAGAGACAACCACAGGGCCCCTAACTACAGTCCAGAGGAGATGGGGTATTCCTTATTGCCCTCTGTGCTCACATACATATAATTACAGGAGGGAGGGAAATTAAGGCCGGCCCCAGGGGTAAGGCCTGGAAGGATGTAGCAGCCTTAGTCACTGAGCTGGGTTTTGCTAATAAGCATGTGAGGTCTGTAAGGCACATTTACGATGAGGCAGTCAGGCAAAGGAGCAGCAAGAGCTCTAAGTGGTGGCCCCAGAGTGTCCAGTACAAGGAGAGGGAAAGGTTGCTAAAGGAGATTATGGAAGCAGGGATCATCCCAGGAGTTCCAAGCCTAATGACTACACATGTATACCATACACACATTGATAACCGTAATCATATGAAAATGCTGCCCACCAATAAGAGTGAGATGTCAACCCCCTGGATTTTACTAGAGATAGATGGAACATCTATTCCTCCTCCAATCGAGGAACCTTACATATCTCTCTCATTGGTGCAGCCTCATATATGTGACAAATAGATGCAGCAAATAACAGATAGATATAAATTTAGTAAACATCCAATTGAAACCACAGTTATGAATGTGACCACTATAGCATATCCAGATATAAACTCTGCAGGGATGAATGTGCAGTGTAGTGTACTAGCTCATCTGGGAACACAATAGTTAGTATGACACAATGTGCAGTAATTTCTGCAGAGTATGCATATGAATGTGCTTTAGAAGCCAGAACACAGTACAAATGAAGATATTATTATGAGCCAAAAACAAGCAAGCTTATAATACAAAGAAATGATCACACCCAGCAAAGGATAGTTTCAAACATTAGCTGATAAGTGAAAAATCCAGTTTCCAGATGTCAGGTGTATAGGAACACATATATATCAAATCATCATATAATGATGTTAACCATATAACATTTTTCTCTCATTGCAGCTGGCAGGAGGTTCAGTCGATGCCAGAGGCTGCTGGCAGTGCCCCTGCCCACCAGGATCCATGTCAGGAGAAGGAGCCTAGGATAGTATCCGAGGGCCCAGAGGATGAGGAGGAGGACTCAAAATTGATTTGGTCAGTGAGGGGACTTGCCGGACCCTCCGCCACACCATTCACATTTGACCCCACTGTCCCCATGCTCCCACAGATTGATTCAACTGGGCCTACCTAATGAACAGATGCCCGGTTCATGCCACTATCAGCTCCTCTTCCCACCACAGGCACAAAATGGGCACAGCCATCACTATTTCAACTTGGCCCCCACCTCCTCCTTTTTCGACAGATATGTCTGGCCAACTTGGACATTCATCCCAAGGCCCACCATTGGAGGCCACCGCCACCATGGGGGAGGTGCTAGGCCTGCTGATAGACTGTAGTGATGCAATGTGGGGGATCCAGGCCAGAGTCTCCTCCCACCAGGCTTTGGTGGACCTCAACCTCAGGAGGCACCATAGGGAGGTGAGGAGGCACCACCTGCAGGTAGAGTCCTACATAGCCAGGCTGCTCCAGGTGGTGCAGAACCAAAGCAAGCTAACCCAGCTGAGCATGTTCCCAGCACCTCCTTCTGCACCCCAGAGGCCTCCCCTGCACACCCACAGCCTGGCCCCTTTTTGCTTTCCTCTCTTCCTCCATAAGTGCTGCTGCCACCAGAGGGTGACTCCCCTGCACTCCCCCTAGACTAGGGATTTAAAGCAGTGGCACAGGGCATGGGGGTCCTATGGCAAAGCGGAGCAGGAAATATGGGCTGACCTTCTCAACAGCACTATTCAGTGACAATCTATTTATCCCAATATTACCATAATCTAGCCAGGCTACACAGTAGAGGATCATGGCCTATGTGATGGTAACATTGTGTAACCAACACATAATCTATGATCCTCTTCCCTGTGGACACTTAGGGTTATGTTTAACATTTCATCAACTGATGGTCACTGAGGAATTTTGTCTTTCTCTTAGCAAAAATCTTTCTTTTTAATTTTTAGACACAAATCAGTTCCATGAAGGCATCCTCTTCATCTGCAAGCAGTGCTACTGTTTTGGAGAAAACCAAAATAGTTCTCGGAGATATCTGTCCCTGGCCAATTTATTAATATACAGATAGTGTGCACACCTTAGAGAAATAATACACCAACACAGAGTTCTGGTAGAAAGCTTTCTCTCGCCCCTTTTTTTATTAAAATCAGCTGTCATATTTATAAAATTTTTAACAATCATATAGATGTTGCATCTTGGTGAACACCAGTCTAAGTAAGGCTCTGATTGGTTCCGTAAGGCGGCGGGGCACATATCCTTATTAGGTTTCGGATCTGATGTCATTATGGCCAGTTTAAGTGAAACCTCTGATTAACCCCGGAAGGTGGCGGGGCTCATATCCTTATTTGGTCACGGATATGAATGCCATCTTACTGCTCTCAGGATATGATGTTACCGACATCTTGCATGTGGAAGTGATGAATCCTCCATCTTAGAGTTCCCAATGTTTCAGCAATATTAATAAAAACTTTGGTTACGTGATAATACTGCAAAGATAAGATATATAAGTAGGACACAAACATAAATGCATTTTATACGGATTTCAGTCCATAACAGTCCCCCCTAAAATGTCATGCAATGTTTATGTTACCCCTACGTTCTTAAGTCTTAATTAATAGTTATTATATCCTTACTCATTATTGGATATCAAAATCTATTAGTATCTACGTTCTTGACTATGGTCCCTCCGGAACACTACTCTTTGTGGTTTCTATTTCCGGATGTTGTGAGCATTGCGTGTAAGTAAGACATAGGTACATATCTTTGATCGGGCTTGCCATGACCTGACGTCACACCTACCCTATGTCCTATGCGGCATGGGAAAACCTAATAAGCCTCTATTAACTAATAGTGTATCTGGTCTAGAACAAGGACCATAATGCTTAGGTATAATACCTTTACAAAACACTCTCCGTAGAGCCAGTTACTGTCTGTATTAGACTGTGAGACGTCTTGCATATATCATTCTGTCCATAAAGATCTGTGTCTAGGTTCTGGGGACACCACCAGGGGGAAGCCTTTTCCATTGCATTCTGCAAATAAGTATGCATACAGGGAATAATACTGCATAGGAGGAAGGCAAGTAGAATTATGACAACAATGATAGCCATCCCAGCTTGTAACAAAACCTTTTGCCAACCATTCATCCAACTAAACCATGAATCCCAGTTATCTATAGTACCAGAATTTTCTTTTAGTTCTTGGCCAAGTTCAGCTAGTTTCTTAATGGCCAAGGTGATCTTACCGTTTGGTCCTGTATTATCAGGAATATATGTGCAACATGCACTAGTGGCAGGAAGCATTTTACATACTCCTCCTTTCTCTGCAAGAATCATATCTAATGCCATACGATTCTGGAAGGTCATGTGTCATGTAGCTTCTAACTGTTCTGCAATACCTTTTAAGGCATCCTTTGTATAATTAACAAACCATTGCTGATTATAGTAAATGTATTTAATCCAACATTCTTATTTACTCCAATCATTGCTACTTGATTGCGAGCTTTAAATTCATTTGGCACCCCCCTTGGGACTCCTATGGTATCAATATATACATGTGGGTCAAAACTTTCTCTAGGTTCAGATGATAATGATGTATGTCTCTTCTTTCTAGATTGTGTTTGAAGAATGCTAGATGGATCACCATAATAAGTTGGGACAATATGCAGTGGCAAAATAACCTTAGCTAAGGTACACACCCCCCACCATACTCCTGACATTCTGACTCTCAGCTTCATGTCCCCACATATCCAATATATATCTTCCAAGGATTGTGTGTGATTAATCAATAATGTGGATGATCCACCACTTGGGAACCTCTGTATGTTAGTTCCATAAGAAACATTCCTACGATAACATGTATAATTTCCTGGATATATAGTTATACCCTCACCTGGATGCGGGCTATTAGTTATCATAGAATATGTCTTTTTCCATTTTTTACATCTACTGACATCACTGAGTGTGTTTTTAAACGGGCTCAGGAAACATTTTTCTTCTAATAAAGGTATAGTAAGTGGAACAGTACCCAAATGGGGCCTAGCATGACCACAAACATAACAATTAGTTTTGTTATTTTCTTGGACGTTATATTTCATCCATTCTAACCATACATTGAGATCTGAATACCCTGTTTCAGTAGCTAAAGTATCTTCATATGTTGGATCACCATTAGCAGTCATTGTTCCAATGATCTTGCGACCTGGTTGTAATATCTGTAATACAAGTGGTAAGTTAGGATAATTGTATAAGTCTGCTAACTTAAATTTACCTGAGAACTTTGTAGTCTCCCCCTCCTTACTCCATGCTCCCATCAAATATGTGTCAGCATCTATGGAACTAGGATTTTGTATAGTCAGAGTTAGCTGCATGCTAGAACTAGTCTTGCCACTATTTAAACATCTACCAGTCTTTAGTAGAGTCATACGATCTAGTAGAGATCTACCTAGGTCATCTTTCTTGGCTACAGCGTTCTGAGGTCTATACCCCAAGGGTGTTCCAGTAGTCTATCCTACCATATCCCATGTAGGACAATCTTTCACATAAATCTTTCCATCAACACATATGTATATAGCCTTATTAGGGGAAGATTTATACAAGTCACACTGTTCATGGACAGTAGGACATCTAACAATATCACAGAAGTCAAAGGTGTATGTAGCAACATGTGTAGAAAGTTAATTATACCAAAATGGGACTCCATCTTCACATTTTGTAATAGTTACATGTTGTGCACTGTTCAAGAATACTGTAAGAAACAAGATAAAACACTGAGTTATACTCATTGTGTTGGTTCCTGTTCATCAGGGGGAGCAACCTTTTTGCAATGTGACGCGTGGACCCAAGTAGGTTTCCTTTCCAACTTAACCGAAGTGGTTGTGATCAGTAGGACTTGGAAAGGACCTTTGTATCTGGGTTCCAGTGGGGTTTTCCTCACAAACCTCTTGACCAGAACCCAATCTCCAGGAAGTAGTTGGTGTGTGCCAGTATCTACCTCCGGATCTGGAATAGAAGAAAACACTTGTGCATGGATTTTAGTCAGTGCTGTTGACAAGGCTATCACATAGACAACAAGTACATCAGATTTCAACTGCAATTGTTGAGGGAAATAACATCCTAATCTAGGAGCAGACCCAAATAAGATCTCATGAGGAGATAAAGCATGTTTTCCCCTAGGGGTATACCTGACACTGAACAAAGCTATAGGAAGGCTCTCAGGCCACGCATACCAGTTTCTTGTGACATTTTTAGCATTCTAGACTTCAAAGTCCCATTCATACGTTCCACCCTCCCACTACTCTGGGGATGGTAGGGTGTATGAAAAGATAGTGTCACTCCTAGAGCTGTCCATATTTCTTTAGCTAAGATTGCAGTGAAAGCTGGTCCCTGGTCACTTTCAATTACTTCAGGGACCCCATATCTGCAGATGACCTCTGTTAGTAACCGCTTCACTGTGGTCTTTGCAGTCATATTTGTGACTGGGTACGCTTCTGGCCATCCTGAGAACATATCTACAATGACCAATGCATATTCAAACCGGCCACTTTTTGGCATTTGAATTTGGTTAATTTGTATCCTCTGGAATGGATACAGAGATTTTGCTAAATGCTTCTGTGGGGGTTTCTCAGTTCGGCCTGTATTACATTTAGCACAGATGCTACAGGACTTGCAATAGTTGCTCATAAGAGTGGTGATGCCTGGAGCCACATAGTACTTGTCTATTAAATCATTCATGAGAGTCTTTGACAAATGTGCTGGTCCATGGGCCCATTGTACTGTTGCTGGATATAGGCTTTTTGGTAAACGCAATCTCAAATTATTAACATATAGTCTATCTTTAAGGGTTGCTCCCTTTGTCTTCCATTTATTTATTTCTTCTGGATTTGCAGTTTTCTGTAGTTCCTTGAGTAACTTCAAATCTGTAGGTAGAGTTTGTATCGTATAGATTTTTTCATTTTCATTCATCTCTTTCTTGTCCATTTCCTGTGATATCATTGCTGCCTTTTTAGCCATTTGATCTGCTAGATGATTTCCTCGTGCTTCATTTGAGTTTAGCTTCCCATGTGCCTTCACCTTCAGTATGGCCACTTCTTCTGGGAGTGCTAACGGATCCATCAGTTCACATATGGCTTTATCATGCTTCACTGGAGTACCTGCAGCTGTCATAAATCCTCTGGCTTTCCAAATTATTCCAAAGTCTTGAGTCACTCCTAGAGCATATCTTGAATCAACTCTGCTTCTTGTGCTGACATGGTGGGAGGTAATGAGAAGGCTCGCATCACATCTTTTTCCGTAGTCACAGCATATCCTGTTTGATATTTTCCATTCTCATCAGCATACCTTGATCCATCCACATACAGAGTGATGTCTGGGTCTGTCAGGGCAAGTTCTTTTACATTCGCAAGGTGTGAGGCCGTTTGCTGAAGACAGTCATGAGGTGGGTTTACTGATCCTGGAACCGCATATGGGTCTTCAACCTGTACTTTGGGAAAGCTATTCACATGACAGTTGAGGGTTTGTTTTGTTATCCCTTCTGCTTCTAGTTCATCTTCATCTGCTGACTCCCACCATTTCAGTGCACTCCCCAATGAGCTCCATGTACTCTGTGCAGACTTTGTTAGTCTATGTGTGGGACAGATGTATCCCAATGTTTATAGAGCAATTCTGCTTCAAAGGGAAGCTCTACCGTGAGTTTTCTATCCCCTATTGCATCATTATACAATGTCAACAGTTTTAACGTGACTTGCTTCAATTTCATAAGCTTCGCTTCATATTGAAGATCCCGTCCTGGTGTTTGTTTGTTCCACAGCGTACAATGTAGAGAGTCTTGTGTTTCATCTGTTTCTGTCTTCTTGACCAGACGTCCCAGTATATGACTTTTTACATCAGAGCTTATGTTTGACTCCTGATCCAATTTCAAACTATACCAGAAATGTCCTTCTTCCTCATCTCCCCCTCAGGAAATGGCAAGAGAGTGGCTGGATTAAGTACATAACATCTCTGTAAGGTGACATTATCTGGCAGGAGCAGTGAACATTGGAGACGGAGGTGTCTGGCTACTGTCAGGTGTTTTGGCTGCATCTGATTTATCATAACAGCAATGTCATGTGGAGCAAGAACTGTCAAGGGATACCCAAGGACTATGTCACTTGTCTTATACAGTAAGGCATGAGCTGCAAATACTGCCCTAAGGCAAGAAGGGCCTCCTTTTGCTACAGCATCCAGATTACATGAGAAGTAGCCAATGGGGCGTTGAGATAGCCTGTTTAAGAGCGTAAAAGTTGTTTAGAGCTATCTGTATCATCTGAAAGGGTTCAATCTTCAGAACATCATACAAGGGCTGCATCAGGAGAGAGGGTTCTAGGATCCATGCTCTGCAATAGGATATGAGACCTAGGAAAGCATGGAGGGGTCTGTGTCCTTCTGGTATAGACATTTCTTCTATTGCCCTAACACGGCTGCGTGTGAGATGACGCACTCCTTTGGAAAGGCAATGTCCCAGAAATATGACAGTCTCCTGATACCACTGTAACTTTTCTCTAGATGCTTTGCACCCTTGTTCTGCCAGATGTCTCAATAAACTCTCTGATGTCTGTGTAGCTGTAGGAAGGTCTTCAGCACAGAATAAGAGGTCATCAACATATTGCAAAAGTACAACATCAGGGTTTTCCTGTTGCCAAGAATCAAGGATTAGACCCATGGCCTTAGCAAACTGACTAGGAGAATTCTGTGCTCCTTGGGGCATGACAGTCCATGTAAATTGATTATGATCATGTGTAAATGCGAAGAGGTACTGACATTAAGGATCTAGAGGAATGCTAAAGAAGGCATTTGCCAGATCCACTACAGTAAAGTATGCTGCTGTTGGAGGTATTCCAGAGATGAGAGTGTGTGGGTTAGGTACTATGGGAGTGTCTAATATGGTTGCTTCATTGACTGCTCGCAAATCTTGTACCATACAGTATTTTACTGGCTCTCCTTTCTTGGATTTCTTGTTCACTGGGAAGAGGGGCGTGTTACATGGTGACGTACACCGCACTAACGCTCCCTGTTTACAGGCTCTCTATCTGCTGCGTAATTGCATCAATCTGTGCTGGCTTCAGAGGGTATTCGGATCTTCGTGGTAATTCAGCTCCAGGCTTCAACTTTACTATAACTGGAGGCACCTTTAAATGCCCAATAACTTCCGGACCACGTGACCAGAGGGTTACTGAAATCTTATCTAAGATGTCGGCCGGGCCTTGTCTATTGTTACTTTTTGCATCTAAATGAAGTAATATTGGTAATGAGCAGAGTGCTGACGTGTCAGTAATTGTTAAAGGCGAGGACACTTGTATAGCCCCAATCCGGAGTAAACAAGATGGATGCTTGCAAGCGGGAAAGCACGTCTGCACCTAACAAGTTCATTGGGCATGTGTAGGACACTACAAATCTAGCAAGCAGGTCTGGGAATGAGCCTATTTGCAGTGGCTGAGTCAACTTGTTGGAAGAGGGGATACCGTCAACTCCTAAACAAGCAACATCAATGTCAGATAGGTAAGATGAGTCAGGCAGATCTTAGGACACTTCTGGCTGCACCTGTGTCTTCTATTGGTAATGTTACAATTGCTTGAGGTCCTAATCCGCTATCCCCTGAAGATACTGCCATAACAGGAGATAGTGACACAGACTCACCACTGTCCTATGCTGTGCTTTGGCCCCCCTGCTCCTCATTAGTGCCATCCCCATGCTGCTTTGTCCTCGATTTTCTAGGCATTATACAATTCTTGCTGATGTGTCCAAACTTGTTACAATTTAAACACCGCCGTGTTTCCTTCTTCTCCCCTTTATGTGCCGGCTCCTCAGAGGTTATCATGAGAACGGCAGTCTTTTTGGACGTTGATGATGTAGGGCGTGCATTTTCTACAGACTCCAGCCCTTTTGCAACAAGTAGTAGCGTATCTAATGGTAACTCTCTATATTCTGGTCTGGAAGTCAATAGACCTTTCTTTATAGATTCCTTTAGCCCTATCACAAAAGCTGTGCTTAACATTTGTGTGTGTGTCTTATTGTGTGGGCTGAAGCCGAGGTCTGTGAACACCTGCGTGAGCCGTGAGTGAAACTTTTCTATTGACTCGTCTCTGTCCTGTTTAATATCCTGCAGATTAAAAGCCTGGTCTGCCAATTTATCCATCGCCCAGTCTCTTAGTAGTTCACAGAATATTTAACCTGATTCATAGTCAGTTGTCTCACGTGGCAGATCACATGGGTCTATTGTCTTTTGCATTATGGGCCAGTATGAATCTCCTGCTCTGTTTTCACAAAAACTAACCAAGTCTCTCCAGGCTGCAGCATATGTCTTCTGAATTTGTGATATCTTTCTGTAGAAAGGCATAGGCTGCTTTTCAGGGTCAGGTAGTGTGTTTATGAGGGAGGTGGCTTGTGTCGGTGTGAATGCAACATACATTAGATTCACTGTACTGTTTCTGTTACGCCCTCTACATTGGCTCGTTCCTGAGCCCAGAGTCTTACTCCTCCACTCCTTCGCACTCTCTCCTACTTTTATCTCATCATCCTCATTTACATTGTCATTTTTATGACGGCCTGCGGGAGTTAAGAGTAATGAGGAGTCCGAGCTAACATCCATGTTTGACTGTCTCTGAGAAAGGGGAGGAGTGGTAGCGTCTGTCTCCGGTGTCCTTGTCTTTGGGGCCGCCCATGGTGACGTGTTATCTGGGAGTAGCACGACTGGGAACATCGAGTATGGAGTATACATAGTTCCGTTAGCAGTCAATACAGGATAAAGGGGCATATTCACCAAGGGGGCGTTCGGTATGACAGGTGGACCTTCCTGAGTGGGCGCCGCTATCATCTTAATGGGAGGGTTCAGAGGGTGACAGGACCCCTCCTTAGATTGTGTGTGGGCGCCATTTTGGGGCTGTGGCTGGGTGGAATGTCTTTGTTCTGCAGAGGGAGTTTGTGTGTTGTTGGGGTTACAGGATGCTTGAATTACAGAGGGGACAACGGCTGGAAGTAGGGGACTGACAGTCTCACATGGTGCATAGTATGCATACATTTTCTGTCCACGTACTTCAACCTCTCTCTCTATCCACCCCTCTATCTCAATCGCCTTAGCTACCCTGTACCATGCTTCTGCACTTGCTAATAAACCACAATCTTGTAACTGTCCTCTATTATTTCTTAACACTTTCCGCCACTCTTCTGCCCTCAGATGTCCTCCCACAATATCTGTGAATCCACACACTTTAAACATCTTTTTAGATTTATTTACCACGGACTCCCCCCCCCTCTTTTCTTGACCACATCCCGAGCCAACATGCCCTCAATATTCAATTTAGTCTGTTTCTGTCCCATTCTCCTTTCCTAAGTATAGCACAAGCTAGTTTTAAAAGGCAGACAAGATGAGGGAGAGAAGTGAGAGAAAGAGGAACAAGCAGACCAGTTTTCTGAGAGGGAGAGAGGTGAGAGAAAGAGGAACAAGCAGACCTTTTTTTCTGAAATGCTCGACTGCTATGAAATGAGAATCACTTCACACGTCTTCCCTAAACTCAGACAATAGTTACCGTCGTCCGAGGGACCACTAGGTTGTAGTGTGTAACCAGGCACTACTGGCAAAGGGATAGCAGAGAGTGTAGTGTATAATGACAAGTGATTTAGATAGACACAAGGTTACGGAAGAGAATATCATCACATTTCATTATTAAACATACATCTTAGCCGGCTATATCACAACATAGCAATATATGATACAGAAATTGTCTCAGAGTAATTTTCTAAAAAAAAAAAACATCCTAAAAATAACGATGCGTTTACTTTTTCTTTTGTATACTTTTTTGTGTATAATAAAGCTTAATGAAACATTGAATGTCTCCTATATCTTCCTTTTAATAAGGATTAATATTGCCAAGAGGTAGTGGATACAGGGCACTGACTCCAGCAGTGGTGGTATAGTAGATGCTGTTTGCATTTAAGATGGGTGTCAATCTATCTCCTTCCGGGACACTCCTACTTTTACACAAACATTACTTCACGTACTGTAAGCAAAATCTAACAACATCATGAAAACATCAACAGAAACATGACAGTTATTTCACTTACTGTACAAACTCATACAACCTTAAGCATTGGCATAGAAAGAATACTCTCAACTAAGATACGTCCTTAAGAGAGTTAACGAGATGGGAGGGGTGAGGAATTTCTTTTCGCAGATTGTGTTCTGACCTTGAGTCACACACAGCTGCAGAAAATCAGCTTTCAGCTTCAGTGTACAGGGAGAGAAATTCTAAGCTACATTTCTCATTAAAATATGCATCATAACCAGCAATAACAGACCATAGAAAATTTCTGACTCTTAAGATATTTTAATCCAGGGTCTCACACCGTCGTGTGCTAAAATTGACGCCTTCAGAGAGTTATTGTGCTATCCGGGCACAATTAATCTGTCCCTGAAGTCTGCATCCCACATACATGCCTTTACACCTTAGTGTGTGATAGATATTTCCCGGGGTTATCACGCTACCAAGGCACGATCATAATGACCCCCAAGAGATATTCGGCTATCCAACATGCATAGACCCTCCTTAGGAAAGGTATGTATATGCACGTCTATACGTACGGCTCCTCCAGGGCTATAGTGTTATCTGGACCCTACCCAATCCGTCCCTGGAGTCTGCCGCACGCACACATGTATGTCCTGGACCACAATATCTAAGAAATCACAATCACTCGACCCAGACTTTCAACAGTCATACACAGGTGACAGATATAACTGGTACAGGGTTCGTAATGGACTTGAGGCAAGTTATTTTTACATGTACTTTTGACACCTCCCCAACAGCGGGCCTGGATGACGGGCTGAGTCCCAGGAACAGGTTTTACGCGGTCAAGGTGCTAACTGTGTCCTTACCGTGTACCGGAGGTGATCAGGCTCCGCCCGCTCCTGTAGGCTCCGTCCGGATCCCTTGCGTCCTGCTGCAGGTTCAGTTAAACCTCAAGCCCCACAGTTGGGCGTCAATTGTTTTGGAGAAAACCAAAATAGTTCTCGGAGATATCTGTCCCTGGCCAAATTACCAATATACAGATAGTGTGCACACCTTAGAGAAATAATACACCAACACAGAGTTCTGGTATAAAGCTTTCTCTCGACCCTTTTTTTATTAAAATCAGCTGTCATATTTATAACATTTTTAACAATCAGATAGATGTTGCATCTTGGTGAACACCAGTCTAAGTAAGGCCTCTGATTGGTTCCGGAAGGCGGTGGGGCACATATCCTTATTAGGTTTCGGATCTGATGTCATTATGGCCATTTTAAGTGAAACCTCTGATTAACGCCGGAAGCTGGTGGGGCTCACATCCTTATTTGGTCATGGATATGAATGCCATCTTACTGCTCTCAGGATATGATGTTACCGACATCTTGCATGTGGAAGTGATGAATCCTCCATCTTAGAGTTCCCAATGTTTCAGCAATATTAATAAAAACTTTGGTTACGTGATAATACTGCAACGATAAGATATATAAGCAGGACACAAACACAAATGCATTTTATACGAATTTCAGTCCATAACACTACTAAATAATGTGAGTGACATATATACACAGTGGTTATCATCAATAACATCCCCCAGCAGAATGATCTCACACATCATCATTTAATTGGATATCATGTTTAATTACACATCTTTGTTGCCATCAAAATACATAACAATTACTTCACTATTATGTTTTAGGATATTGGTTATCATTCTGTATAGGCATCCATTCATGCATTGTATGATTCCAGAACATTCCAGTAAAAACAAGCATAACATACAAATGATCACATGTAATAAGTATAATAAGTTTTCACTGACTTATTTAAAAGCTATTTTGTAAAACATGAGTGAACAATAGTGATGTGGCGAACATAACATTTTCGGTTCGTGAACCGCAAACCGAACCGCCGCAAATGTTCGCGAACCGGCGAACCCGGCGAACCGCCATAGACTTCAATGGGCAGGCGGGTTTTAAAACCCACAGGGACTCTTTCTGGCCACAATAGTGATGGGAAAGTTGTTTCAACGGGACTAACACCTGGACTGTGGCATGCCGGAGGGGGATCCATGGCAAAACTCCCAAGGAAAATTACATAGTTGATGCAGAGTCTGGTTTTAAGCCATAAAGGGAATAAATTACCTAACATTCCTAAATTGTTTGGAATAACGTGCTTTAAAACATCAGGTATGATGTTGTATCGATCAGGTAGTGTAAGGGTTAGGCCCGCTTCACAGTGACAGACCAAACTCCCCATTTAACGCACCGCAACCAACCGCAAACAGTTCCTTTGCACAACCGCAAACTCCCCATTTGCACAAGGTTGGATACCAAGCTAGCCATGTCCCATTCCTTGTCCTCACTGATGTCATTGAAGGTCTCTTCCTCCACCCAGCCACCAAGGGTCCCCAAAAGGTGACAACAAGCCCCTGGGACGCCTGCTGTGTTTGGTCTTCCACCTCCTCAAAGCCACCTTCCTCCTCTGACTCCTGTTCTTCAGACTCCTCTCACTGCGTTGCCTCTATCTGCATTATTATAAGGTGTGTTAAGTAGTACTACTCTTATCAGTTTAATACCTGTTACGTCACCTATCAGGGGGCGTGTATAAGGCCTGGATTTTTAGAACCAGGAGATGGAAAAAGATGCTTGTTTGGTCTTATCACTTCAATTTTGGGGCACGGCACGTGCAATCAAAGGTGCCCCCAGATAGGAGTGGCGTGTTTGTAAGTACTACTCTTATCAGTTTAATACCTGTTACAGCACCTATCAGGGGGCGTGTATAAAGCCTGGATTTTTAGAACCAGGAGATGGAAAAAGATGCTTGGTTGGTCGTATCAATTCAATTTTGGGGCACGGCACGTGCAATCAAAGGTGCCACCAGATAGGAGTGGCGTGTTTGTAAGTACTACTCTTATCAGTTTAATACTTGTTATGTCACCTATCAGGGGGCGTGTATAAGGCCTGGATTTTTAGAACCGGGAGATTGAAAAAGATGCTTGGTTGGTCGTATCACTTCAATTTTGGGGCACAGCACGTGCAATCAAAGGTGCCACCAGATAGGAGTGGCGTGTTTGTAAATACTACTCTTATCAGTTTAATACTTGTTACGTCTCCTATCAGGGGGCGTGTATAAGGCCTGGATTTTTGGGACCGGGAGATGGAAAAAGATGCTTGGTTGGTCGTATCACTTCAAAGTTGGGGCACTTTGTGACATTAGCTTCTTACGCTCAAACATGTCCTTTACAGGCACCTGCCTATGGGCAGATGAGCAGAAACTGCTCCAGGCGAGAGACGGAGTGGCGGATGGTTGAGAGGGGGCAAGGAGGACAGCAGTGGTTGATGTGGCTGAAGATGCTGGACCAGGAGGAGGATGGCGGCTTTGAGTTTGTGTGCTGCTTGTACTCATGTGTTGGTCTGGAGTCACCCAAACATTAGGTCTCAACCTGTAGAGGATAAGGGAACCAGGCTACTCTAGACCTCATTCATCATTACAGGTTTTGACAGATTGGTACTATGCGTGCAAGCTACTGTGACAACAGATATGAGTGGCACTGTGCACTTGCAGAAGTTGGCAGAGTAGACGCTGTAGGCCTGACACAGACGCTTGCAGACAAGTAACTGCTATTCAATGTATTACAGTCAAAATTGTGTTCTTTGTTTAAATGTACACTACTGACTGTTACACCAGATATGAGTGGTGGCACTGACTGGGCAAGTGGGCACAGGCAGACAAATTTTAATTAGATTACACAGAAAAAAAGTGTTGATTTTTTTAAATGTAGAGTGCTGGTACACCACTAGATTGGATTGGATGAACTTGGCACAGTGTATTTTAAAATTATGAGAAAACATTTTCTGTAAACTAAATAAAAATCATATTGGGAGGTTGAAAGAAAAAGAAACCGGATGGGGGGATACAGAGCAGAGCACACCATCTACAGCCCACTGGGAGACAAACTCATCCATTCCCCCAGTAGACAAAGCCAGGTGGTACTCTGCCCGGATACGGGAGCGCACCAGCACCCGGAACATGGCCTCAAGTGACAAGGGAACCCCCCCTATCAAACACTGCTTTCTGGACTTATATATAGCCAACTTGGCTAATGCCAGGAGCAGGTTGACGAGGAGGTCCCTGGCCTTATTGCCCCGGGACACTGGGCGCCCAAAAATAAAAATGTGAGGGGAGAAATGCAGCCAGAAATGCAGGAGGAGGCCCCTCAAGAGTGACAAGAGGGGCTGCAGTCTGGCGCAACTAAAATAAACATGATACACAGACTCTCCCTTGCCACAGAATGGACAAGTGGAGTGAGAGTCCGTGAATTTAGCTAAGTACTCTCCCGTGCTCAGTGCACCATGGAGCACTCTCCAACTCAAGTCCCCGGTGGGTCGTGGAACTAAATCAGAATAAAGTTCCCTCCACCGGGGCCTCTTGCCCTCGTCAGCTGGTAGGACCCGCCTCCAGATGGTATCGGGACGGGTCACGAGGGCAAGGAAGTGCACTGTATGGAGCACAAGAGAATATAAGCTCTTCCTCGGCATGCCGCGAAAGCATGCCGAGGGTATGTCCCTCAACCTCGAGAGGTTGGGGACAGGAGGAGCCTGAGGGGAAACACGGGGCTTGTGTCCAATGCAAACAGCCGGAGAAGGGGTGTTGAAAGGTGCATGTGGCACTCCGGCCTGCAAAGCCCCGCGAAGGAAGGTGCGCGAGTCGGGGGAGATGGCATCTCTAATCTCCTGGAGCAAGCGCCCTGAGACTTTGGGCGTCACATATCCCAAACGGAGCGCAAGCTCCTGGGGTGACACCCAATCAGAACGCCCGTATTCCAGGAGATCCCCGACTCGGGTCATCCGTGCATGACTAAGGCGGCGGATGATACTGGGGGACTGTAACATTGGAGCCCCCACTGCTGCATTAAATAGCAGGGGCTCCGTGAATATTTCATCCCCCAAAGGCACGCCCTGCCTGGTCACGGAGACCATGCTCCAGGCCTTGAGGGTTTCCTGGTAGTATGCCGGAAACACAGAGAGGTCTCTCCCAAACCCCTCGGGCCTGATCAGAAATAATTGCCGGTCATACCCCAGGTTGCGCAACTGGCGATAAAAGCTGGATACCAGTGCGCACCACTGCGGAGAGGGATCTGCATATAGGTATCTCTGCAGGTACTGAAGGCGGAAGGTGGACAACTGGGAGCACACACAAACTACTCCCTGTCCACCCTCCACCAAAGGCAGACTTGCCACCCCTGCAGAGACCCAATGCCTTCCCATCCAGAGGAAATCTAACAAATTCCTCTGGATATTGGTGACAAACTCGGGGGTCGGACTCAGACAAATCAGCCGGTGCCAGATCTGAGAAGCCACCAGCTGATTCACCACTAGAGTCCGCCCCCTAAGGGAAAGCATTTTTGCTAGACCCCTCCATCGTCCCAGACGAGAGAGGACACTGCCCTCTAACTCCCTCCAGTTGTCTAGGACGGAAGCGTCCGCAGCGGACAGGTAGACCCCCAGATATTTAATGACATCTGCCTCCCACGTGATGTCACGAAACGTGGGAGGCAAAGAGTCTACCTGTAAATTACCCTCTAAAAGGCCTGTGCATTTGGACCAGTTGATCTGAGCGGAGGAGGCAGCTGAATATACCTCCTGGCACTGTTTTGCCAGCTCAAGATCAACTGGATCCTGGGCCACGAGGAGCACATCGTCAGCATAAGCTGAAAGGACAATCCGCATGTCTGGATCTTTTAGCACCAGCCCTGTGAGCCTTTTCCTCAGTAGGCAGAGGAAAGGCTCAATGGCCAGTGCATATAACTGTCCAGACAAGGGACATCCTTGACGCACCCCTCGTCCAAATACCAAAGGTGCTGTTAGAGACCAATTGATTTTAAGTAAACACTCTGCAGAGGCGTACAGCGTTCTTATAAAGCCCACAAACTGTGGGCCAAAGCCGTACGCTTGCAGAGTGGCTATGAGGTAACCATGGTCCACCCTGTCAAACGCCTTCTCTTGATCTAAAGAGAGAAAGGCGAGTGACAGACCAGTCCTGCGAGAATAATGCAATAGATCCTGGACCAGAAAGATACTATCAAAGATAGTCCGGCCCGGGATCGCATAGGACTGGTCAGGGTGAACCAATTCTGCCAGCACAGACCCAAGTCTAAGCGAGATGGCTTTAGCTACAATCTTGTAGTCCGTGCTGAGCAGAGAGACCGGTCGCCAGTTCTTAATAAGCCGGAGATCCCCCTTTTTGGGCAGCAGGGCAAGTACTGCCCTGCGACAAGACAGGGGCATCTCCCCGGTCTCCAGGGCTTCCCCAAGGACCAGATGGAAATCAGGTCCCAGAGTCTCCCAGAAAAATTGGAAAAACTCTACAGTCAGTCCGTCCAGTCCTGGAGACTTCTCACAGGACATGGCACAGAGGGCTTCAGAGAGCTCTTGAAAAGATAGTGGTATATCAAGCCGCTCTCTTACACCCTCACTGACTGTGGGGAGCCCCTCCCATAGCACCCTGCAGGCGTCTGGAGAAATGGGATCCGGAGAGTAAAGATCTTTATAAAAGTTCCGGGCTCTATCCCGGATACTCTCCGGATCTGTAAGGGGGGCACCGTCTTCATCTAGAAGACAGGTGATGTGCCTACTGTTACCCCCCTTTTTCTCCAGTGAGTAGAAGAGGCTCGAGCCGCGGTCTAGATCTTTGAGAAAACCGAAGCGGCTGCGCACGTATGCCCCCTTGGCCTGGTGTCGTTCCAGGTCACAGAGGACACCCTTCCTCTCTACATACTCGCTCTGCAGGGATTGGTCCCTACAAGTGAACAGCCTCTGCTCCAGATGGAGTACCTCCCCCCGGAGTGACTCCAACTCAGCTTCGCGCTGCCCACTCGCACCCTTGGTATATTCCTGACACAGAAGTCGCAAATGAACCTTGCCCACGTCCCACCACAGTTTTAACGTGGCAAAGTCCCCCTTGCAACCCCTCCAGTCCGTCCAAAACTCCCGGATCAATGTCACGAGCCCCTGGTCCTTCAACAAAGCATTGTTGAAGTGCCAATAGGCGGCTCGTGGCGCTGTTGGCGTTAGCGCCACTGTCACAGACACACAGTTGTGGTCTGTGAACGGAGCCAGCCTAATGGCACAAGAACCGACTCGTGACATATAGTGACTAGATATATATAGTCTGTCGATCCGGGAGTGGGACACCAGACCAGCTCTCACCCTGACGTAGGTGAAACCGTCTGATGCCCCTGGGTTCTGCTCTCGCCAGATGTCCTCCAGGGAGAAGCGGGCGATGATCTCCCGCAGGGCTGACGCAGAAGGCGGGTACGGCTCTGGACTATTCCGGTCCAGAGCGTCGAGGGTGCAGTTGAAATCACCCCCGAGTACCAAACACTCATCTGCGTCAACCGTCTCCAAAAACTGGGACAGTCTGGCGAGGAACCTCACTCTCTCGAGCCCTCCAGCAGGGGCATATATATTAACTAGGTTAATGATGCTACCCTGCTCTCGGACCCGGAGGTGGATTAGACGGCCTGGGATAACAGCTTTCACAAGCAGCAGCTCTGGCTGAAAAGACTCTGAGAACAGGGTCACCACTCCACATGACGCCGATGTGAAGTGGCTGAAGAAGACCCTGCCTCTCCACTCCAGTTGCCACGAGGCCTCACCCTCTGGAGTGGTGTGAGTTTCCTGCAGGAAGCTCACAGAGTACCCTCCCTGATATAAATAGGAGAGTACCTGGAACCTGCGGAAACTGTCTTGACAGCCATTGGTATTCAGCGTGCTGATGTGCAAAGCCATTACTGCGTGTCAGGAATTGTGCGTTCCTCAGACCCTTGAGACTGCTGATAGGACACGCACATTTTATAGAATTTCCGGACGCGGAGATGCTCCGCAGTCCCAGAATTCTTGGCCCTAGTGCTGACCACTAGATATTGCTGGAGAGAGTGGAGAATAAACGACATATTCTTCCACCTCTCCAAGGCCAGCCGCACCTTCCTTTTCTTTTGTCCATGAAGGGTGCTCTCAAGGAATAGATCTATTTCCTTGACAGGGATAACCCACCCAGAATCTGATGTTCCTTCTAGTGGGTCACCCCTGGGCTCCTCTTGGCTGAGGGCTTTTACTCCATCCTCCCCGGCTGGAGTCAGTTTCCTCAGCTTTATTCTCAGGGACCCCCTCTTAGATGATACAGAAGGAGTCCCTTTAGCACCCTTCAAGGTAAATAATGGACCCTTGGATTGCTGCTGCACCCCTGTAGCTTCAGGAGTGCATTCAGGGGTAGCTGGCTGGACAGCAGTGGCTGGCATGGCTTCCTTAATGGAAGCCTTGGAGGCTTTATATGCCTCCTCTGCCAGTTCCACCGCTGCTTGCTCAGCTTGGATGGCACCGATGTTAGGGTCAGTGGACGGCTGAGGAGGGTAGACAGGCTCTCCCATGATGTTAACAGGAAAACCTGTTTTATCACCCTCCCCCATTTCCACTTCCCCTTGTGCCACATCCCCCCTGACAGACAAATCCATGGGGTCCTGAATGGGGGTCATGCCTATATTCCCCCCCTCCAGTAGTGACTCGGCCTGGGGCTCTAACAAAGCCCGAGGTACGTCACTAGAGAGTGACACTGGAGGAGGAGACTGACTGGTGCCCTTGAAGCTCAGCACCTCAGGGACACTGACTACCCATTCAGCAGGGGCTTTGTTGGGTCCCCCCTCAAAGGCCAGAGGCAGAACCTGATCTTTCTTGTCTACCCCTGCCTCACTTGGGAGACCCTCTTGCCCCTGCTTTTCCTCCAGACCCTTTTCCACATTAACCCCTATAGGGTCTGGAGAGAGAGATGTGTGGTCTGGCACCGGCTGGCTGAGCTTAATAACTGGGCCAGACAATTATTGTTTTTTTTAAATGTAGACTGCTGGTACACCACTAGATTGGATTGGTTGAACTTGGCACAATACTTGTAAGCCTGACCCACACACTGGCTAGCGGTCAGGCAAATGAACTTAGATTTGCGGTCAGGCAAATGAACATAGATTTAAAATAATAAAATTATTGTTTTTTTAAATGTAGACTGCTGGTACCCCAACTAGATTGGATTGGTTGAACTTGGCACAGTACTTGTAAGCCTGACACACACACTGGCTAGCGGTCAGGCAAATTAACTTAGATTTGCGGTCAGGCAAATGAACTTAGATTTAAAATAATAAAATTATTGTTTTTTTAAATGTAGACTGCTGGTACCCCAACTAGATTGGATTGGTTGAACTTGACACAGTACTTGTAAGCCTGACACACACACTGGCTAGCGGTCAGGCAAATGAACTTAGATTGGCGGTCAGGCAAATGAACTAAAATTTAACAAAATAAAAGTTTTGTTTTTTTAAAAGTAGACAACTAGTAAACAAGATTGTATTGGTTGCACTGTGCACACACAGTATAAGCTGTGAGCCTGACACACACACTTGCTAGCAGGGGCTAGCAGGGAGACAGGCAAATGAAGTTAGATTAGACAGAAAAAACAAACAAAAAAAAATGATGTTATAGCCCTAAAAGGGCTTTTTGGGGTGCTGTGTTTACAGCAGAGATCTGATGAGTCCTTTAGCACTGCACTGGACACTGAATAAACTTGCCTAGCTATTGATTTCTCTATTTAATCAGCATCACCTACACTCTCCCTCCTCTCAGTAAGACTGCAAGTTAGTTATGATTCCAAAATGGATGCTTTCCATGAGTTAGAAGGGTCTGGAAGGCAGGGTATGATGCTGATTGGCTGGAATGTGTCTGCTGACTGTGAGGTGCAGGGTCAAAGTTTGCTCAATGATAAAGTATAGGGGGCAAATTGAACATTGCATATGTTTGCAGTTCGCCGCGAACACAAACATGCTATGTTGGCCGGGAACAGTCGCCGGCGAACTATTCGCGACATCTCTAGTGAACAAGATCATTAGTGATTATTGACAGTGAATAATTTGATAAATATACCTTGTGACACTGATGGGCCTCACCGTTCCACTGTAGGATTGTTAACCATATGACATGTAATTTACGATGAATTAATTAATTCAGACTATTGCTGCTTGTCACATGATCATTATTGGTATACATGTTGCTACTTGCACACCAGCAATGGTTTGGGACTTGCTGGGACAGGTGATTTCTAAGGCTAATGTACTGTATCTTTGAGAGATTTATCCAGCTATGGGCAGATATTTCCTGTTTCCATATGTATGATAAGTTATAGATAAATATTAAATAGTTTTAAACTGCACATATGTGCCAATAGCAATGTTAAACTTTCATTTTTGATGATCTTGCAAGCTTTTTTTATTGTTTTTGAGTGGTTTCTTGTCCCTTTGTGGCACTACACAATGGTTTTAAAATCATTTGCAAGTGGTCTTTGGTACGTGTAAAAATTTTCTTCAGTTTTTTATATTTATGTCACTGCCCTGATTTGTTAGTGAGATGTAAAGTTTTAATAGCATAGGGTTATGGTGAAACGGAGTAACTCGTAATCTTTTGTCAGTGCAAAAATCAATGGAAAAGTTTGACATTGTTTTCGGCTCTAACTTGCCACACTCAATCGTAGCAATTCTCTCGCAATGTTTCCGGGATGGATGATTAACATAGCTAGTGGGATTTACTTTGGCTTTAAGCATGGTATTATCTGCGATATAGGGGATTAATATAGAGCCTTGTGATTGTTTGATATAATAATAGAGTCATTCTAATTGGATTAGCTGCTGAAAAAAAGCCAGTAAGCAAAGGAAATAAAAGCTTTACATTCTATTCGCTTAACTGTCTCTTTCAACAGCCTTTATTCGGCATGGAAGATTTTTGGAGGAGGAGCTCTGTTGCTATTTTTTATCTCTCTTGTGTAGATAGTTTGGTATACCATGAGAGGTCTATTTTTTATTTAAAAAGGGCACTAGTGCTGTATGTAATAATAGACATCTTTTTAATTTTTCAATACTATTTTTGCATAAATTTAGCATACATGCATCTTCAATTTGACTAGCGACTTTCCCATAAAAAAATGACGGCAAGAAAATTGTAAGCCAAGGAATGCTGTTTGCAATACAATGTAAGGCTTTTGGTCCTCTGAGTACTTTGGGCGTTCATTGCGATCCTCTCTACGTGGTGTATTTCTGGTCTTGTGAGCTCCTTCGGTGCTCATTGCAAGCCTCGTTCCGAGTGACTTAAGCGCTCATTGCGAGCCTCTCCCCTAGTATAGTTTTGGTGGTCTGAGCACCTTTGGCTCTCATTGCAAGCCCAGCGCTGAGCGCCTTCGGTGCTCATTGCAAGCCTCTCCCCTTGTGTACTTTTAGTTCTCTGTGCATCCTGGCATACTTTTTGAGCCGGCGGAGCTCATTGCGAGTCTCTCCTCTGCTATTTGTATTTTTTATATATATATATATTTTATAATATTTAATGAAATTGTTAATTAATAATGTACTTTACTAATTTGTAACGAATATATCCAGCAATCAATATCCTGTAGAGCTAACAATCCCTTTGGATGTTTGTGCAGCAAAAAATGTACATTTGGACTGTTGCTGAGCTGAGAAAGTGTCAGCAATGTGTCAAGTGTGCAGTGTAAATAGGCTGCGTGCGTGAGGCTAAACCATTTGTGTAGTTGTGTAAAGCGACATTTTATAATAGTAATGTTATTAGTTTGAAGTTAGTGTTGTAAAATGGCGGCGATTGTCTATGTGTTACGCAGGTCAGGATTATTTTCCATCCTTCCTAATAGTGTATTTTTTACCTTGTACCTGCTGAAAACTCGTATGTGCCTGCCGGTGTTTTGCTGTGTTTTCGTTTTTTTGGGGGGCCATTTTTTTTGCCGCTTAGGCCGATTTTCGAGATGCTAAACTCTTCAAATTCTACTTAAATTTGCGTGAAACCTCACTTCCAGACGCTCTGGCTGTCCCCCCGTGCTGTGTGTGATGTTTTGTTTAATTTTTCGTGTTTTTGGATGTGTGGGTTTCGGCTGTTAACTTCATATTTTTTGTAGCTCGTATTATTATTTTTTTCAAAGTGCTGCGGGTTGAATTTTTTTTGTTCTAAGTGTGGCTTTCCTTTGCAAAGTGTTACGGGCTGTAATTTGTAGGTGATTTTTACAAAGTGCTATGGGTCTTGCACTGTGAATTGTGTAATTAATCGTTGTGTTGATCTGTAGTCCCACTGTTCATAGGTATGATGCTTAACTTTGGTGCTCCCTGCATAAGTCATACTTGGTTGTAGGGATGAGCTGTCCTTGGTTGGCGATTTTAATGCAGTTTTGACGTTTCGTTACCAAAGGATTTTGGCATTTATATATGTGATTCCATGAGATGCTGTGTTTCATCTTTATTTACTTTGATAGTGCAACCATTATTTTTTAGATATGCAATATATAAATTACAACTTTCTTTATGGCTCCTGCATCGACAGGTAAAAGTATAATCTGTTGATTTAACACTTCACTGCTAGAAGGTTTTGAACTGGATTATATTTTTCAATGCGATCCTATTCAATTAACTAACTTCATGGTAACATAATTTTATAAAGACAACATCTGTAGTGTCCATTTACAAATTGTTTCTTTAACCACCTTAGCGGTAATCCCGAACTTTATATTCACTTATAAACTCAATACATTTGCTGGAGGCACAGCAGTAAAACAAGAGAAAATAATAATGATTATTTACAACTTAGCTGCAATTCTGTACAGTTGCACAAACATAAAAAAAGGTTGGTGGCCCAGGGTTAAAGCAACAACCCCCAGCAACGCTCGGGATCACACGCATCTGTCTTCCAGGTTCCCTTCCCTGCATGCATTGGCAATGCAGGGGGGGGGGGCGGAACAAGGTGGTCTGGCCACGTCAGCACCCCCTAGTGTCCCGCTTTAACATTCGGGGGCACTGACACGGCCAGACCACCAGGGCGGTTAACCTAATAGTTAACTGAGAGACCATCATTATATTGCAATTACAGGAATACCTTGTTTAACGCTATAGATAGGTTCCAGGCAATAGGAGTGTTAAGAGAAACAGCTGTAAACAGGGCCGTTTAACATGGGGAAGATAGGGATAGGGGAACTCATGAAAAAAAATACACAATTGCAATTTAAATTTAAACTTTTTTGGTTTTATATGAACTTCAAAGAAACAGCAAACATAACGCTAACACAAACTGAACATTAGCATAAATAAAACTTGAAATTATTGATGTTGAAGCTTCTGGATCATCCTGGATTCTGTTTTCTTTGGAGAAATAAAAACAGTGCTATAGAGAATCAGAGTGTTAAAAGGGGTTTGGCTGGGAAAAAGTGTTATAGCGGGTCAGCGCTATAGAGAATCAGAGCTTTAAAAGGGGTCCAGCAGGCAAAATCAGCCTTATAGTGGGGTTTAGCGTTAAAAGTGGTCTGGCAGGAAAAACGCACTATACCAAATCAGCGCAAAAAGGGGTAGCGTTAAGAGGGATATACCTGTACTTTGGATGTGTGCACATTTTTATATAGTAGTTACTGTTACTACCTGCCTTTGTTCCTTTGAATAATCCGTTTTTTTATATTTACATCAATGTTTTATTTGGATTATTCTTTTAAAATTAGATCATTATTTTTGATGCTATTAAATGTTTTAACGAGAAAAAAGAGAATCCAACAGTATAACTATGCAAATTACAATAAAAAAAAGTTGGGGTTACAATAAAGTCGTAACATCAGTGCATAGGCAGAAAATTAATTCTGTAGATAGTGTGAAAAATATGGTTTATAAAGTTTACAACAGATTACTTAAGACAGTAAAGATGCAATTAGACTACTCAACAGAGAAGATAAACCTCACATTTTGCCTTGAAAAAAATAATGAAGCTAATTAAAATAAAATGAAAAGCAATCCAGATGAAACTATGCAGAGGTTACATACTGCAAAAACTAATGGAATTGCTGTAATGATTACAATATGGAAAAATATATAATTTGTGCAAAGTTACTGATATATAAAGGAAAACGCAACATGTTATAGGACAAGCTATGATTTGTGTTTCTATAGTTCAGTTATGTCTGACTCTCCATGATCTCATGGACTGCAACACACCATGCTGATCAACTTTGTATTCATGGTAGAGATACTGAAGTGGGTTGCCAGTTCCTCTCCAGTGGGCCACAGCTTTCAGCTCCTGTTATTCCTTGGTGGTCTCCTATCCAAGGACTGACCATGCCCAACCCTGCATGGCTTCAGGGTGGTGTAGCCTCTTGGTTCCCTGACTGGAATTGAACCCAGGTTGCAGAGGTGAAAGCATCAATACTTAACCACTGGACCACCAGGGTACCACTAGATACGATATCAAGAGACAATTTAAGTGGAGACTGCCACATTCCCAAGAAAAATCTATCACATATATAGTTGTGAGCGTACGGGTTGTTGCTCACGCTTGCGGGCTCGCGTAGCGAACCTGCGGCCCTCGCGTAGCGAGCCGCGGCCCTAGCGAAGCGAGGTCACTGGGCAAGGGCCTCAGTTGCTGGCATGGAGCGCCGAAGGCGCTCCATGCCAGCAACTGAGGCCCCTCGCGAAGCGAGGGACTCAGTTGCTGGCGAGGTCACTGGGCAAAGGCCTCAAACCCTCGCAAACTTCACGTCGCTACTCAAAAAACACGACACACAAATTACGACACTCGCTAAATTTTACGAGGAACGCAAACAACCTACGAAACACGTTACCACACATTACGACCTCGCAAACATCGGACGCAACACGCCGACATACAAACATTTAAAACACAATACATACACACAGCATATACATAAAAACCGTACCTACACCAAGAGGGAGCACCCAGGACCTCAAAAATGCAACTTAGACCTCGATTTTACTCGAAATAAAAGAGTTTTGAGACTAAAAAAAAATCTAAGCGACAGAAAAAATGGCCGCCGAACAAAACGAAAACGAGGCTACAGCACTCTAAACTCGCAAAACACCACAACAAACTCGCAAAACACCACAAGAAACTCGCAAAACGCCACAAACCACCTACGGATATTCATACCACACAGTGCACACATTCAGCACGCTTACACAGCAGCTCCACACCACTAATGCTGCAGCAACATCAACACAGATTGCCAGCTCTTCATCACAATGCTTCAAAATAGGTACAGTATATTCATTTAGTAATGTATTACATATTTCATTATTACACACCAAACAGCATTAGCTACCTTACAATTTCATTGCCGTCATTTTTTGACGGGCAATTCGCTAGTTTTTTTATAAATTTTATAGATTAATACTTTTTAGAAAATGTTTTTTGACAAAGTTAACACATCTGCATTCAATGATACTAGCATTTTAACACAATTAAGTAATTCCATAAATATTTTGATAGCGTGGATGAAACTGGCTTAAAACACAAACAGGCCAATATAATAGATACACAGCCCCAATAAATTTGAAGCCCGTAGCGGCATCGGCACACCAGCAAAGGCTGCAGTCTTTACATTTAGCTGTGTTACAGAGCTATTAAATTTAACCATCCGCGAGTTACGGGCCATAGACGCAAGCACTTAAACCATTCTTGCGCACGTTGGATGTGCGGCCGTGAACATAATTAATTAGTCAAACCTGTAGTTACGGGCATGAATGGAGCAAGAGTAAAGGAGATCGTCATCATTACGTCACTGAAAAATGGAGGTTAGATTTCAAAGCCTTACAGATTTCAATTATGAGTTTCGATCAACCCGCATTTCAGAAATAATGCAATATGAATACATTCTTAAATATGATATTCTAGTCCATGCAAGTTCCATTATATGTATTAACACATTGATTGCCAGGATCAATATAACATGGAAATTAAACATAAATTTATTATAAGTAAAGTAGTGTGTGTATATTTGCCTTTACAGTGCTACGGATAGGACTTTAACCCCCTTGTCGGTCCTCTCTAGTATCCGTTGGCTTTTTGGCTACATTTGTGGGTTACAGGTTTGAACACCAGTGTATTTGTAGCAATTTAATAGCGATTTTCGAACGTAACAGTTATGGGCTTGACAGATCAAAGGATCCAATTTCGATGCCCTGTATGGTTTTTCCACCTGTAACCCGCAGATCATTAGCGGGTTGCTTTACGGAGCCAATTTAATAGCCGTAAGTCTTGTGGACTACGTTATGGGCTACGGGTTTTACACGTTGATGGAATTGAATAGGGCTGACACTGTTGTTAGGGGTGCAGCTACTAGCAGTGCAGGTGTTGGAGCACACCAGGGATCTCCTCTGGGTTCGAGGCTAATGTTTAGTGATGTCGCAAACATAACATTTTCGGTTCGCAAACCGCGAACGCGAACCGCCGCAAATGATGGCGAACCGGCGAACCCGGCGAACCGCCATAGACTTCAATGGGCAGACGGGTTTTAAAACCCACAGGGACTCTTTCTGGCCACAATAGTGATGGGAAAGTTGTTTCAAAGGGACTAACACCTGGACTGTGGCATGCTGGAGGGGGATCCATGGCAAAACTCCCACGGAAAATTACATAGTTGATGCAGAGTCTGGTTTTAAGCCATAAAGGGCATAAATTACCTAACATTCCTAAATTGTTTGGAATAATGTGCTTTAAAACATCAGGTATGATGTTGTATCGATCAGGTAGTGTAAGGGTTAGGCCCGCTTCACAGTGACAGACCAAACTCCCCGTTTAACGCACCGCAAACAACCACAAAGAGTCTGTTTGCACAACCGCAAACTCCACATTTGCACAAGGTTGGATACCAAGCTAGCCATGTCCAGTTCCTTGTCCTCACTGATGTCATTGAAGGTCTCTTTCTCCACCCAGCCACCATGGGTCCCCGAAAGGTGACAACAAGCCCCCTGGGACACCTGCTGTGTTTGGTCTTCCACCTCCTCAAAGCCACTTTCCTCCTCTGACTCCTCTTCTTCAGACTCCTCTCACTGCGTTGCCTCTTTCTGCATTATTATAAGGTGTGTTAAGTAGTACTATTCTTATCAGTTTAATACCTGTTACAGCACCTATCAGGGGGCGTGTATAAGGCCTGGATTTTTGGAACTGGGAGACGGAAAAAGATACTTGGTTAGTCGTATCACTTCAAATTTGGGGCACGGCGCGTGCAATCAAAGGTGCCACCATATAGGAGTGGCGTGTTTGTAAGTACTACTCTTATCAGTTTAATACTTGTTACGTCACCTATCAGGGGGCGTGTATAAGGCCTGGACTTTTAAAACCGGGAGATGGAAAAAGATGCTTGGTTGGTCATATCAATTCAATTTTGGGGCACGGCACGTGCAATCAAAGGTGCCACCAGATAGGAGTGGCGTGTTTGTAAGTACTACTCTTATCAGTTTAATACTTGTTACGTCACCTATCAGGGGGCGTGTATAAGGCCTGGACTTTTAGAACCGGGAGATGGAAAAAGATGCTTGGTTGGTCGTATCACTTCAATTTTGGGGCACGGCACGTGCAATCAAAGGTGCCACCATATAGGAGTGGCGTGTTTGTAAGTACTACTCTTATCAGTTTAATACTTGTTACGTCACCTATCAGGGGGCGTGTATAAGGCCTGGACTTTTAGAACCGGGAGATGGAAAAAGATGCTTGGTTGGTCGTATCACTTCAATTTTGGGGCACGGCACGTGCAGTCAAAGGTGCCACCAGATAGGAGTGGCGTGTTTGTAAGTACTACTCTTATCAGTTTAATACTTGTTACGTCACCTATCAGGGGGCGTGTATAAGGCCTGGATTTTTAGAACCAGGAGATGGAAAAAGATGCTTTGTTGGTCGAATCACTTCAATTTTGGTGCACTTTGTGACATTAGCTTCTTACGCTCAAACATGTCCTTTACAGGCACCTGACTATGGGCAGGTGAGCAGGAACTGCTCAAGGCGAGAGACGGAGTGGCGGATGGTTGAGAGGGGGCAAGGAGGACAGCAGTGGTTGATGTGGCTTATGATGCTGCACCAGGAGGAGGATGGCGGCTTTGAGTTTGTGTGCTGCTTGTACTCATGTTTTGGTCTGGAGTCACCCAAACATTAGGTCTCAACCTGTAGAGGATAAGGGAACCAGGCTACTCTAGACCTCATTCATCATTACAGATTTTGACAGATTGGTACTATGCGTGCAAGCTACTGTGACAACATATATGAGTGGCACTGTGCACTTGCAGAATTTGAGTAGATGCTGTAGGCCTGACACAGACGCTTGCAGACAAGTAACTGCTATTCAGTGTATTACAGTCAAAATTGTATTCTTTGTTTAAATGTGCACTACTGACTGTTACACCAGATATGAGTGGTGGCACTGACTGGGCAAGTGGGCACAGTATACGATGTGAGCCTAAGACACACACGCTGGCAGGCAGGCAAATTAAATTAGATTACACAGAAAAAAAGTTTTGTTTTTTTTAAATGTAGAGTGCTGGTACACCACTAGATTGGATTGGTTGAACTTGGCACAGTGTATTTTAAAATCATGAGAAAAACTGTTGAGAGATAAAGAAACCGGATGGGGGGATACCGAGCAGAGCACACCATCTAAAGCCCACTGGGAGACAAACTCATCCATTCCCCCAGTGGACAAAGCCAGGTGGTACTCTGCCCGGATACGGGAGCGCACCAGCACCCGGAACATGGCCTCAGGTGACAAGGGAACCCCCCCTATCAAACACTGCTTCCTGGACTTATATATAGCCAATTTGGCTAATGCCAGGAGCAGGTTGACGAGGAGGTCCCTGGCCTTATTGCCCCGGGACACTGGGCGCCCAAAAATAAAAATGTGAGGGGAGAAATGCAGCCAGAACTGCAGGAGGAGGCCCCTCAAGAGTGACAAGAGGGGCTGCAGTCTGGCGCAACTAAAATAAATATGATACACGGACTCTCCCTTGACACAGAATGGACGAGTGGAGGGAGAGTCCGTGAATTTAGCTAAGTACTCTCACCGTGCTCAGTGCACCATGGAGCACTCTCCAACTCAAGTCCCCGGTGGGTCGTGGAACTAAATCAGAATAAAGTTCCCTCCACCGGGGCCTCTTGCCCTCGTCAGCTGGTAGGACCCGCCTCCAGATGGTATCGGGACGGGTCACGAGGGCAAGGAAGTGCACTGTATGGAGCACGAGAGAATATAAGCTCTTCATCGGCATGCCGCGAAAGCATGCCGAGGGTATGTCCCTCAACTTCGAGAGGTTGGGGACAGGAGGAGCCTGAGGGGAAACACGGGGCTTGTGTCCAATGCAAACAGCCGGAGCAGGGGTGTTGAAAGGTGCATGTGGCACTCCGGCCTGCAAAGCCCCGCGAAGGAAGGTGCGCGAGTCGGGGGAGATGGCATCCCTAATCTCCTGGAGCAAGCGCCCTGAGACTTTGGGCGTCACATATCCCAAACGGAGCGCAAGCTCCTGGGGTGACACCCAATCAGAACGCCCGTATTCCAAGAGATCCCCGACTCGGGTCATCCGTGCATGACTAAGGCGGCGGATGATACTGGGGGACTGTAACATTGGAGCCCCCACTGCTGGATTAAATAGCAGGGGCTCCGTGAATATTTCATCCCCCAAAGGCACGCCCTGCCTGGTCACGGAGACCATGCTCCAGGCCTTGAGGGTTTCCTGGTAGTATGCCGGAAACACAGAGAGGTCTCTCCCAAACCCCTAGGGCCTGATCAGAAATAATTGCCGGTCATACCACAGGTTGCGCAACTGGCGATAAAAGCTGGATGCCAGTGCGCACCACTGCGGAGAGGGATCTGCATATAGGTATCTCTGCAGGTACTGAAGGCGGAAGGTGGACAACTGGGAGCACACACAAACTACTCCCTGTCCACCCTCCACCAAAGGCAGACTTGCCACCCCTGCAGAGACCCAATGCCTTCCCATCCAGAGGAAATCTAACAAATTCCTCTGGATATTGGTGACAAACTCGGGGGTCGGACTCAGACAAATCAGCCGGTGCCAGATCTGAGAAGCCACCAGCTGATTCACCACTAGAGTCCGCCCCCTAAGGGAAAGCATTTTTGCTAGACCCCTCCATCGTCCCAGACGAGAGAGGACACTGCCCTCTAACTCCCTCCAGTTGTCTGGGACGGAAGCGTCCGCAGCGGACAAGTAGACCCCCAGATATTTAATGACATCTGCCTCCCACGTGATGTCACGAAACGTGGGAGGCAAAGAGTCTACCTGTAAATTACCCTCTAAAAGGCCTGTGCATTTGGACCAGTTGATCTGAGCGGAGGAGGCAGCTGAATATACCTCCTGGCACTGTTTTGCCAGCTCAAGATCAACTGGATCCTGGGCCACGAGGAGCACATCGTCAGCATAAGCTGAAAGGACAATCCGCATGTCTGGATCTTTTAGCACCAGCCCTGTGAGCCTTTTCCTCAGTAGGCAGAGGAAAGGCTCAATGGCCAGTGCATATAACTGTCCAGACAAGGGACATCCTTGACGCACCCCTCGTCTAAATACCAAAGGTGCTGTTAGGGACCAATTGATTTTAAGTAAACACTCTGCAGAGGCGTACAGCGTTCTTATAAAGCCCACAAACTGTGGGCCAAAGCCGTACGCTTGCAGAGTGGCTATGAGGTAACCATGGTCCACCCTGTCAAACGCCTTCTCTTGATCTAAAGAGAGAAAGGCGAGTGACAGACCAGTCCTGCGAGAATAATGCAATAGATCCCGGACCAGAAAGATACTATCAAAGATAGTCCGGCCCGGGATCGCATAGGACTGGTCAGGGTGAACCAATTCTGCCAGCACAGACCCAAGTCTAAGCGAGATGGCTTTAGCTACAATCTTGTAGTCCGTGCTGAGCAGAGAGACCGGTCGCCAGTTCTTAATAAGCCGGAGATCCCCCTTTTTGGGCAGCAGGGCAAGTACTGCCCTGCGACAAGACAGGGGCATCTCCCCGGTCTCCAGGGCTTCCCCAAGGACCAGATGGAAATCAGGTCCCAGAGTCTCCCAGAAAAATTGGAAAAACTCTACAGTCAGTCCGTCCAGTCCTGGAGACTTCTCACAGGACATGGCACGGAGGGCTTCAGAGAGCTCTTGAAAAGATAGTGGTATATCAAGCCACTCTCTTACACCCTCACTGACTGTGGGGAGCCCCTCCCATAGCACCCTGCAGGCGTCTGGAGAAATGGGATCCGGAGAGTAAAGATCTTTATAAAAGTTCCGGGCTCTATCCCGGATACTCTCCGGATCTGTAAGGGGGGCACCGTCTTCATCTAGAAGACAGGTGATGTGCCTACTGTTACCCCCCTTTTTCTCCAGTGAGTAGAAGAGGCGCGAGCCGCGGTCTAGATCTTTGAGAAAACCTAAGCGGCTGCGCACGTATGCCCCCTTGGCCTGGTGTCGTTCCAGGTCACAGAGGACACCCTTCCTCTCTACATACTCGCTCTGCAGGGATTGGTCCCTACAAGTGAACAGCCTCTGCTCCAGATGGAGTACCTCCCCCCGGAGTGACTCCAACTCAGCTTCGCGCTGCCCACTCGCACCCTTGGTATATTCCTGACACAGAAGTCGCAAATGAACCTTGCCCACGTCCCACCACAGTTTTAACGTGGCAAAGTCCCCCTTGCAACCCCTCCAGTCCGTCCAAAACTCCCGGATCAATGTCACGAGCCCCTGGTCCTTCAATAAAGCATTGTTGAAGTGCCAATAGGCGGCTCGTGGCGCTGTTGGCGTTAGCGTCACCGTCACAGACACACAGTTGTGGTCTGTGAACGGAGCCAGCCTAATGGCCCAAGAACCGACTCGTGACATATAGTGACTAGATATATATAGTCTGTCGATCCGGGAGTGGGACACCAGACCGGCTCTCACCCTGACGTAGGTGAAACCGTCTGATGCCCCTGGGTTCTGCTCTCGCCAGATGTCCTCCAGGGAGAAGCGGGCGATGATCTTCCGCAGGGATGACGCAGAAGGCGGGTACGGCTCTGGACTATTCCGGTCCAGAGCGTCGAGGGTGCAGTTGAAATCACCCCCGAGTACCAAACACTCATCTGCGTCAACCGTCTCCAAAAACTGGGACAGTCTGGCGAGGAACCTCACTCTCTCGGGCCCTCCAGCAGGGGCATATATATTAACTAGGTTAATGATGCTACCCTGCTCTCGGACCCGGAGGTGGATTAGACTGCCTGGGATAACAGCTTTCACAAGCAGCAGCTCTGGTTGAAAAGACTCTGAGAACAGGGTCACCACTCCACATGACGCCGATGTGAAGTGGCTGAAGAAGACCCTGCCTCTCCACTCCAGTTGCCACGAGGCCTCAGCCTCTGGAGTGGTGTGAGTTTCCTGCAGGAAGCTCACAGAGTACCCTCCCTGATATAAATAGGAGAGTACCTGGAACCTGCGGAAACTGTCTTGACAGCCATTGGTATTTAGCGTGCTGATGTGCAAAGCCATTACTGCGTGTCAGGAATTGTGCGTTCCTCAGACCCTTGAGACTGCTGATAGGACACGCACATTTTATAGAATTTCCGGACGCGGAGATGCTCCGCAGTCCCAGAATTCTTGGCCCTAGTGCTGACCACTAGATATTGCTGGAGAGAGTGGAGAATAAACGACATATTCTTCCACCTCTCCAAGGCCAGCCGCAACTTCCTTTTCTTTTGTCCATGAAGGGTGCTCTCAAGGAATAGATCTATTTCCTTGACAGGGATAACCCACCCAGAATCTGATGTTCCTTCTAGTGGGTCACCCCTGGGCTCCTCTTGGCTGAGGGCTTTTACTCCATCCTCCCCGGCTGGAGTCAGTTTCCTCAGCTTTATTCTCAGGGACCCCCTCTTAGATGATACAGAAGGAGTCCCTTTAGCACCCTTCAAGGTAAATAATGGACCCTTGGATTGCTGCTGCACCCCTGTAGCTTCAGGAGTGCATTCAGGGGTAGCTGGCTGGGCAGCAGTGGCTGGCATGGCTTCCTTAATGGAAACCTTGGAGGCTTTATATGCCTCCTCTGCCAGTTCCACCGCTGCTTGCTCAGCTTGGATGGCACCGATGTTAGGGTCAGTGGACGGCTGAGGAGGGTAGACAGGCTCTCCCATGATGTTAACAGGAAAACCTGTTTTATCACCCTCCCCCATTTCCACTTCCCCTTGTGCCACATCCCCCCTGACAGACAAATCCATGGGGTCCTGAATGGGGGTCATGCCTATATCCCCCCCCCTCCAGTAGTGACTCGGCCTGGGGCTCTAACAAAGCCCGAGGTATGTCACTAGAGAGTGACACTGGAGGAGGAGACTGACTTGTGCCCTTGAAGCTCAGCACCTTAGGGACACTGACTACCCATTCAGCAGGGGCTTTGTTGGGACCCCCCCTCAAAGGCCAGAGGCAGAACCTGATCTTTCTTGTCTACCCCTGCCTCACTTGGGAGACCCTCTTGCCCCTGCTTTTCCTCCAGACCCTTTTCCACATTAACCCCTATAGGGTCTGGAGAGAGAGATGTGTGGTCTGGCACTGGCTGGCTGAGCTTAATAACCGGGCCAGACAATGTCACCGGATGAGGAGGAGATGTTTTGTTCCTCTTCTTGCTTTTAGAGGGTGGTGCTCCACTATAGAGCACTTCCCACTTATCAGCAACCTCCCTGTTGGTTTTATGCTTCCTCTTCCTGGGGACGTCACTCCTGGAAGAGGAGCTGCCACTAGCTGCCTCCCCTGCAGAGGGCTTATTATCCCTCTGCTTACACTGTGCCCCCACACTAACTGATGTAATTATGGAGGGGGCAGATTGGGACTTGGGAGATGCAGCTGTGACACTGGGAGGACCGGTGACATTCTTCCCCTTTTTCCCCGTGTCTGCAGTCTTTCTGGAGACCACAGACACAGATGGCTTTTTTGGGGAAGAAGGGGGTTTGGAGGCCGTGGTGGTGGCTTGAGGAATGGCCTCCTTGCCTGAGCTCTGTGGGGGGGCTATGACGCTTGAGGTCCCCGCTGTTATGGGATCAGCGGGGATGGATGCTGTACTGACGGAGGTGCCATTGGCTGGGGCTGGGGCATGATGCTTTACATTAGGACAATTCCTACGTGTATGCCCCAACCCCTTGCAATGATAGTACTGCACCTACGTAGTGCTGTAAAAAATCCTGTAGAGCACCCCCTCAAATGGAACCCCAAAAGACCCCTCTATGTTTTCTGCGCCCTGAGGCAGGCACATTTGTACCTGCCTCTTGAAAGAGAGCACATGACGAAGTGCTCTCTCTCTGCACCCCAGGGGAATTTTAATAAATGGTGTTTTTACTTCACCTAGGGTTAGCAGGTGGGGGCGCAGGAGTGAGTCTGGTAGGAAGGGGGGCACATTAGAGAGTGTTACTTTTGTGCCCAACCCTTCCAGGGTTCTATTGGGACATATAATCCCCCCACTGTGATGCCTCTCTGTATAAGTATGTGAGAAGCAGCCAGAGTACGGGTAAAGAAAACTGCTTTCCCGTACATTTTGCTGGCTGCTACTATAACAGAGGGGCTGATAACATTAGCTGCAGCACGCAGATAGATATCAATGCTGTAGACCCCAGACATCTGACATTTAACCCCATGCTTCCTGGTGATCTGCCCCTCAGCCCCAGCGGTGGTATTACTGGGGCCAGCAGAAACCACCTGTGACCAGGTATTAGCCACAGAGGTAGGTCTGCTGGCAGAACCACCAGGAGCTAGGGCTGCCTTATCTGCCTGGGGCCTATGCTGTGCAATGCTGCAGCTAGGATTTTCAGGGGCCATTATTCCCCCTTTTGACCCCTGAGGCTTCTTAATGGTCTTATTCCTTCATGTTTAGACCTTTTTTTTTTTTTTGGTTTTATTTATTTTTATTTTTTGTTTTATGATTTTCTGCTGTTTTCTTTAAAAAAATATAAAAGTGTGAAAAAGAAACAAAAAGACAAAACTATGGGAGAGAGAGAGATGATGTTTGGCAGTGGAAGGGTTAATGGCCTGTTGCAAGGTGTTGCTAATTGCAACAACACAGAGAACACAGAGGCTTTTTAACCCCTCTGTGTCTCTGTGTCATATGTTAAAAAAGCCTTTTAAACAATACTTCAAATTGTTTCCCCCCCCACTGCCTACAAAGATGTTACTTGTCTCCTCTCCCCCAAAACATAAAACCCAACACCAAACAAACAAAACTTTAAGAAAACCTGAAAAACTTTTAAAAAAAGTCAAATTAAAAAAAGCTCCAGGTGTGAAGGTGAAGTGCTAAGGGAGGGGTGTGGCAAAGTATCCAGGAGACAGCTCACTCTCCTGGGATAGAGAGCTGAGCCTGACTCCCTGAAAACTAAAACTTAAATTAAACTAAGAAAAATACCACAAAAACACCCAAAAATGAACATCACCGTGCACAAAGTGCTTATAAACAGAAAGGTGTTAAAATAAAACTTGTATTTGAGGGACTAAGACCCTAAAAAGCCTTTTGTTTAGAGCTCAAGCATGCACACAACATGCTCTCTGGCACAGTGTATTTTAAAATGATGAAAAAACATGTTCTGTAAACTAAATAAAAATCATATTAGGAGGTTGAAAGAAAAAGAAACCGGATGGGGGGATACCGAGCAGAGCACACCATCTACAGCCCACTGGGAGACAAACTCATCCATTCCCCCAGTGGACAAAGCCAGGTGGTACTCTGCCCGGATACGGGAGTGCACCAGCACCCGGAACATGGCCTCAGGTGACAAGGGAACCCCCCCCTATCAAACACTGCTTCCTGGACTTATATATAGCCAACTTGGCTAATGCCAGGAGCAGGTTGACGAGGAGGTCCCTGGCCTTATTGCCCCGGGACACTGGGCGCCCAAAAATAAAAATGTGAGGGGAGAAATGCAGCCAGAACTGCAGGAGGAGGCCCCTCAAGAGTGACAAGAGGGGCTGCAGTCTGGCGCAACTAAAATAAATATGATACACGGACTCTCCCTTGCCACAGAATGGACAAGTGGAGGGAGAGTCCGTGAATTTAGCTAAGTACTCTCCCGTGCTCAGTGCACCATGGAGCACTCTCCAACTCAAGTCCCCGGTGGGTCGTGGAACTAAATCAGAATAAAGTTCCCTCCACCGGGGCCTCTTGCCCTCGTCAGCTGGTAGGACCCGCCTCCAGATGGTATCGGACGGGTCACGAGGGCAAGGAAGTGCACTGTATGGAGCACGAGAGAATATAAGCTCTTCCTAGGCATGCCGCGAAAGCATGCAGAGGGTATGTCCCTCAACCTCGAGAGGTTGGGGACAGGAGGAGCCTGAGGGGAAACACGGGGCTTGTGTCCAATGCAAACAGCCGGAGCAGGGGTGTTGAAAGGTGCATGTGGCACTCCGGCCTGCAAAGCCCCGCGAAGGAAGGTGCGCGAGTCGGGGGAGATGGCATCCCTAATCTCCTGGAGCAAGCGCCCTGAGACTTTGGGCGTCACATATCCCAAACGGAGCGCAAGCTCCTGAGGGGGGGCACCCAATCAGAACGCCCGTATTCCAGGAGATCCCCGACTCGGGTCATCCGTGCATGACTAAGGCGGCGGATGATACTGGGGGACTGTAACATTGGAGCCCCCACTGCTGGATTAAATAGCAGGGGCTCTGTGAATATTTCATCCCCCAAAGGCACGCCCTGCCTGGTCACGGAGACCATGCTCCAGGCCTTGAGGGTTTCCTGGTAGTATGCCGGCAACACAGAGAGGTCTCTCCCAAACCCCTCGGGCCTGATCAGAAATAATTGCCGGTCATACCCCAGGTTGCGCAACTGGCGATAAAAGCTGGATGCCAGTGCGCACCACTGCGGAGAGGGATCTGCATATAGGTATCTCTGCAGGTACTGAAGGCGGAAGGTGGACAACTGGGAGCACACACAAACTACTCCCTGTCCACCCTCCACCAAAGGCAGACTTGCCACCCCTGCAGAGACCCAATGCCTTCCCATCCAGAGGAAATCTAACAAATTCCTCTGGATATTGGTGACAAACTCGGGGGTCGGACTCAGACAAATCAGCCGGTGCCAGATCTGAGAAGCCACCAGCTGATTCACCACTAGAGTCCGCCCCCTAAGGGAAAGCATTTTTGCTAGACCCCTCCATCGTCCCAGACGAGAGAGGACACTGCCCTCTAACTCCCTCCAGTTGTCTGGGACGGAAGCGTCCGCAGCGGACAGGTAGACCCCCAGATATTTAATGACATCTGCCTCCCACGTGATGTCACGAAACGTGGGAGGCAAAGAGTCTACCTGTAAATTACCCTCTAAAAGGCCTGTGCATTTTGACCAGTTGATCTGAGCGGAGGAGGCAGCTGAATATACCTCCTGGCACTGTTTTGCCAGCTCAAGATCAACTGGATCCTGGGCCACGAGGAGCACATCGTCAGCATAAGCTGAAAGGACAATCCGCATGTCTGGATCTTTTAGCACCAGCCCTGTGAGCCTTTTCCTCAGTAAGCAGAGGAAAGGCTCAATGGCCAGTGCATATAACTGTCCAGACAAGGGACATCCTTGACGCACCCCTCGTCTAAATACCAAAGGTGCTGTTAGGGACCAATTGATTTTAAGTAAACACTCTGCAGAGGCGTACAGCGTTCTTATAAAGCCCACAAACTGTGGGCCAAAGCCGTACGCTAGCAGAGTGACTATGAGGTAACCATGGTCCACCCTGTCAAACGCCTTCTCTTGATCTAAAGAGAGAAAGGCGAGTGACAGACCAGTCCTGCGAGAATAATGCAATAGATCCCGGACCAGAAAGATACTATCAAAGATAGTCCGGCCCGGGATCGCATAGGACTGGTCAGGGTGAACCAATTCTGCCAGCACAGACCCAAGTCTAAGCGAGATGGCTTTAGCTACAATCTTGTAGTCCGTGCTGAGCAGAGAGACCGGTCGCCAGTTCTTAATAAGCCGGAGATCCCCCTTTTTGGGCAGCAGGGCAAGTACTGCCCTGCGACAAGACAGGGGCATCTCCCCGGTCTCCAGGGCTTCCCCAAGGACCAGATGGAAATCAGGTCCCAGAGTCTCCCAGAAAAATTGGAAAAACTCTACAGTCAGTCCGTCCAGTCCTGGAGACTTCTCACAGGACATGGCACGGAGGGCTTCAGAGAGCTCTTGAAAAGATAGTTGTATATCAAGCCGCTCTCTTACACCCTCACTGACTGTGGGGAGCCCCTCCCATAGCACCCTGCAGGCGTCTGGAGAAATGGGATCCGGAGAGTAAAGATCTTTATAAAAGTTCCAGGCTCTATCCCGGATACTCTCCGGATCTGTAAGGGGGGCACCGTCTTCATCTAGAAGACAGGTGATGTGCCTACTGTTACCCCCCTTTTTCTCCAGTGAGTAGAAGAGGCGCGAGCCGCGGTCTAGATCTTTGAGAAAACCTAAGCTGCTGCGCACGTATGCCCCCTTGGCCTGGTGTCGTTCCAGGTCACAGAGGACACCCTTCCTCTCTACATACTCTCTCTGCAGGGATTGGTCCCTACAAGTGAACAGCCTCTGCTCCAGATGGAGTACCTCCCCCCGGAGTGACTCCAACTCAGCTTCGCGCTGCCCACTCGCACCCTTGGTATATTCCTGACACAGAAGTCGCAAATGAACCTTGCCCACGTCCCACCACAGTTTTAACGTGGCAAAGTCCCCCTTGCAACCCCTCCAGTCCGTCCAAAACTCCCGGATCAATGTCGCGAGCCCCTGGTCCTTCAACAAAGCATTGTTGAAGTGCCAATAGGCGGCTCGTGGCGCTGTTGGCGTTAGCGCCACTGTCACAGACACACAGTTGTGGTCTGTGAACGGAGCCAGCCTAATGGCACAAGAACCGACTCGTGACATATAGTGACTAGATATATATAGTCTGTCGATCCGGGAAAGGGACACCAGACCGGCTCTCACCCTGAAGTAGGTGAAACCGTCTGATGCCCCTGGGTTCTGCTCTCGCCAGATGTCCTCCAGGGAGAAGCGGGCGATGATCTCCCTCAGGGATGACGCAGAAGGCGGGTACGGCTCTGGACTATTCCGGTCCAGAGCGTCGAGGGTGCAGTTGAAATCACCCCCGAGTACCAAACACTCATCTGCGTCAACCGTCTCCAAAAACTGAGACAGTCTGGCAAGGAACCTCACTCTCTCGGGCCCTCCAGCAGGGGCATATATATTAACTAGGTTAATGATGCTACCCTGCTCTCGGACCCGGAGGTGGATGAGACGGCCTGGGATAACAGCTTTCACAAGCAGCAGCTCTGGCTGAAAAGACTCTGAGAACAGGGTCACCACTCCACATGACGCCGATGTGAAGTGGCTGAAGAAGACCCTGCCTCTCCACTCCAGTTGCCACGAGGCCTCAGCCTCTGGAGTGGTGTGAGTTTCCTGCAGGAAGCTCACAGAGTACCCTCCCTAATATAAATAGGAGAGTACCTGGAACCTGCGGAAACTGTCTTGACAGCCATTGGTATTTAGCGTGCTGATGTGCAAAGCCATTACTGCGTGTCAGGAATTGTGCGTTCCTCAGACCCTTGAGACTGCTGATAGGACACGCACATTTTATAGAATTTCTGGACGCGGAGATGCTCCGCAGTCCCAGAATTCTTGGCCCTAGTGCTGACCACTAGATATTGCTGGAAAGAGTGGAGAATAAACGACATATTCTTCCACCTCTCCAAGGCCAGCCGCACCTTCCTTTTCTTTTGTCCATGAAGGGTGCTCTCAAGGAATAGATCTATTTCCTTCACAGGGATAACCCACCCAGAATCTGATGTTCCTTCTAGTGGGTCACCCCTGGGCTCCTCTTGGCTGAGGGCTTTTACTCCATCCTCCCCGGCTGGAGTCAGTTTCCTCAGCTTTATTCTCAGGGACCCCCTCTTAGAGGATACAGAAGGAGTCCCTTTAGCACCCTTCAAGGTAAATAATGGACCCTTGGATTGCTGCTGCACCCCTGTAGCTTCAGGAGTGCATTCAGGGGTAGCTGGCTAGACAGCAGTGGCTGGCATGGCTTCCTTAATGGAAGCCTTGGAGGCTTTATATGCCTCCTCTGCCAGTTCCACCGCTGCTTGCTCAGCTTGGATGGCACCGATGTTAGGGTCAGTGGACGGCTGAGGAGGGTAGACAGGCTCTCCCATGATGTTAACAGGAAAACCTGTTTTATCACCCTCCCCCATTTCCACTTCCCCTTGTGCCACATCCCCCCTGACAGACAAATCCATGGGGTCCTGAATGGGGGTCATGCCTATATCCCCCCCCCCCTCCAGTAGTGACTCGGCCTGGGGCTCTAACAAAGCCCGAGGTACGTCACTAGAGAGTGACACTGGAGGAGGAGACTGACTGGTGCCCTTGAAGCTCAGCACCTCAGGGACACTGACTACCCATTCAGCAGGGGCTTTGTTGGGACCCCCCTCAAAGGCCAGAGGCAGAACCTGATCTTTCTTGTCTACCCCTGCCTCACTTGGGAGACCCTCTTGCCCCTGCTTTTCCTCCAGACCCTTTTCCACATTAACCCCTATAGGGTCTGGAGAGAGAGATGTGTGGTCTGGCACCGGCTGGCTGAGCTTAATAACCGGGCCAGACAATGTCACCGGATGAGGAGGAGATGTTTTGTTCCTCTTCTTGCTTTTAGAGGGAGGTGCTCCACTATAGAGCACTTCCCAGTTATCAGCAACCTCCCTGTTGGTTTTATGCTTCCTCTTCCTGGGGACGTCACTCCTGGAAGAGGAGCTGCCACTAGCTGCCTCCCCTGCAGAGGGCTTATTATCCCTCTGCTTACACTGTGCCCCCACACTAACTGATGTAATTATGGTGGGGGCAGATTGGGACTTGGGAGCTGCAGCTGTGACACTGGGAGGACCGGTGACATTCTTCCCCTTTTTCCCCGTGTCTGCAGTCTTGCTGGAGACCACAGACACAGATGGCTTTTTTGGGGAAGAAGGGGGTTTGGAGGCCGTGGTGGTGGCTTGAGGAACGGCCTCCTTGCCTGAGCTCTGTGGGGGGGCTATGACCCTTGAGGTCCCCGCTGTTATGGGCTCAGCGGGGATGGGTGCCGTACTGACGGAGGTGCCATTTGCTGGGGCTGGGGCATGATGCTTTACATTAGGACAATTCCTACGTGTATGCCCCAACCCCTTGCAATGATAGCACTGCACCTCCGTAGTGCTGTAAAAAATCCTGTACAGCACCCCCTCAAATGGAACCCCAAAAGACCCCTCTATGTTTTCTGCGCCCTGAGGCAGGCACATTTGTACCTGCCTCTTGAAAGAGAGCACATGACGAAGTGCTCTCTCTCTGCACCCCAGGGGAATTTTAATAAATGGTGTTTTTACTTCCCCTAGGGTTAGCAGGTGGGGGCGCAGGAGGGAGTCTGGTAGGAAGGGGGGCACATTAGAGAGTGTTACTTTTGTGCCCAACCCTTCCAGGGGTTCTATTGGGACATATAATCCTCCCACTGTGATGCCTCTCTGTATAAGAATGTGTGCAGCAGCCAGAGTACGGGTAAAGAAAACTGCTTTCCCGTACATTTTGCTGGCTGCTACTATAACAGAGGGGCTGATAACATTAGCTGCAGCACGCAGATAGATATCAATGCTGTAGACCCCAGACATCTGACATTTAACCCCATGCTTTCTGGTGATCTGCCCCTCAGCCCCAGCAGTGGTATTACTGGGGCCAGCAGAAACCACCTGTGACCAGGTATTAGCCACAGGGGTAGGTCTGCTGGTAGAACCACCAGGAGCTGGGGCTGCCTTATCTGCCTGGGGCCTATGCTGTGCAGTGCTGCAGCTAGGATTTTCAGGGGCCATTATTCCCCCTTTTGACCCCTGAGGCTTCTTAAATTTCTTATCCCTCATGTTTAGACCCTTTTTTTTTTAGTTTATTTGTTTTATTTATTTTTATTTTTTGTTTTATGATTTTCAACTGTTTTCTTTTTTTTAAAAAATATAAAAGTGTGAAAAAGAAACAAAAAGACAAAACTAAGGGAGACAAAAACTAAGGGAGAGAGAGAGATGATGTTTGGCAGTGGAAGGGTTAATGGCATGTTGCAAGGTGTTACTAATTGCAACAACACAGAGAACACAGAGGCTTTTTAACCCCTCTGTGTCTCTGTGTCAGATGTTAAAAAAGCCTTTTAAACAAAACTTCAAATAGTTTTCCCCCCCACTGCCTACAAAGATGTTACTTGTCTTCTCTCCCCCCAAAACATAAAACCCAACACCAAACAAACAAAACTTTAACAAAAAAAAAAAACAAAAAAAAAAAAAGTGCTAAGGGAGGGGTGTGGCAAAGTATCCAGAAGACAGCTCACTCTCCTGGGATAGAGAGCTGAGCTTGGCTCCCAGAAAACTAAAACTTAAATTAAACTAAGAAAAAAAACACAAAAACTCCCAAAAATGAACAACACCGTGCACAAAGTGCTTATTAACAGAAAGGTGTTAAAATAAAACTTGTATTTGAGGGACTAAGACCCTAAAAAGCCTTTTGTTTGGAGCTCAAGCATGCACACAACATGCTCTCTGGCACAGTACTTGTAAGCCTGACACACACACTGGCTAGCGGTCAGGCAAATGAACTTAGATTGGCGGTCAGGCAAATGAACTTAAATTTAAGAAAATACATTTATTGCTTTTTAAATGTAGACTGCTGGTACACCACTAGATTGGATTGGTTGAACTTGGCACAATACTTGTAAGCCTGACACACACACTGGCTAGTGGTCAGGCAAATGAACTTAGATTTGCGGTCAGGCAAAATAACTTAGATTTAAGAAAAGAAAAGTATTGTTTTTTTAAATGTAGTCTGCTGGTACCCCAACTAGATTGGATTAGTTGAACTTGGCACAGTATTTGTAAGCCTGACACACACACTGGCTAGTGGTCAGGCAAATGAACTTAGATTGGCGGTAAGGCAAATGAACTATTATTTAACAAAATAAAAGTTTTTTTTTTTTTTAAAGTAGACAACTAGTAAACAAGATTGTATTGGTTGCACTGTGCACACACAGTATAAGCTGTGAGCCTGACACACACACTTGCTAGCAGGGGCTAGCAGAGAGACAGGCAAATGAAGTTAGATTAGACAGAAAAATAAACACACAAAAAAATGATGTTATAGCCCTAAAAAGGGCTTTTTGGGGTGCTGTGTTTACAGCAGAGATCTGATGAATCCTTCAGCACTGCACTGGACACTGAATAAACTTGCCTAGCTATGGTTTTCCCTATTGAATTAGTATCGACTACACTCTCCCTCCTCTCAGTAAGACTGCAAGTTAGTTATGATTCCAAAATGGCTGCTGTCCATGAGGTAGAAGGGTCTGGAAGGCAGGGTATGATGCTGATTGGCTGGAATGTGTCTGCTGACTGTGAGTTGCAGGGTCAAAGTTTGCTCAATGATAAAGTATAGGGGGCGGAACGAACATCGCATATGTTCGCAGTTCGCCGCGAACGCGAACATGCTATGTTCGCCGGGAACAGTCCGCCGGCGAACTATTCGTGACATCTCTACTAATGTTATTTAATTTTGTTTTGCATTTAATTTTTTCTGTAGTGTAGAGATCCCCAAACCATCATGGCCCCCCTTGAGCCCACTTGGCCATGCAACCCCTCTAGCCGGAAAAGTATGCGTGAGTGTTTAAAAAAAAGCTTTTCTACTAAAGTTCCAAAAGGTGGACGTTTGGAGCACTTTAGCACTCTGGGAATGCGTACCAGGGAAGAAAGTAAGAGTGCAAGGAATGCAAAGTGAGTGGGAAGCAAAGGATATATGGATGGGTGTTATGTGAGGTGGGAGCTGAGTGGGGTTGGATGCCGAGGGGTGTTGGCTGCTGATAAAGATTGGGTGCTAGGTAGGGATGGATGCTAGGAGGAGTGGCTGTGTGGGTGAATATTGAAAGATAGTATATATATATATATATATATATATATATATATATTTCTGTAATGTAGTGTAGAGGTCCCTATCCCACAACTTCAGCCGCATCAGAAACTCCACTGTTGTAGAAGAAGTGGACAGAAAGTGAAGCATGCCCGTCCTGGAGCTGTGCTGCAGGCAGAGGAGTTTCGCACAGGCAGGAGGTAAGGGGTACATCTGTGAAAATGGGTTTTGAGGGGAGGAGTAGCAATGGAAAGGGTCTTGGAGATGGGGTGCTTTTACTGGAGGATATATTGCGGAGAGGCACTGAGTGAATTGGTACAAGTGGGGGGCCAATTTTTTTTGCACCAGGGTCCTCAGTTCTAAAGCTCCCCCACTAAGTGTTATTCCTGGTACGATCCGAAATGTGGTTGGTCTAAGAGCTACTAGGACTACATTTCCACCTGGCTTTTTTCAGCTTGAGGAAGATAATTTAATAAAAAAGCATCTTATTATCCCTCAGACAAGCCAAGTATCCTGCAAGTTCAAAACACTCAGTATGATAACTCATTCTCAGAGGAAGAGACATTACATGACACAGTGTCAAAAGTCTGTGATACACACATAGGGCCTCATTAAATTCCAGCCTCGTAAATAAGAGGCTTCTACTTAAGCCCCGGCTGGGCCGCGGAACCATCCGCGCTCTAAAAAAAAAAAAAAAAAAAAAAAAAACTAACGGAGATCTGCACTGGCAGACCTCCCCGACGCTAATGAGCCTCCCGGAGTCGTTTCCGGGAGGAAATTGGCATTGGCGCCTTGTGATTGGCTGAAAAAGCTGTCAGCCAATCAAAAGTCGTCAATTTAGGAGCCAATCACGATGCGCAGATGTCTTCTACCAATCACTACGTGGGGGTGTATCCCATAGTGATTGGCTGAAGGCATCTGAGCCTTGTGATTGGTTCCCAGAAAGATAGACAAGTGTTTTAGCCAATCAGGGTGGGATATTGGGGTATATCCCATCCGGATTGGCTCACACATTGACGACTTTTGATTGGCTGAAATTGATAGACAGCTTTTTCAGCCAATCACAAGCCGCCAATGCCAATTTCCTCCCGGAAACGACTCCGGGAGGCTCATTAGCGTCGGGGAGGTCTGCCAGTGCAGAACTCCGTTAGTTTTTTTTTTGTTTTTTTTAGAGCGCGGATGGTTCCGCGGCCCAGCCGGGGCTGAAGGAGAGAAGGCTGGGGACATCGCGGGGAGGTAAGTTAAATGTATATTTAGATGTTTATATGTGTATTTTATTTATTGTTGATATATTGTATTAATGTATTCATGTATTGTGTTTTTTTTTTAACAGGGCCGCGCCGGAAGAGCTAAACAATGACGGGACATGCTGTAAAGGTGAGTATATTATTTAGAATGTATAGAATGTTTATTTATTGGATGTTAATGTTTTGTACTAATTATTTTTTTTTGTTTGACCCATAGGTTAGTGATCTGAAGCAACATCTTAAAGGTAAGTGGTCTTAATTTATTTATTTTAGCTTAGAATTAGGGTATGTGTAGTTAGGACTGTAATTATTTTATTTTATTTTAATATAAGGGTCTGTGTATGTAGTTAGGATTTATTGTATATTAGATAGATAGCGGGATGTATTTGATATAGTTAGGATTTTTTTTTAATTAAATAGATTGTATGTTAGATAGATAGGGGGTATTTAATTTGGACTATATGTAATATATTATATTTAATATATTATATTTAATATATTATATGTAATGTATGTAATGTCATGTATTGTATGTAATATATTATATGTAATATATTATATTTAATATATTATATGTAATGTATGTAATGTCATGTATTGTATGTAATATATTATATGTCATATATTATATTTAATATATTATATGTAATGTATGTAATGTCATGTATTGTATGTAATGTATGTAATGTATTATATGTACGTATTGTATTGTGTTTATCTGTCTTTCCTTTTCAGGTGTGTCATTTTTTTATTTTCTGTAGTGTGGGGTGGGGTTGTAATGTATTTTTTTGTTTTCTGTAGTGGGGGGTGGGGTTGTAATGTATTTTTTTTTCCTGTACTGTAGGTATTTCTGTTTTCTGTACTGTATTTTTTTTTTGTTTTCTGTAAGGTAGGTTTTTTGTTTTTTGTAATTAGAGTGTTGGGGAGGTTTATTAGGGGGTAGGTAGTGTAGGTAGGTAGTGTAAGTGTTAATAGATTAGTGTAGAGGGGGGTTAGTTTAGATTAAATGGTTTATTGGGGGTTATAGTGTAGTGTTTGTAGTTAGTGTCATGATGGTCCTTGAGGACCATCATGGCACTTATGTGGTTAATGTTGGGTTGTAACAGGCCCATAATGGTAATAATATACCCTTATGGGACTGATGGGGTTAAATAGAGCCTTATGGTGGTCTGTATTGACCACCATGAGTTAATGGGTTAATTTAGGCCTTATGGTGGTCTGGATTGACCACCAGGAGTTAATGGGTTAATTTAGACCTCATGGTAGTCTGTATTGACCACCATGAGTTAATGGGGTAATTTAGGCCTTATGGTGGTCTGGATTGACCACCATGAGTAATGGGTTAATTTAGACCTTATGGTGGTCTGTATTGACCACCATGAGTTAATGGGTTAATTTAGGCCTTATGGTGGTCTGTATTGACCACCATGAGTTAATGGGTTAATTTAGGCCTTATGGTGGTCTGGATTGACCACCAGGAGTTAATGGGTTAATTTAGGCCTTATGGTGGTCTGTACTGACCAACATGAGTTAATGGGGTAATTTAGGCCTTATGGTGGTCTGGATTGACCACCATGAGTTAATGGGTGAATTTAGGCCTTATGGTGGTCTGTATTGACCACCATGAGTTAATGGGTTAATTTAGGCCTTATGGTGGTCTGTATTGACCACCATGAGTTAATGGGGTAATTTAGGCCTTATGGTGGTCTGTATTGACCACCATGAGTTAATGGGTTAATTTAGGCCTTATGGTGGTCTGTATTGACCACCATGAGTTAATGGGTTAATTTAGGCCTTATGGTAGTCTGTATTGACCACCATGAGTTAATGGGGTAATTTAGGCCTTATGGTGGTCTGGATTGACCACCATGAGTTAATGGGTTAATTATAGTTGCCTGGGGTTAATATTTTTAGTGTGAGTCCTTTCAGGACCTTTACGGTCCTTTGAGGACCCGCGAGGCAGGAAATTTAAAATTGAATTGCAGCAGGGTCACGATCGGTGCCGATCGGGGCCCCCCGCTACAGGGGGTTTATGTGGGGACACTTCGGGGGTCCCGATGGGGACCCCCAGCATAGAGGGGGTTAATTTTAGGTGCCGCGGCCGGGATTGGGTAATAGTGTGCCGCGGCCCCTTTAAGGAGCCGCGGCGGTAATTTAAAAGTTTTAAATGCAGCGGGGGGCCTAATCTATGCAGATCGGGGACCCCCTCTGCAATGGGTTTAAGTGGGGACACTTCGGGGGTCCCGATGGGGACCCCCAGCATAGAGGGGGGTTAATTTTAGGTGCCGCGGCCGGGATTGTGTAAAAGTGTGCCGCGGCCCCTTTAAGGAGCCACGGCGGGGAATTTAAAAGTTTAAAATGCAGCGGGGGCCTGATCTATGCAGATCGGGGACCCCCGCTGCAAGGGGTTAATGTGGGGGTTCTGCAGGGGTCCTGATAGAGACCCCTGCAGCATGTGGATGTGTATAGGGTGCAGGGGGGAGCCTCACACTGCTGTCTCTGGCTGTTCCGAGGCAGCACGTAGAGGCTTTCGGATCCCTTGCGTGGACTTTTTGTCCACATAGGGATTCTTACGATATGCGAGAATCATGCATAGATTTAAGGCTACGTAGCTCTCTCGGAGCCTATTCTCGGCCATTTTCTCGCAGTCATATCGCAAAGCAGGCTGCGAGAGATTCGGTACTCGCAAACAGCAGGAAAACTGCCTTTTGCGAGCACCGAGAGAACTACGAGGGATAATTTAATAGGGCCCATAATGTTTTATTAGTTGCTGATAAAAACTTATTTTAGCTTAAGATTCCTCTGTAATAATAAATAGTAGTCTGTATTTATTATAACGCTGGTATTTGTTTTACAATTAGCTTTCACAGAAAGCAATGTTTAACCTCCATATTTGAAGCATTAAAAATACAGGTTGTTAATGTATAATCGCTGACCAGCAACTATAAGCATATTTACTGTCTATATACTAATCTCAGCTCATCTGCACTCATTTGCCTCATATTTTATTGTATTATCTAATGTACTTTCTGCAAACCATACCTCTCATTATTTCCTGTACCCTAGAAAATATCACTATGGAAAATATGTGTACTTCATAAATAAGGACTAACAATAATTATGTGCAAATTTTGCATATGGACATTATAGTGCGTTATATGCTGTCATTATTTTCCTTCCATCTCTGCACTAGAACTGTAAATCTTCTACAGGGTTGAGTGGCTATGTTATGACCACCGCCTACTTTTGAGGTCAACTGTACGTAGCCAATGAAATATGGCAGGTGTCATGAGTGTCATGAGCTAGATCGGTTGGTATTTAAGGTGACAAGTAGGCATTCTCCAAACATATATCTCTGTCATGGGTAAAACATGAGATTTATCCGACTTTGAAAAGAGAATGGTCAATGGATTTTGTGCCAAGGAAGGGTGGTAGTATTTCTGAAAGCGCAGTTTGTTTCTGTTTACATGCTGCCGTGGTTAAAGTGTACAGTGATTGAGAGTCGGAACAGAATGTTGACCAGTGGAACAGTTGCTAGGGCTGCGGCCTGGGGTTCCTGGGCCTCTACTGGTGCATAAAGACGGAAAAGTATTGTCTCGCTTGAAATTCTCCAGAGTGTTGAGCATGTGTTTAGAATGGTTGGGCCTGAAGCAGGCGGAGTTAGGAACGCATTCACTTCGGATAGGAGCTGCTACGGAGGCACTGTTTTTGGCGCTGTTTTCAAGAGAACTGGTAGATGGGAATCATCTAGTTTTCGTTCATACATGAGGCTGGATGCGGTCGTGTGCTAATGATGCTATGCCTTGGCAGGCCGCAGGAAGCAGCTATGGGTGATCGGCCATTCTTACATCTACTGGGCAGAGACATTTGCAGCAGTATCCAGAGATGGCTTGCAATTGGGCACACCCGTGAATTATTAGAACGTATGATGGTGTGGCATTCGGGGTATGAAGTGGAGGCAAGTGAGTGGGTCAATCACGGCACTCATCCATCACATGGGTACACCAGATATGCTGCTGGTACATGCTGGAGGAAATTAATTGTGGAGTAAGGTCATCAAGCAGCTCATAAAAGCTATGAAGCGTGATATTGAAATTTCCCTTGCATTATAATTGTTTGGTCAGAGATGGTAAAGAGGAGGTCATGGAGGAATGCCAGGGACCCTGCAAGTTTAGGGAAGTCTATTAAGTTCAACCTTTTAAGATCTCCTCTGATCTGCAATGTGCGGATTAGTTATTAATTAATTAGTTATTAATTAATTGTTAATTAATTAATGATCAACTATTTATTTATTTATTTAAATTATTAATGAACCCAGAGGAAGGCAAACAGAAAAAAAAAACACAAGTGAGACTTAGCTAATCGTCTCAAAGGGAATTTTTTTTTTAATTCCTTCCTGACCCCAGATACTGGTGATCAGATTTCTCCCTGGATCAATACTGTCTCTAATTATCCATGATAACCCTGAATTCCCTTTTTAATTAGAAATAAATCCAGTCCCCCTTTAAAGTTATATATCGAATTCGCTGTCACCACCTCCTCTGATAGAGAATTCCACAGATTAACCACCCTTACTGTCAAGAACCCTTTTATTCAAGGTGGAATCTTTTTACTTCTAACCTCAAGGCATGTCGTCTTGTCAGTTGAAAACCTCTTGGCACAAAAAGCTCCCTTGACAAATCTTTATACTAACCCTGGATGTATTTACATAATGTAATCACATCTCCTCTTAGACACTTTTTTTCTAGAGAAAATAAGCTTAATTGGGTTAGTCTTTCTTCATAAATTAGCCCCTCCATTCCCCTTATAAGATTTGGTACCCTCCTCTGTACATTTTCCAACTCTAAAATGTCATTTTTATGAAGTGGTGCCAAAATTGTATTTCATATTCCAAATGCGGGCATACTAGAGATTTGTATAGTGGCAGAATTATATTTGCTTCCCTTGCTCTATACCCTTATTAATACATGCTAATATGTTATTTGCCTTTGCAGCTGCTGCTTGGCATTGAGCACTGTTACCTAGGTGGTTGTCCACAAGCACTCCCAAATCCCTTTCAATATCTGATACGCTTATATTTGCTCCATTAAGATTATAAATTGCATGGCTATTTTTCCTTCCCAGATGCATAACTTTACATTTATTAGTATTAAATCTCATCAGCCATTTAGATGCCCATTCCTCAATTTTATGTAAATCCCTTTGAAGGGAAAGCACATCATAATGTGATTTAATTACCTTGCACAACTTTGTGTCATCAGGGAAAATGGAGACACTACTTTGCAGTCCCACCTCTAAGTCATTAATAAATATGTTAAAAAGCAGAGGACCTAATACTGAACCCTGAGGAACCCCACTTACCACATTAGTCCAATCAGAGTATGTTCAATTTACAACAACCCTTTGCTTCCTTTCTTTTAGCCAGCTCTCAATCCATGAGCAGATATTTACTGCAATTCCTGTATCCCTTAGTTTGCACAATAGTCTCCCATGTGGCACTGTATCAAAAGCCTTTGAAAAATCCAAATAGACTACATCCACTGAGTTGCCTTGATCCAAGATCCTACTAACCTCCTCATAAAAACAAATTAAATTTGTTTAAAATGACGTATCCCTCTTAAATCCATATTGACTCCTACTTATAACCCTGTTCAAATAGACATATTCTTGTATATTACTACAGAAGTGAGGTTCACTGGTCTATAATTCCCCGGATTTGCTCTTGCTCCCTTTATAAATATAGGTATCACGTCTGCTTTTCTCCAGTCGTCTGGTAGAGACCCTGTGTTGAGTGAATCTTGAAAAATTAAATATAATGGTTTGGCTATTACAGAGCCCAGTTCCCTCAGTACCCTTGGATGTTCTCCATCAGGACCCGGGGCTTTATTAACATTTATTTTTGACAACCTCTTTTGGATTACTTCCTGCGTTAACCAATTATTCGGCAAAGGTAGTGTAGCCCCATTATGTTGCAGCGTCCCAACCACTGGTACCTCCATTGTGTATACCGAAGAAAATAACCTATTTAGCTCATCTGCCTTTTCCTGGTCACTAATTTTCAGATGGCCTGTGTCAAATTGTAATGTTCCTATAGCTTCCCTCCTTGCCTTTTTCCCATTATTATACTTAAAAAATATTTTAAGGTTAGTCTTACTCTCTTTTGCAATTAATTTTTCATTTTCTATTTTAGCCAGTCTTATAGCCCTTTTGCAAGCCTTGTTGATTTATTTGTACTCCTGTAAAGCAGTCTCTGTGCCCTCTTGTTTGTATAATTCAAATGCCTTTCTTTTTTCTCTGTATCTTGATCTTTAAGTCATTGTTAAGCCACATTGGATGTGATTTACTCCTTTTACTTCCGACTTGGTATATGGTGATGAGTATGTATATTTAGTTAGTAAGGATTTAAATGTTGTCCATTTATGTTCAGTATTTTTATCTGCCAGTTCTTTGTCCCAGTTTATACTTTGTATTGCTGCCCTTAGACTGTTAAAAGCTGCCCTTTTAAAATTAAGAGTTTTTATTGGCCCCTTAAAATTTTGTTTTTTTAATTCAATCTCAAATGAGAGATTGCATAATTAGTAAGCACTTGTATAACCTGGGCCAGATAAGGATCCCTGAGTGAACTCAAGAACCTTCTCCCTTTACCCGTACTGCTGGTTTCGCTAATCCAGATTATTTCAGGGTAATTAAAATATCCCATTATTAGAACTTACCCATGTTTAACTGCATTTCCAATCTGTAACAATAATTGTATTTCCTCACTTTCAGCTATATTTGGGGGATTATAGCATACTCCAACTAATATTCTTTTGGAATTTACTGCTCCGCTATTTACCTCTACCCACAAACATTTAACATTATCACTTGTTCCATCATAAATATCTTCTCTGACTATAGGCTTAAATTTAGGCTTAACATACAGACAAATACTTCCTCCTCTTTTACCATTGCCCCAATCTTTCCTAAATAGGTTATAACCATCCAGATTAACAGTTCAGTCATGAGATTCATCACACCATGTTTTGGTAATGCCTATGAAATCACATTTTTCATTAATTAATAATACTAACTCTCCCATTGTTCCTGGCAAGCTTCTGGCATTAGCAAGCAGACATCGTGTGCTATGAGTTTGTAGTTTGGTGGTGCCTGCCACTATACTTGAGTTACTTAGTAATACCTCCCAATTGACTATAATACCCCTCCCCCATCTCCTCACCTATGAGATGTTAATTCATCCCTTATACCCTCTACACTTTCTAACCCATTGCTTATATCTAGTCCCTCCCCCCACCTACTAGTTTAAAAACTCCTCCAGGCTTTCTACCATCCTATCCCCTAGCACAAAAGCTCCCTCATCATTAAGGTGCAATCCATCCCTGCTGTAGAGATTGTAACCAAGTGAGAAGCCAGCCTAGTGCTCTAAAACCCAAACCCCTCCCTAGTTCACCACATCTTTAGGCATGCATTAACCTCCCTAATCTCCTTCTGCCTCCCTGGGCTAGCAAGTGGCACTGGTAGTATCTCAGAAAATACTACCTTGGAGGTCCTTGGCTTCAGCTTATTACCTAGTTCTCTAAAATCATTCTTTAGGACACTCCATCTTCCACTAACTTTGTCATTGGTACCAATATGTAACAAGACCGCCAGTTCATTTCCAGCCCCGCACAATAATTTGTCAACCCGATCGACAACATGCCAAACCCGAGCACCTGGGAGACAGCAAACTGTTCGATTGCTGGGATCTGGGTGACAAATAACCCTGTCAAACTTCCAAATAATAGAGTCCCCTACCACCAAAACCTGTCTGTTGCTCTGCCTATTCTGCCCTCCCACTCCAGTAGAACAGTTCTCCTGGCTGTTAGAGGGAACAGCTCTATCTGGCATTGCCATTCCTGAATGGACATCCCCAACAGTTTGACTCAATCTAGCAAATCTGTTGGTGTTTGACAACTCAGAACTGGCCTGTCTCCCCCTGATTCTCCTTCTAACTGTAACCCAGCTACCTCACTGGACATCCTCAATAGCCCCAGCTTCACCCTCCATACTAGGCCCAGCTAAACTGTGGTCAATGAGCACCAACTTCCTTTCCAGTGGAGCAATATCAGTAAGTGCTGCAATTCTCCTCTCCAGTTCTCCAATTTGTGCTTCCAGAGAGGCAACATACTCACACCTCTCACAGTGGTATGAACCCTGGATCATCTGTTCCAGTATTGCATACATATGACAGGATGTACACTGAGTGAGGTTGCCACTGGACTGACTCATAATTATTATTATTGTCTACAAAAATTCAGTGGGAAAAATAAAGAATATAAAATAATATATTTGTATAAAGTTTTGAAAAAATAAATAGAAAAAATAAAAAAATAAATATATATATATATATATATATATATATATATATATGTGTGTGTGTATTTTTTTTATTCCTACCCCTTTGCACTATAAATCTGCCCCTACCCCCTTTTCTTTGAACTCACTCATTTTATTTAGACTCCTACACTTTTACTAGAATTTCACTTATACTAGAAATGTTCGCAAGCTCACAAGTTTGCCCCTTCTCCTGTCTATATTAACGTCTGCCTTCTCACCTGGGCACAATTAGTGCACTCTGCAATTTATCAGCCTTTACTTGCAAAAAGGAAAATCCACTTGCAAACAGCCCCAAAAAGCTCACAAACCTTTATAGTGGTTTAACACAGTCAAACCAAACACCCCTCACTTTGGCACAATTGGTTCCCTCTGCAATTTATCAGCCTTTACTTGCAAAAAGTAAATAAGTTAATGTCAAGTTTTGTTAGGAAGTTGGGTTGGGTTACTCTTAGGCAGGCATAGTGATTTAGAGGGACCAGAGGCGGATGAACTATTTATGCCCAATGGAGTTCATCTCACTGAGATATGGTCTGAGCTGTTAATGCTACAGAGTTCCCTTGGAGGAGTCGTTCCGGGGATGCTGTGGCAGAAGGGGGGGAGTTGCCCGGCCCAGTGATGAAAAAGGGGGCGTCCCTACCATAGGAGTGTGTGCCAACTGAGGAGTTGAGCCCTAAGCTCGTGCATAGGGTATTTAGGATTTTTTCACCTTGGTCCGGGGTCCTCCTCCTTTCCAGATGTTTTTTTACGTTATTGTTATGCTTATCAATAAATGTGCTGTGGCCAATTTTTTACCCCATTCAGGAGCAGAGGAGTTCCTGCTCGCGAGGGCGCCATTTTGGGCACAAGGCAGTCGTACAGCGTGGAGTCTCCCTCCCACCCTCCATGAATTAAAGTATTTAGTTGGAAGTGAGTTCAGAGTAGGGGGATATTTTCGTAATTATAGTAACGACGGTTTGTTGTCAGTTGAATATTGTGCTTTGGATTTACAGATGAAAGAAAAAAGGAAAAGAGAATATTGGAAAGAAAAAAAAAGAGGAGGAGTTTTCATATTGTATTGTATAAAGCTTATTTTATAATGTGGGCATTATTGTTTGTTTTTGTCACATCAGTTGGCGGAAGGGGGAGAGTTGCCCAGCCCAGTGGAGAAAAAGGGGTCGTTCCTGCCCAAGGAGGGTATGCTAAGGGTTTGGGAATGGCACTGATAGGTTGTATGTATAGGCATGCATGTATTTGTGTATGGAAGGTGGAATAGATTGTACTCTACCTATTGTATAGCTTTAGGTGGGAAAGATTCCAGCTTATGTGGTTATGAATAGTGGCATGAACTGTATATTTGAGTCTGTCATTACTGTAGTAAATGTTGTAAGCATGCACAATGTGTATGCACCAAGCCTTTCGACAAAGCTGAGCACATCCTCAAGCATTTTGAATGTTAGAAATATTGTTTCAAATAATCTACATTTTCATATTTTTTTGTACTGGGTTAAGTAAATGGCTACACATCTTATTTCCATTAAATGAAGTTATATATCACACTGAGATGTCACTTTGCAGAAAAAACTTACAGACATGGCATTGCTTAGAATCAAGTACCAGACTTGAACAAAAAGACCAGTTAAGCACATAACTATGAAAAACTACTGTAAGTCAGACTTTATCTTAGTAATGAAATAAAACAGGAAAGAGTCACAAACTGGAAGAAGTCTTTTATTCCTCATATAAAGGAAATTATATGGCAATATGAATCAAACTACATCTATTGTATATGGAACATATTGATATTTATTCACCATCCTTTATTTAACTTGCAGAGAAGCTTATGGAAATTCTCAGTAGAACGTGACCCAACAATATTTATAAGACTATATACATTTAGAATGGTTTAACAAAGGGTAATAAACCTGTAATCTTACCATAGGTTTATGAGCATCACACTCTTTTGTGCTTAGAAAAATACCCAGTACTTATTTCAAACAAAATGTTATTTGCTATAAAATCAGTTTCATTATTATTGCAAATCATGTAAAATGAATTTCCTTTAAGACACATTTTCAAAAAACTGAAAAATTAGCACATTTCAACAGGATTATGTTTCGTTGGTAAAATTAAAGCAATTACGTTTTTATGTGTTCAGAGGTATTTTGGCAAAAATGTGAGGATGTTTTTTCAAGAACATTTATTCATTTTAAATCTACAAGAGAATGCCTATCATTAAAAGCAGATTAAAAAGCAAAAGGAAGAACACTTCTGTGTGAATTAAAATAGTTACACTTCCTAAAAGTTAGCTTCTTGATTGCTTTTATTGGTAAACATGCGAACCTCCAGACATCAGAATGCTTCAACAAGAAAAAAACATTCAAGTTACCACATGGGAAATAAATGCTTGATACATATGCATTTACATGATGATACTGGTGGAGGATTTTCACATTTAAAAAACTAATCTATTCTTGACAAGCTTGACAAATCTGAAACGTGTCCTTCTTTAGATAAATGTCTTCATATTTTTCTCAGTAGACACTAGCTTTATACAACTGGACGAGAACAGTTATTTAATGTAGAAGACATGCTTTAAGAGAAGATTGAGAGCTTACTAAAAAGTGTAGTAGTACAGATATCACTGCAGATAAGAACCAAACATCCCATCTAGTCTGCCTACTGTATATAACCAACAAAAGAATAGTTTAATTAACCAAGGTATGCTTGAACCATTTACTGCATTTGTCCACAAAAAAAGCTTTCTGCAGAGCTATCAATAAATAATAAAAAATGTGGCCATACAAAATGAATATAGTTCCATGCTTTAGATGAGAAAATGGAGTGGGTTTGAGTTAAAAGGTAATAGAAGTGCTTTGTGGGTTTTGTAGAAGTTGTTTATGTTAGGAAAAAATATAAGAACAGACAGACCAACTGTATTTACAGTATTCAGTCATTTGTGGTTCAGATCTTTCTTATGTTGATGCCATTGGATTTTTTTCTGTAGGATTTATAGAAGTGTCTGTATTTTGTGAAATATGTCAGCATGGAACCTTTTAAGTTGAAAGTGTGTAAGTTTGAAAGTTCCTATATTAAGGCAGATTACTATATTAAGGCTTCATCATCCCTCAAATTCATATTTGATTTCCAAGACAAATCCTTCCTGACGATTTTACTAGATCACCAAAATTAATTACCCAATTGTATAATTTCCAACAACTCTTTAGCCACCCTAAACATACAAACAAAACAAAGGTTAACAGGTTGATCCTATATAAAAACACAGAAATAATCACTAAAATTAACCCCTCTACCCTAATGCAATACAATCCTAGCCCCATATGGTAATATGGGTTCCAGTTCAAACACAGAATAAAAGGGCCATCTTTAGATGTACAATACCTTTCCTTTAATGCAATCAGAAGTCCATCCCCCTAAGAACAGCCCAGGGGTCCTCCCCTTCTCTATTTCACCGCTTAATATGTTGGGGTTAGAGGTAGTAAGAACCAAAATAGGGGTCCAAATAACCCCCTTACTATTTGGAGGGGTCTTTAAGGCAATTACAATATATTTAACACCCATCTCCTTCACAAGCATGCTAGACTTAATGGAACCCATATGTCCTCTTAGAGATAATGTGTTATTTTAAAACCCCTTCCCTGCTGCTCGTGTATAATCTGGTCCTGTATAAATACAGGAGTAATTTCTTAGAAGGAAAGTCGTCTAAACAGTTTGATTCATCACTATATGAAGTTTTGATAATGCTACTGCTAAATTACTAATGACCTTAGTAACTATAAGTTTGTTTTCATGGGAAAAATAATTGTAATTTATATAGTACCATATTTACACTATGACATATCACCTCATACTTACAGTGGATATAAAAAGTCTACACACACCTGTTTAAATGTCAGGTTTCTGTGCTGTAAAAAAATGAGACAAAGATAAATCATTTCAGAACTTTTTCCACCTTTAATGTGACCTATAAACTGCACAACTCAATTGAAAAACAAACTGAAATCTTTTAGGTAGAGGGAAGAAAAAATATAAAAATAAAATAATATGGTTGCATAAGTATGCACACCCTTAAACTAATACTTTGGTGAAGCACCTTTTGACTTTATTACAGCACTCAGTCTTTTTGGGTATGAGTCTATCAGCATGGCACATTTTGACTTGGCAAGTTTTGCCCTCTCTTCTTTGCAAAAACACTCCAAATCTGTCAGATTGCAAGGGCATCTCCTGTGCACAGCCCTCTTCAGATCACCCCACAAATTTTCAATCAGATTCAGGTCTGGGCTCTGGCTGGGCCATTCCAAAACTTTAATCTTCTTCTGGTGAAGCAATTTCTTTGTTGATTTGGATGTATGCTTTGGGTCGTTGTCATGCTGAAAGATGAAGTTCCTCTTCATGTTCAGCTTTCTAGCAGAAGCCTGAAGGTTTTGTGCCAATATTGACTGGTATTTGGAACTGTTCATAATTCCCTCTATCTTAACTAAGGCCCCAGTTCCAAAAAAAGCCCCAAAGCATGATGCTGCCACCACCATGCTTTACTGTGGGTATGGTGTTCTTTTGGTGATGTGCAGTGTTGTTTAGAACCAAACATATCTTTTGGAATTATGGCCAAAAAGTTCAACCTTGGTTTCATCAGACCATAACACCTTTTCCCACATGCTTTTGGGAGACTTCAGATGTGTTTTTGCAAAATGTAGCCTGACTTGGATGTTTTTCTTCGCAAGAAAAGGCTTTCGTCTTGCCACTCTACCCCATAGCCCAGACATATGAAGAATACGGGAGATTGTTGTCACATGTATCACACAGCCACTACTTGCTAGATATTCCTGAAGCTCCTTTAATATTGCTGTAGGCCTCTTGGTAGCCTCCCAGAACAGTTTTCTTCTTGTCTTTTCATCAATTATAGAGGGAGCTCCAGTTCTTAGTAATGTCACTGTTGTGCCATATTTTCTCCACTTGATGATGACTGTCTTCACTGTGTTCCATGGTATATCTAATGCCTTAGAAATTATTTTGTACCCTTCTTCTGACTGATACCTTTTAACAGTGAGATCCCTCTGATGCTTTGGAAGCTCTCTGCGAACCATGGCTTTTGCTGTGCGATGCGACTAAGAACATTTCAGGAAAGACCAACTAGAGCAGCTGACCTTTATTTGGGGTGAATCAGAGGCACTTAAATTAATGACAGGTGTATGCTGACTCCTATTTAACACGATTTGGATTGTGATTGCTAAATTCTGAACACAGCTACATCCCCAGTTATAAGAGGGTGTGCATACTTATGCAACCACATTATTTTTATTTTTTATTTTTCTTCTCTCCACCTAAAATATTTCAGTTTGTTTTTCAATTGAGTTGTACAGTTTATAAGTCACATTAAAGGTGGAAAAAGTTTTGAAATTATTTATCTTTGTCGCATTTTTTTACGGCACAGAAACCTGACATTTTAACAGGGGTGTGTAGACTTTTTATATCCACTGTATACACACCAAAACAGTCTATGTGCGATATTAATAATATTAAAACGGCATACCTCTTCAGATAATAGACTAAAATGCCCCACATATATATAAAAAACAATCTGATGATGCAGAGGGGAATCATTTATATAAACAGATAAATTAAACAATTCTGGATACACATTAAACGAATGCATAACTTGTTTTAAAAAATGTATAAGCCACTTTGATTATTAATTATAAATTTGCCACTCTAACAATATACATTCAGCACCCCATTATATTGATATCACATATAATATGCTAATACACTTATATTAAAGAAATATTATATTTTTAATGTAAAAGCAAAGTAAATCCCTGTGATTAAACTAATAAGTATGCCACTCTGATGACATTAAATTAATAAGTCAGTGTAATGTAATTATTTCCCCACATAAACAAATGCTTTATCTGCCATGGTATACATGCTTTGATAATAAACTATTCTAAATTCCACTAAAAGCATATATATCTCATACAGTAAAAAGTCATGCCTAGCAGACACATTATCATTTAGACCACCAAATAGAGATGTCGCTAATAGTTCGCCGGCGGACTGTTCCCGGCGAACATAGCATGTTCGCGGCGAACTGCGAACATATGCGATGTTCGATCCGCCCCCTATACTTTATCATTGAGCAAACTTTGACCCTGCAACTCACAGTCAGCAGACACATTCCAGCCAATCAGCATCATACCCTGCCTTCCAGACCCTTCTACCTCATGGACAGCCATTTTGGAATCATAACTAACTTGCAGTCTTACTGAGAGGAGGGAAAGTGTAGGTGATACTAATTCAATATGGAAAACCATAGCTAGGCAAGTTTATTCAGTGTCCAGTGCAGTGCTGAAGGACTCATCAGATCTCTGCTGTAAACACAGCACCCCCAAAATTTAAAAAAACAATAATTTAATTTTCTTAAATCTAAGTTCATTTGCCTGACCGCCAATCTAAGTTCATTTGCCTGACCGCTAGCCAGTGTGTGTGTGTCAGGCTTATAAGTATTGTGCCAAGTTCAACCAATCCAATCTAGTGGTGTACCAGCAGTCTACATTTAAAAAAACAATAATTTTATTTTCTTAAATCTAAGTTCATTTGCCTGACCTCCAATCTAAGTTAATTTGCCTGACTGCTAGCCTGTGTGTGTCAGGCTTACAAGTATTGTGCCAAGTTCAACCAATCCAATCTAGTGGTTTACCAGCAGTCTACATTTAAAAAACCAAATATTTTATTTTCATAAATCTAAGTTCATTTGCTTGACCGCTAGCCAGTGTGTGTGTCAGGCTTACAAGTACTGTGCCAAGTTCAACCAATCCAATCTAGTAATGTACCAGCACTCTACATTTAAAAAAAACAACACTTTTTTTCTGTGTAATCTAATTTAATTTGCCTGCCTGCGAGCGTGTGTGTCTTAGGCTCACATTGTATACTGTGCCCACTTGCCCAGTCAGTGCCACCACTCATATCTGGTGTAACAGTCAGTAGTGCACATTTAAACAAAGAATACAATTTTGACTGTAATACATTGAATAGCAGTTACTTGTCTGCAAGCGTCTGTGTCAGGCCTACAGCGTCTAATCTGCCAACTTCTGCAAGTACACAGTGCCACTCATATCTGTTGTCACAGTAGCTTGCACGCATAGTACCAATCTGTCAAAACCTGTAATGATGAATGAGGTCTAGAGTAGCCTGGTTCCCTTATCCTCTACAGGTTGAGACCTAATGTTTGGGTGACTCCAGACCAACACATGAGTACAAGCAGCACACAAACTCAAAGCCGCCATCCTCCTCCTGGTCCAGCATCATCAGCCACATCAACCACTGCTGTCCTCCTTGACCCCTCTCAACCATCCGCCACTCCGTCTCTCGCCTTGAGCAGTTCCTGCTCATCTGCCCATAGTCAGGTGCCTGTAAATGACATGTTTGAGCATAAGAAGCTAATGTCACAAAGTGCCCCAACTTTGAAGTTATACGACCAACCAAGCATCTTTTTCCATCTCCCGGTCCCAAAAATCCAGGCCTTATACACGCCCCCTGATAGGTGCTCTAACAGGTATTAAACTGATAAGAGTAGTACTTACAAACACGCCACTCCTATCTTGATTGCACGCGCTTTGCCCCAAAATTTAAGTGATACGACCAACAAAGCATCTTTTTCCATCTCCCAGTTCTAAAAATCCAGGCCTTATACACGCCCCCTGATAGGTGACGTAACAAGTATTAAACTGATAAGAGTAGTACTTACAAACACGCCACTCCTATCTGGTGGCACCTTTGATTGCACGTGCTGTGCCCCAAAATTGAAGTGATACGACCAACAAAGCATCTTTTTCCATCTCCCGGTTCTAAAAATCCAGGCCTTATACACGCCCCCTGATAGGTGCTGTAACAGGTATTAAACTGATGAGTAGTACTTACAAACACGCCACTCCTATATGGTGGCACCTTTGATTGCACGTGCCGTGCCCCAAAATTGAAGTGATACGACCAACCAAGCATCTTTTTCCATCTCCCGGTTCTAAAAATCCAGGCCTTATACACGCCCCCTGATAGGTGCTGTAACAGGTATTAAACTGATAAGAGTAGTACTTACAAACACGCCACTCCTATATGGTGGCACCTTTAAATGCACGTGCCGTGCCCCAAAATTGAAGTGATACGACCAACCAAGCATCTTTTTCCATCTCCCGGTTCCAAAAATCCAGTCCTTATACACGCCCCCTGATAGGTGCTGTAACAGGTATTAAACTGATAAGAGTAGTACTTACAAACACGCCACTCCTATATGGTGGCACATTTGATTGCACGCGCCGTGCCCCAAATTTGAATTGATACGACCAACCAAGTATCTTTTTCCATCTCCCGGTTCCAAAAATCCACGCCTTATACACGCCCCCTGATAGGTGCTGTAACAGGTATTAAACTGATAAGAGTAGTACTACTTAACACACCTTATAATAATGCAGAGAGAGGCAATGCAGTGAGAGGAGTCTGAAGAAGAGGAGTCAGAGGAAGAAGGTGGCTTTGAGGAGGTGGAAGACCAAACACAGCAGGCGTCCCAGGGGGCTTGTTGCCACCTTTCGGGGACCATTGGTGGCTGGGTGGAGGAAGAGACCTTCAATTACATTAGTGAGGACAAGGAACGGGACATGGCTAGCTTGGTATCCAACCTTGTGCAAATGGGGAATTTGCGGTTGTGCAAATGGACTGTTTGCGGTTGTTTGCGGTGCGTTAAACGGGGAGTTTGGTCTGTCACTGTGAAGCGGGCCTAACCCTTACACTACCTGATCGATACAACATCATACCTGATGTTTTAAAGCACGTTATTCCAAACAATTTAGGAATGTTAGGTAATTTATGCCCTTTATGGCTTAAAACCAGACTCTGCATCAACTATGTAATTTTCCGTGGGAGTTTTGCCATGGATCCCCCTCTGGCATGCCACAGTCCAGGTGTTAGTCCCGTTGAAACAACTTTCCCATCACTATTGTGGCCAGAAAGAGTCCCAGTGGGTTTTAAAATCCGCCTGCCCATTGAAGTCTATGGCGGTTTGCCGGGTTCGCCGGTTTGCGAACGTTTGCGGCGGTTCGCGTTTGCAGTTAGCGAACCGAAAATTTTATGTTCGCAAAATCACTACCTCCAAACAATGCATACATATTGTTGTATCATTATGATTTGTAACAATTAAGGTTTACTAAATCTGAAAATGATGACAAAATAGCTGCAGGACTTAAAGGGGCTGGGAACACTATTACTTTATTTTAATGCATTTTAAAGAGCATGCTTTTTTCTGCTGTGAGGCTTCCATATAACAAAATTAAACACAATATGACACAATATTAAATTCCACATTTCAGATGCAACAAAGAAAATAATAATTTCCATGTACCTTTGAAGAACCACTGAAGTCATGGATATTCTAATTTACAACATAATTTCTTGTAATAACTCTATGGTGGCACTAATAGCAAACACATTGAAATTCTAAGTAGTTTTATCACATTATTTTTTTATTAATTGGAATATGCATTAAAACATTTTTTTTCTGACTTCAGTGGTTCTTGAGGGAGAGAGAGGGGGGGGGGGGGGAGAGAGAAAGCGAAAGAGAGAGAGCAATTTGCCCTTAGAAAAATTAAGACTTCTTCTACTTCATGCAAGATTCAAAATGAGACCAAAAAAGTGCTTTAAAACTGACATCTGACTCAGGGACTTTCAGTTAGGTCAATTCAGTTTGCTGGATATGGTATTGTATACATAGTGTACCCTCAGAAAATGGAATTTGGTGCTAGATATATATTTCATCTGGAGTTGAACAAAATGAAAGTTCAGCTGAGGAGTGACATCACTATAAAAGGAAAAACTATTCTGGGCTATGTTTTATGTTTCATAGAACAGATAAATTGCATTGAGGGACCATTATGGTTAAAAAACATTATGGTTAAAAGTCACCAAGTAACAGCTGTATAAAGTATGAACATAAAACATGTTTTCAAGTCTCTGTATATGTATAGAAGGTTCAATAATGTCTTATGTCATCACATAACCAAGCTGGAGTGTGAGAGGTGTATTTTTTAATCTATCAATGGAGAAAGTGGTGAGGTAGTGAGATAAGGGAAAGAGGTTGTGATTTGTTATATGATTGGATCTTACGAATTCTGATGCCTACCATACCTTCCCATGCACATGTTCAGAACTAGGCAACAATAAAAGCAACCACTACTCCCCCATCCTCCTTCATCCTCCCTCATTGCACAGCCTTCTCAAAGGCATTACAAATGCCTCCAGGGTCCAGCAGAGACAACATAATTTATTTATATTAATTTAAAACCAGCTTTATGAATATTTTTCTGTCTAATTATGCGTTTTCAAACATATATACTTTCTTTTATTTAAATTCATCCTTTAAATAACTATCGTTTTTTTCTTCATATAAACACTAGAAAAAAATGTGTGTTTTGAATTACCTGGCATTAGAACAATTTACAAATCTTACATCAACAATACCTTTTCCTTTTGTTACTCTGGTATCCAAATTTTTCACAAAAAACATCAAAATGTCAACTGTGGGAAGATGCATAATGCAAAATTAAGCTTTTGTGACAGATGAAGTTCATGACCCCTACATTTTTAAGTACTGTTACTGAACAGAAACAAAGCAGAAAAAAGTTTATATTTGAATCTGCCTTTTGGAGAATTGTTCTCCTTTGTTCTGCTAATTGAAACCTGGTAAAAGTTTGTTCCAAGCAATATGTAATTAGAGACAAAAAGAGAGGCATTAAAATCAAAACTAGCAACATTTCAGTATAATATATTGTAATAAGTGATCTTTTAAAAGTACTTTACTTAGGAATTTTAATGTCTTAATCCTTTTAAAGAATGTTAAACTCATTGCTAAAAGTAATAGAAATTAAAATCAACAACTTTGCTTAAACATTTTCATTAAATCAACACAACATACTATATATATAAAAAAAAACATTATACCCTGTTCAACTGTTGTGTGTGTAAAAAAACAGAAAATGGTTTGTTGAGGGAAATTACCTTTTAGTTGGGTAACCAAGAATCCTTTTATATATAAAAAAAAAAAAAAAAAAAAAACAAGGCCTAATGCAAAGCATGCGCGTCGGCCAATTTTTTTTTTTTTTAAATGTTTGTATTTCCTTCCAAACTTCCAACTTATGCAAAGGTTCAACCCACACAGAATACCTCAGTGTCTGTTTCCCAGAGTCAGTGGGAGGCAATGCAGGGAGAGAAAATTAGAAAATGCCCCTGGCATAAACCTTTTGTTTAGAAGGAAACTCCATTTTCAGGAGTATTGGGCTTCAAAATTCTTGGTATGGTTCACCTTTTAGTCCTATACCTTGCTTTCAGTAGTCATGGCAACACTTTGCGAGTGTCAAGCAATTCTACACCTTGCATTTTACAATATTTTTAAGTAACAATATTCACAACACAGATGTTACCATCATTTTATAGTAAAATTCCAATGAAAATAACATTATTCTAAGGAGTACGTTTTGTTGGAAGGGCTACATCATAATGAGTGCTGCAACCTGCTTGTGTCACCAGGAAAAGCAATATTACTAATTGCCCACCTGAGACACATTCCTAGGAACCAATAGAAAATATAAACATCATATCATATGTATAAGTAAAATTAGACAAAATAAGCACCCACAATGTGCCCATTATGCTAGCCCTAAAAGAAAGATTTGCCAAATAAAAATGAAAATTCCTCAAATATTCCTAGGGAAACATCTAACATGTTTCCCCAATATAAGCTCCATCAGAAGACACTGAATGATAGATTAACTAAGCTTTGCTGAAATTTACAGTCTACAGTCTTATTGTTATGAGGTCAAGTAATGGCTCCCAGAGCTTTCGCTAATGATTCACTCAATTTCTGAGCTATAATCTGTGAAAGGTGAGTGCTGCTTGTAAATGAGCTTGTACGGTGACTGTTGGTGAAGCATAATTGCACGCACTACAGTACTTACACCGGTAAACTATACAAGGAAAAAAATACCTATCATCCAGCAGACCTGTAGAATTACCTGACATTATAATACATATCACTAAACATAACCTAGTTCACTCAGTTCACTCAGTGATTTATATTATAACAATACATACTATATCTATTATGTTACAACTAGTAACTTGCCCGTCAAAAATTACGGCAATAAAATGTGAATCCTGGCAATGCTGTTTGCCACACAATGGGAGCCTTTCCCCCTCTACTTTACTGGCCTCTGGAGCTCATTGTGAGTCTCTCCCTCTGTCTACTTCCTCCCTTGTGTCTCATTTCCCCCTCCTCTCCATCCCTTGTGTCTCCTTAACCGCCCTGTGTTTTTAGCCCCTCCCCCGTGTCTTTCCCCCCTGTTCCTCCAAGTCTCTTTCCCCACCTCTCCCTTCCCTGTGTCATCTTGCCACCCCTCTTCCTCCCCTGTTTTTCTTGCCCCCCTCTCCCTCCCCTGTGTCTTTACCCCCCGTGTCTCGTTCCCCCATGTGTCTTTGCCCTTCCCTTGTGTCTGTTCCCCCTATTTCCCTCCCCTGTGTCTCTTCCCCCTCCTCTCACTCCTCTGTGTCTCTCCCCCTCCTCTTCCTCCCCTGTGTGTCTCCCCCCTCATCTCACTCCCCTGTGTATCCCCCCCTCTACTGTGTCTCTCCCCCTCTCATTCCCCTATGTCTCTCCCCCCTCCTCTCACTCCCCTATGTGTCTACCCCCTCCTCTCCTACCCCTGACTCCCCTGTATCTCTCCCCCTCCTCTCACTCCCCTGTGTCTTCCCCCCTCTACTGGGTCTCTTCCCCTCTGATTCCCCTATGTCTCTCCCCCCTCCTCTCCCTCCCCTATCTGTCTACCCCCCTCCTCTCCTACCGCTGTGTCTCCCCCTCCCCTGTGTCACTTCCCCCTCCTCTCCCTCCCCTGTGTCTCTCCCCCGCTCCTCTCACTCCTTTGTGTCTCTCCCCCCTCCTCTCACTCCCCTGTGGCTCTTCCCCCTCCTTTCACTCCCCTGTGTCTCTTCCCCCCCCTCCTCTCACTCCCCTGTGTCTCTCCCCCCTCCTCTGTTTTCCTCCCCTGTGTCTCTTCCCCCCTCTCATTCCCCTATGTGTCTCCCCCCTCTTCTCCCTCCCCTATGTGTCTACCCCCTCCTCTCCTACCCCTGTGTCTCCCCCCTCCCCAATGTCTCTTCCCCCTCCTCTCATTCCCCTGTGTCTCTCCCCCCTCCTCTCACTCCCCTGTGTCTTTCCCCCCCCTCCTCTCACTCCCCTGTGTCTCTCCCCCCTCCTTTGTATCTCTCCCCCTCTCATTCTCCTGTGTCTCTCCCCTCCTCCTCTGTGTCTCTTCCCCCCCTCCCCTGTGTGTCTACCCCCATCCTGTCCCTCCCCTGTGTCTCTTCCCCCTTGTCTCCCTTCCCTGTGTCTCTCCCCCACTCACTCATTTGAGTCTCTCTCCCCTCCTCTCACTCCCCTGTGTCTCTTCCCCCTCCTCTGTGTCTCTCCCCCCTCTCATTCCCCTGTGTCTCTCCTCCTCCCGTGTGCCTACCCCCCTCCTCTCCCACTCCTGTGTGTCTCCCCCTCCCCTGTGTCTCTTCCCCCTTCCTCTCCCTGCCCTGTGTCTCTCCCCACTCCTCTCCCTGCCCTGTGTCTCCCCCTCTCTCCTCTGTGTTTTCCCCCTCCTTCCCTGTGTGTCGCCCCTCCTCCTCCTGTGACTCTGGCGCGTAATGCGCCTGCGTTGACCGCCGATGCGCAGTGTGGCTGCACGGGCCCCCCGTTGCGCAATGCACATGAGCAGCTTGTGCCGTGCTATGCGCATGCGCGGTCCGGAGCGCAAAGCGCATACACGGCTTATGCAGCGCAATGCGCATTTGCTCCCCGTTGCTCAATGCGCAGCTGACAACTATTATATGTGATAGTAATATATTATATATAAAGTCCAAATATAAACATATTCTTTACATCTCAGCAACTGTACACACATTTGTGTATAGTCCACTATAAACAATCAGATATGTATTCTTATAGATAAATTTCAAGCCCCTAGTGCATAGGTTCTAGGACACTTCTAGCAAAAAGAGCAAATAAAACATTGTGCATAGCCCATTTATAATGTGGGATAGATATCAACAATGATCTGCAGTTGCAAATAACAAAAAAAAATCAACACATATATCTCAGCCTGGAGCATGAGGGCCTCAGGTTACTCCAAAGTACAAATCAGTATATTCATTTGTGTAGCTTCTCATGACACAATATTGAAATGAAGCCTCACACATGCAGCAACACTCACACATATACAATCGACTCAAAAAGGTGTGTTCATGCCTCAAACCATAGGTAACACAACAGCAAATGCATCCTGCATGAGCTGTTATATATGATGTGAAAATGTGATATATGTGATTATTATAATAAACATATTATAGGCCCTCATTCAATTGCAATTTGCCCAATTGAATAAGGACCTAAATAAGCACATAGCAGAAGTTTTTTGTTAGCAAGCATCTATCCAAAAGAAAGGTTTTCACTAACTAAAAACTTCTTTAATAAAAATATGCTATGTGCTTATTTAGGGCCCTATTCAATTGCCCACATCGCAATTGAATGAGGCCCATAGTCTATAACTACTGAATCTAATTCCAAAACTATTAAAGGGGAAAGTTTCACTTAAACACAAGCAGCTCTTATGTAGAAAAGTTCACTTATACAGTTCAAATGTATGTGTTAAAGTTAAACAGTTACCTTTTATTGTCGTCAATTAGGTGTTGTGAGCTTCTGAAAAACACTGAAACTGTAACAGCTTCTTCAAAAATGGCGGCTTAACTGGTAAACAAGGCAGGTTTCATAAGTTACTCCATGGCAGTGCACTCTAATATAAAAGAGGGATAATTTTAGGTGGAATATGAACTTTTATAATACTAAAAGCCCCATTAAATTAGAAGCCTGTAGCGTCATCGGCAAGCACGCAAAGGCTGCAGGCCTGAAATTTGGCTGCTTTACAGAGCTATTAAATTCCACCATGACGCAAGCCCAGAAACCATTTTTCCGCGTTGGATGTGCGGCCGTGAACATGATCAATCAGTCAATCCCGTAGTTACGGGTTCAGACAGAGCCAATGGCAAATGAGATTGTCACCATTACGTCACCGAAAAATGGAGGTTAGATTACAAAGCCTTACAGGTTTCAATTACGAGTTTCGATCTGACCCGGATTCCAGAAATAATGCAATATTAATAAATCAGTAAATATGATATTCTAGTCCATGCGAGTTCCATTATATGTATTAACAAATTGATTGCCAGGATCGATATAACACAGAAATTAAACATTACAAAAAATATTTAATATTGCAGATTTGGGAGCTTGAGAATGTTGTTAATTGTAATACCTAACATCACTTTCCCTTTAATTATGAGTACAGTAGTGGTTGTATTTTTGCATTTACAATGCTATGGATCGGACTTTAACCCCCTAGTGGGTGCTCTATAGTACCCGTTGGCCTTTTGGCTCCATTTGTAGGTTACAGGCATGAACACCAGTGAATTTGTAGCAATTTAATAGCGTGATTGGAATGTAACAGTTACGGGCTTGACAGAACAAAGGATTTGCGGCCACTGAGTTCAAATTTCGACATCCCTTAGGGTTTTTTCTCCCTTACCCCGCAAGTCGTTGGCGGGTTGCTTTACACGGCCAATTTAATAGCCGCAAGTCTTACGGACTATGTTACGGGCTATGGTTTTACACGTTCAGGGTATTTAATAGGGCTGACAGTGTAGTAATACTTAATGGATCAATAGGTCTCTATGTTTTAATGCAGATATATATTGTAGTCAGATTTTCATTCTAAGAAAAGCTTTATGGATTTGATGGGAAGTGACATTGTTGTTTTTATAACCTGACAAACAATGATAAAATACTTGTGCCTTTTCTCTTGTTATTTATAAATATATGTGTTTTGCCGAACAAATTGATGAAGTTAACTTTATCTATTGATGTCATAAACTATTGTACAGAGTGAATAATATGTTTCTGTTTTGTTACTTGTTCTTTGGCACATTAGTCCTTCATCCTTTATGATGTCTTCGTATTGTCTGTGTCTGTTACAAGAAATTCTTGATATACTACTTTAAATATTTATGATTTAATTCAGGTTCTGCAAATTTGCATGTATGCTTTTTTTAAATGAAATCTTAGCATAATGGGCTTTATCTCTACTTGAAAAGTTTACATCTACCTGAAAATTAATGGAATGGACTTTGTTAAATTGTCATGTCCTTTAGTCCGTTAGTATATGATAGTGTTAAATGGTTTCCTTGATCACAATATTAATATGACAAATTAAACTAATGGCAGAAAAAAAACACAAACTGAAATTAAAGCATATTTTAATAGCACATGTTATAGCTATCTTTCTATTACATTTTTTTTTCCGTCACGCTTTGCATCGTTGCGCTCATCGCCTGCGAAACTTGCGTAGTGATCAATTGAGGCATTAAAAGTCTCAGCACTTAGGCGATGGAAGTATTGAAAGATGCGGGACCTAGACGAACTGAGGCCCGAAGGCACTCATGCTTGAGGCATTGAAAAAGGCGGAACTTAGCCTACATGCACTTAGGAAACGCGGGATCGCTTTAGGCTGCAAGCAGTTGAGGAAAAAATTATGAGACGTGGGACTTAGAAAAAAAAAATACGAGGTCAGAAAAAAATGAAGTTAACGGCCGAAACAAAGCAAATTGAAAAACACCAAAAATACAAAAAAAAAAGAAAACAGCATGGGGGGACAGCCAGGACGTCTGGGAATGAGGTTGCATGCAAATTTAGGCAGAATTTGGCCACTTTCGGCAGTCGAAAATCCGCTAAGCAAAAAAAAAAAAATGGCTGCCCAAAAAAATGAAAACTAGGCTACTCGACCACGAACCGTGCAAAACACAGCCAGCGACGTACAAGTTAGAAAAACACTAAAAGGAAGGACGCAAAATTCTTGCGAGACTCGTAAGACATAGACTATCATTGCCATTTTACAACACTTAAACTTACAAATTTACACATTACGATTCTGAAATGGCGGCTTATCTCCTCAAACAATGGTTTTGTCTTGCGCATGCAGCCTATATATAGGGCACACTTGCCACAGTGCTGACACTTTCTCCTCAGGTGATGACAGTCTGAGTGGACATTTTCTGCTGCCGGAAAATCCAAAGAAATTGTTAGCTCTTCAGGATATTGATTGCTGGATATTAATTACAAATAGGTAAAGTATATTAATTTATATTACTTATCATTAATAAATAATTTATAAATTGATTATTAGTAAAAAAAAATATATATATATTATTAGTACAAAAAATTGCCACAAACTTATCATTGATTAATACATTGATAGTTACCTCTTTCTAATATATTTATTAATTGATTAATTAATTATTAATGTAAATTGTTGTATTAATTAGTAATTAGTAATCATTATAAACAACAGATATTGTATATTTTACAATGCCTTTAGTTTATGAATATATTAATGCTTAGCTCTGTATAATATATGTATTAATTTATTAATTGATTATTAATGTACATTAATTTATTAATTATTAATTAGTAATCATTATCAAAAAATAGGTATTTTACAATGCAGTAAAAAAATATAGATTTCAGATTGCACTTATATATCTGCATTACTGATCATTAACCTACATTACTTTATTAACTATTAATTGGTAATAATTAAAAAAAATAAACTGACAAATAATATGTATATTTTACAATTCACTGACATATGCATATTGCTGCTGATTGCCTGATAGGAATAGGACCTTCAAACAGTTAAAGATTTAAATCACTTTATTAGATTATGACACTTGCTACATTTCATATTTTAAACTGCATTTGTTTATGAATATATCCATGATTAGGCCTTTATGTTTTACATATATGCCAATTAAACATTATACTCTTAATGATTAATGACTTAATTGTTATCATCTCTGCAGCTGACTGAACACAGAGAGTGACGTTTGCAGCCTCTGAACCGCATAAAGATCACCTTTGCAGGTATATAATTTAATTATGTTATTATGGAGGAAAAAAGGATTAAGTCTTTTTATTTTGGATTGATGACAGTTATTGATTAATTAATGTATATTAATATATTAATTAATTAATAATTAGTAATCATTATAAACAAAAAACTTTACATTTTACACTGCAATAAAGATAATACATTTTTAACCTGCACTTACATATCTGCCATACTGCTCATTCATGTACATTGCTTTTGGAACTATTAATTAATAATAATTAAACGTTTTTTTTTATAATGGATAAAAAAATATGTACATTTTAGAAAGTACTTAGATATCTGGAGTGCTTATAATTGCCTGACAGGGTTAGGACCTTCAAAGCACTTACATATTTAAAGCAGTTTCTTAGATTTTGACACATGCTACATTTAATATTTTATACTGCTTTTATTTATGAATATATTGATGATTACACATTTATGTTTTGTATGTATGTCAATTAAACATCATACTTTCAATTAATCATGAATTAATTGAATAGAAAAATTCAAATGTATTTTCATATAATTTAACAGATTCCTCATCTCTGCATCTGACTGAAGATAGAGACGATAGAGACTCAGCTCTGCAGGATTTCATCTGCAATAAGATCAATTTCACAGGTATATGATTTCCTGGTGCCCTTTTTGTTTTGCATTGATGACAGTTAATGATTAATTATTTAATTAACCTATATTAATTTAGGGCCTAATTCAATTGCCATTTGGCCATTTGAGTATATATGCACATAGCATATTTCTTTTTTTTACAGAAGTTTTTACTTACTTAACATCTATCAAAAGCAAGGTATCACCAACTAAAAACTTCTGTAAAAAATATGCTATGTGCTTATATAGAGCCCAATTCAATTGGCAAAATGGCAAATGAATGAGGCCCTTAATATTTAATTATTCATTCATAATTAAAAATAAAAAAACATTACTTATGCATATATATACAGTATATGCTTACCTAATTACATTTATTACCTTTTAAAAAACGAAAATTACACCTCATAAGTTGATTGATTGATTAATTAATTAAATAACAAAATTATACATTATTTTAAGGGCAATGATTACTTTTCTCATAGCTCCTTGTGTTTGCCCTTCTTTAGCAAAACATAATTACCTCTTTAGGTTTACCATTGATGAGAGTTATTGTAGAGTAATTCATTAACGTATATTCATTTATTAATGACTTAATAATTATTACAAAAAAATAATAAAACCCTTATTTATCAATATATATATATATATATATATATATATATATATATATATATATATATATGCAGCTCTTTCGTTTTTAATGTATGCCAATAAAAAAAAAAACATAATGTATTAATTTATTTCATGTGAAAATTACAAATGCTTTTCAAATCATTTTACTCTTTCATTACTGCTATTTAGGTTTTGCATTGAGAGTAGGTAAAAACAATATGTACAATACAAAAAAACATTATATCTTACACCTGTATTTACAATTACAGATTACAATGGCAGACAACAGAGAAGACAGGATTGAACGCAAAAGAAGAGTAGCATGGGAAAGGAAGCAAAGGTGGAGAGATGCACAGCCCCCTGAGACTTCCCAATGCTTAAGAGAAGAAGACCGACAGAGACTTTCAAATAAAAGAAAAATGAGTAGGAAAGCACAAAGTGAGTGTGCTGGAGCTTCAAAGAAAAGAAAAAGTAAACAAAAAAATGTCTGTAAAACAATATTGCCTTATGACACCAATGTTCATACACATGACACCAATGTAGATATAGAAAGTTGTACTGATATCTATGTTGAGGAAGCTCAGGATAGTGCTTTAATTAAAGCACTAACAGTAGACACTCATTATTGTGGATTACTCAATGTGGTTTGTCAGTTTTGTGGGGCCTATCATTTTCTCAAGGAAAGACCAACTGACAGAGACTTGCTGTCAGAAAGGAAAGGTAAGACTTCCACAAAGACACACATTTCCAGATTGTTTACAAACTATAATGAGCGATCCAACATTTCCAATAAAAAAAACAAAAAACATCAGGTCTTATAACAGTGCAATTTTATTTGCTTCTATGGGTGCTACATTAACAGAAAATGCCCCAGGACATGGTCCATATTGTTTTAGATTTCAAGGACAAATTTACCACCGAACTTCACATTTACACCCACAAGAAGGAGAGCAAAGGAAATTTGCACAGTTTTATGTCTTAAATACAATGGAATCTGTTGAACAACGAAAGACACTTCCAGAAAATAAACAGTGTTTGGGCTTAGTCTTTGAACACCTGGATAAAATTATTGACAACAACTCATACAGTCAAGCATACAAACAATTAGCACAGGTTGAAAAAGAACAACAGCAAAATGCTCAAATACATACATTTCCAATGCCAAGAGTATATATGGTTTTGAAATAGATCACAATACTGATCAAATATGTTATAATTTACCAACAGTAAATGAGGTTACCATGGTCTTTAAAAATGAGATTGGTGAATCACCTTTTTAGAGGGATATTAGAATATATCCACGCAATGAAGACCAACCTTTTATAAACATAAATATAATAAGTTGTAATTTGGATCCAATGGAAGGATGGCTAATCTATGAAGCATATAGATCCAGTTGTAGTCAACTTAACATTACCCTACAAAATAGTAAAGAGTCAAAAGAGGTAGAAAAAATTCTCCTTAGATCAGGAAATAAACATTTAATAAGTAAATGCTTTAACATAACAAGATCGTGTGGAGAAAAATCCAAAACCAAAGGTATGGAGCAATGGGAGCAGAACCTGAAAATAGTTTTAGAGGTTAAAGACTGGGAAACATCTTTAAAATTAACAAATAGATTTATCAAACAATCAACATATAGAGAAACATTTTTTAAAATAATTAATCACTGGTATTTTACTCCCGTTAAAATCGCTCAAATCTCCCATAACGCCACGGAAAAAATGTGTTGGAGGGACTGTGGCAATATCGCCCATTTGCTGCATATTCTGTGGGAATGCCCGAGATTAGAGCCATTTTGGAAAAGTTGCTATACATTTTTGTTTAATATTGTGGGAAAGCAATTCCCGTTTAAGGGAGAATGCAGCTTGCTGCATAATTTTCGAAACGATTTCACTTTAGAGGAAAAAGCCTTTGCGATTTTGACCTTCTCAGTAGCAAAAAATATCTTAATTTCCAACTGGAAAGCCAAAACTGCTCCAAACTTTTTCGATATCGTGTGGAAAATAAAATATATACGAGAACTAGAGAAAGATTATGAACAAAAGGGTTTTATTAATGGTGACATACTAAAATGGAAAATTTGGGACCAAAAACAAGACACAAATATCAACATTTAAACGTCAGTAGGGTTGAATGGTGAATGAAAGAGTACGAATGGTAGAGAGGATAACTTATAAATTGTTGTTGTAAAATTATTTGACTATGTTTTTGTAATATGTTTAAATCTGTTTTTGCAATAATGAAAAATAAATATTAAAAAAATAAAAAAATTAAAATAAAGTAATTTGGATCCAATGACATATCCCATTTTCTTTCCAAATGGTGAGCCAGGATGGGAACCAAAATTACAAATGCAAAGGTATCCCAAAAGTAAAGTTTGTGTTAGAAGCAATATTTCTATGCTGGAATATAAAGTGGCACGCACTTCTATTCTGGATAATTTTAATCCTATTTTATGTGGGGGCAAACTCACATAAAAATGGATTATTGATTCCTATCTAGAAATTGAAGCAAAAAATCTAAATGCTATCAAATTTCAACAAAACAAGCTTCGCATAGAATAATATTGTGGATTGATGGATTATGTTGCTGAATTGGCATTCCAGCTGGAAGAGACATTCCAGCTGGAAGAACAATCATTTTGCCATCCACTTTCCAAGGATCTCCTCGCAATATGCGAGAAAGATACAATGATGCCATGGCTATTTTGACAAAATTCGGAAAACCAGGTTTATTCATTACATTCACATGTAATCCACAATGGCCAGAGATCAAGGAAAATTTAAATCTTGGACAAAATACTTCTGATCAACCAGATTTACTGGCAAGAGTATTCAAAATAAAATTCAATTCATTAATACATGATATAACTAAAGCACAGTAATTTGGAAAATGTGTGGCTTTCGTTTATACTATTGAATTAACAAAAAAGAGGCCTGCCACATGCACACATACTTTTAATGCTGCAGGACAAAGATACATTAAATACTACAGAGAGAGTGAATTCAGTAATTACTGCTGAATTGCCAAATCCAGAAAATTATTCAAAACTTTATGAGAGTGTAACACACAGAACGATTCAACGGTCATGTGGAGATATCAATCCAAATTCACCATGTATGGAAAATAAAAAATGTACAAAAGAGTTCCAAAAACAATTTCAAGTGCAAATGTATGCTAATTGCGATGGATACCCTTTGTATAAAAGAAAAGAAGGATAAAAAGCTATTATCTGTGGGCAAAAGTTTGATAATAGATATGTACAGTAGTTCGATACAATCCACATTTGCTGATGAAGTACAATGCACACATAAATGTGGAAGCTTGCACTTCTATTAAATCCATCAAATATGGGTATAAATATATATACAAAGGATATGATGCAGCAACTGTTGTTGTGCAAGGTGCACAAAACGAAAAGGAAAATCCAATTTTACATGACAAACGTTCTAATTATTTAGATGCTCGCTATGTCAGTGCTCCAGAAGCAATGTGGTATCTTCTGAAATTTGAGATGCATGATCGGTCACATGCTGTGTATCGATTATCTGTACATTTACCACAAAGTCAGTTTGTTTGCTTTACTGCAGGCAGTGAAAGAAATGCCTCAGCCCAAAGTGAACATCGAGCAACAACACTTACTGCTTGCTTTCAATTAAACAGGACACTGAGGCCAGACAATTTTTATACATTGAGATTCCATATCACTTTGTATTCGTAAATGGCCAATGGCGACAACGAAAAAGAGATACTCATAAAATTCTAGCACAAATTTATACCGTCAGTCCAAGAGACATTGAATGTTTCAGTTTAAGATTACTTCTTTGACATGTTCCCGGTGCACAAAGTTATGAACATTTACGCATAGTGAATTATATAGTTTATGATACTTTCCTATTCGCTGCAAAACATCAAAACTTCATAGCAGATGATACAGAATGAGAGAGGTGTCTGGAAGAAGCAGCACTATGTCAAATGCCAAAGCAAATGAGAGAACAATTTGCAGGCATTTGCATCTTTTGCAATGTACCTGATGCATTTGCTTTGTGGGAAACATTTAAATTAAATATGTGTGAAGGCTTCTTGAAACGTTACAAAGAGCCCATTGCAATATTAAAAGCATTAATCGAAATTTAAGAAATATTTCTTACTCATGGATTACATTGTGCAAGTTTTAATTTGCCTGATCCAGGACCTATAGATGACATCAGCTTTGATAACTATGACACTGAGCTTCAAAAACAAAAAATACAAGAAAAACTTGCAACTTTAAATACATTACAATTGCAAGCATATAATGCCATCACAAATGCTACAGATGATGAAATAGTCAAAGACCGTTATTTCTATCTAGATGGCCCTGGTGGATCAGGAAAAACGTATCTGTACAATTGTTTGATGAATTACATTTGAGCACAAGGTCAAATAGCAATGCCATTTCAACAACTGGAATTGCAGCACTTTTGTTAGAAGGTGGCAGAACTGTGTATAGTGGATTTAAACTGCCAGTTCCCATTTTAGAAAAATCAGTGTCAGATATTAATCTGAATTTTTTGCAAGCAAATTTTTTTTAGAAAAAGTCATGCCTTGCAAATGCAATGTATTGATAGATTCTTGAAAGAAGTGATGGATAATAATTTGCCATTTGGTAGAAATGTGATTTTGTTAGGAGGAGATTTTAGGCAAACATTACCTGTTGTGCCACATGGAAATAGAACTGACATCATTGAAACATGTATCAAGACAAGTAAACTGTGGAAAATATTTACACACCTGAAATAGAATTAAATATACGATCTGAAGGCAAAAATTATTAGCTAAAATTGGAGACGGAAACCACGTAGCAAGGCGAGCCGTTAAACATGTCACACGCATGACTTCGAAAAAAAAAACCACCTCGGAACCAACCTTAACATAACAAACACCCACACGCACTAAAAATACAACTATAACGGCCGACCCGCGCGCAACTAAAAACAGTGAAAACACAACAAATACTCACACAAACTACATAAAAAGCTTACCCATAGCAATGGGGGGCACCCAGGACCTCTGAAAGGGAAGTTACACCTCCATTTAAGTCCAAATTCCCGAGTTCAGACACACGAAAATCCCCTAAGCGAGAGAAAAAATGGCCACCGAAAAAAACAAAAACGAGGTTCACAGCCCAGCCACGTACAAATTACCCAAGAAGGGATCCGAGATAAGCTCGGAAACCTGTATTAACCCCAGGGGATCCGAGTTAAGCTCGGAGCCCTGCATTAACCCCACACTAACCATCGCAGTGAGGGTCCCGATTGCACACGATCGGTGACCCCCGCTGCAATCAAAATTAAAAATTCCCACATTACAGGTCCTTAAAGGACCGTAAAGGTCCTTAAAGGACCCGTTGTAAAAGAAAAAAAAATACACTGTCACCCTGTCAATCATGGGGGTCAGTACAGACCCCTATAAACCCCTCATTAACCATGTCACTCATGGGGGTCAATATAGACCCCTATAAGCCCTTAATTAACCCTGTCACTCATGGGGGTCAATACAGACCCCCACAAACCCTTCAAAAACCCTGTTACTCATGGAGGTCAATAGAGACCCCCATAAGCCTTTCATCAACCCTGTCACTCATGGGGGTCAATACAGACCCCCTAAACCCCTCATTAACCCTGTCACTCATGGGGTCAATACAGACCCCCATAAACCCCTCATTAACCCTGTCACTCATGGGGGTCAATATAGACCCCCATAAGCCCTTCATTAACCCTGTCACTCATGGGGGTCAATACAGACCCCCATAAGCCCTTCATTAACCCTGTCACTCATGGGGGTCAATACAGACCCCCATAAGCCCTTAATTAACCCTGTCACTCATGGGGGTCAATACAGACCCCCATAAACCCCTCATTAAACCTGTCACTCATGGACATCAATAGAGACCCCCATAAGCCCTTCATTAACCCTGTCACTCATGGGGGTCAATACAGACCCCCATAAACCCCTCATTAACCCTGTCACTCATGGTGGTCAATATAAACCCCCATAAGCCCTTCATTAACCCTGTCACTCATGGGGTCAATACAGACCCCCATAAACCCTTCATAAAACCTGTTACTCATGGAAGTCAATAGAGACCCCCATAAGCCCTTCATCAACCCTGTCACTCATGGGGGGCAATACAGACCCCCATAAACCCCTCATTAACCCTGTCACTCATGGGGGTCAATATAAACCCCCATAAGCCCTTCATTAACCCTGTCACTCATGGGGTCAATACAGACCCCCATAAACCCTTCATAAAACCTGTTACTCATGGAAGTCAATAGAGACCCCCATAAGCCCTTCATCAACCCTGTCACTCATGGGGGTCAATACAGACCCCCATAAACCCCTCATTAACCCTGTCACTCATGGGAGTCAATACAGACCCCCATAAGCCCTTCATTAACCCTGTTACTCATGGGGGTCAATACAGACCCCCATAAGCCCTTCATTAACCCTGTCACTCATGGGGTCAATGCAGACCCCCATAAACCCCTCATTAACCCTGTTACTCATGGGGTCAATATAGACCCCTATAAGCCCTTCATTAACCCTTTCACTCATGGGGGTCAATACAGACCCCCATAAGCCCTTCATTAACCCTGTCACTCATGGGGGTCAATACAGACCCCCATAAGCCTTTCATTAACCCTGTCACTCATGGGGTCAATGCAGACCCCCATAAACCCCTCATTAACCCTGTTACTCATGGGGTCAATATAGACCCCCATAAGCCCTTCATTAACCCTTTCACTCATGGGGGTCAATACAGACCCCCATAAGCCCTTCATTAACCCTGTCACTCATGGGGGTCAATACAGACCCCCATAAGCCCTTCATTAAGCCTGTCACTCATGGGGGTCAATACAGACCCCCATAAGCCTCTATTTAACTCCATCAGTCCCATAAGGGTATATTAAGACCATTATGGGCCTGTTACAACACTACATTAACCACATAAGTGCCATGATGGTGCTCAAGGACCATCATGACACTAAGTATAAACACTACACTGCACTATACCCCCCAATAAAACATTAAATATCAACTAAACACCCTCTACACTAAACTATTAACACCTACACTACCTATCCCCTAATAACCCCCACCACTCTAACTACAGAAAATAAAAAAACCTAAGTCACAAAAAAGAAGGAACATTACAGAGAATAAAAAAAACATCATAACCCCCCCCCCCTCACTACAGAAAAAAAAAATTACACACCTGAAAAGGAAATACATATAATACAATACAATATAATTACATACAATACAATACACATACAATACAATACAATTACATACAATACAATACACCCCTATCTAATATACATAACTAGTGATGTCACGAACATAAAATTTTCAGTTCGCGAACCGCGAACCCGAACCGCCGCAAATGTTCACAAACCGGCGAACCCGGCGAACCGCCATAGACTTCAATGGGCAGGCGGATTTTAAAAACCACAGGGACTCTTTCTGGCCACAATAGTGATGGAAAAGTTGTTTTAAAGGGACTAACACCTGGACTGTGGCATGCCGGAGGGGGATCCATGTCAAAACTCCCACGGAAAATTACATAGTTGATACAGAGTCTGGTTTTAATCCATAAAGGGCATAAATAACCTAACATCCCCTCCATCATCATCCTTCCCTGTATCTCTTTACCCCCTCCCTCATCATCCTCCCCTGTGTCTCTTTCCCCCTTCCTCATCCCCCTCCCCTGTGGCTCATGCCCCCTCCCTCATCATCCTCCCACCTCCCTCATCATCCTCCCCTGTATCTCTTTACCCCCTCCCTCATCATCCTCCACTGTGTCTCTTCCCCCCTCCATCATCATCCTCCCCTGTGTCTCTTTCCCCCCTCCCATATCATCCTCCCCTGTGTCTCTTTTCCCCCTCCCTCATCATCTTCCCCTGTGTCTCTTCTCCCCCTCCCTCATCATCCTCCCCTGTGTCTCTTTCCCCCCTTCCTCATCACCCTCCCCTGTGTCTCATCCCCCCTCCCTCATCATCCTCCCACCTCCCTCATCATCCTCCTCTGTATCTCTTTACCCACTCCCTCATCATCCTCCCCTGTGTCTCTTCCCCCCTCCATCATCATCCTCCCCTGTGTCTCTTTCCCCCCTCCCTCATCATCCTCCCCTGTGTCTCTTTTCCCCCTCCCTCATCATCTTCTCCTGTGTCTCTTCCCCCCTCCCTCATCATCCTCCCCTGTGTCTCTTTCCCCTTCCTCATCACCCTCCCCTGTGTCTCATCCCCCTCCCTCATCATCCTCCCACCTCCCTCATCATCCTCCCCTGTATCTCTTTACCCCCTCCCTCATCATCCTCCCCTGTGTCTCCCCCCCTCATCATCCTCCACTGTGTCTCTTTCCCCCTTCCTCATCACCCTCCACTGTGTCTCATCCTCCCTCCCTCATCATCCTCCCACCTCCCTCATCATCCTCCCCTGTATATCTTTACCCCCTCCCTCATCATCCTCCCCTGTGTCTCTTCCCCCTCCATCATCATCCTCCCCTGTGTCTCTTTCCCCCCTCCCTCATCATCCTCCCCTGTGTCTCTTCCCCCCTCCTTCATCACCCTCCCCTGTATCTCTTTACCACCTCCCTCATCATCCTCCCCTGTGTCTGTTTCCCCCCTCCCTCATCATCCTCCCCTGTGTCTTTTCCCCCACTCCCTCATCATTCTCCCACCTCCCTTGATGATAAGGGGGGGAAGAGACACAGGGATAAGTGTGAGGGATGTTAGGGTAAGGGGTGTTAGGGATAAGGTTGAGGGGGTTAGGTGTTAGGGTGAGGGGTGTTAGGGCTAAGTGTGAGGGGTGTTAGGGTGAGGGGTGTTAGGGATAAGTGTAAGGCGTGTTAGGGTGAGGCATGTTAGGAATAAGTGTGAGGGGTGTTAGGTCTTAGGGATAAGTGTGAGAATGTTAGGGTTAGGTGTTAGGGTAAGGGCTGTTAGGGATAAGTGTAAGGGGGTATTAGGGTTAGGTGTTAGGGTGAGGGGTGTTAGGGATAAGTGTGGGGGTGTTAGGTCTTAGGGATAAGTGTGAGAATGTTAGTTTTAGGTGTTAGGTTGATGGGTGTTATGGATAAGTGTGAGGGGTGTTAGGGTTAGGGTAAGGGGTGTTAGGGATAAGTGTGAGGGATGTTAGGGTTAGGGTGAGGGGTGTTAGGGATAAGTGTTAGGGGTGTTAGGGTTAGGTGTTAGGGTGAGGGGTGTTAGGGATAAGTGTAAGGGGTGTTAGGGTTAGTTGTTAGGGTGAGGGATGTTAGGGTTAGGTGTTAGGGATAAGTGTGACGGGTGTTAGGGTTAGTGTAAGGGATGTTAGGGTTAGGTGTTAGGGTGAGGGATGTTAGGGTTAAGTGTTAGGGATAAGTGTGAGGGGTGTTAGGGTTGGGTGCTAAGGTGAGGGGAGGATGATGATAAGGGGGGGGAAGAAACACAGGGGTGTCCTTGCAGCAGAGATCAAAAGAGTCCTTCAGGACTTTATTGCACACTGTGTACAGTAGCCTAGCTATGGTTTTCCCTATTGATGCAGTATCACCTACACTCAGCCTCCTCTCAGTAAGACTGCAAGTTAGTTATGATTCCAAAATGGCTGCTGTCCATGAGGTAGAAGGGTGTGGAAGGCAGGGTATGATGCTGATTGGCTGGAATGTGTCTGCTGACTGTGAGTTGCAGGGTCAAAATTTGCTCAATGATAAAGTATAGGGGGCGGGTCGAATATCGCATATGTTCGCCGTTCGCCACGAACATGCTATGTTCGCCGGGAACAGTCCGCCGGCGAACTATTCGCAACATCTCTATACATAACACAATCTGTCTAAATAAATACCATAATCTAATATACATGCTATCTATATAATAATACATCCCCAATCTATCTAAATAAATACCACAATTTAATATGCAATATATCCTATGCTATGTATATAAAACGAATACCCCAGCTAACACAAAAAATGCTATCTATATATAAACTAATCTAATTCTAAGCTAAAATAAAATAATTAAGACCACTTACCTTTGCAGATGTCCATTGAGATCAGCCACCTACGAAAAAAAAAAATTAGTGCAGCACGTTTACACCACATAAATAAACATTCTATACATTCTAAATATTCTACTTACCTTTCCGGCATGTCTCGTCCTTATTCTTTTAATCCTTCTCCGGCGCGGCACCTGTTAAAAAAAGCATAACATTAATACACATACATCAAAATAAAATAAACATAATCTACATTCTACTACCTCCCCACGATGTCTCCGGCCTCCTCAGGATCCTCCCGGACATCCCCGACGCTAATGAGGCTCCCAGAGACTTTTCCGGAAGAAAATAAGCAATGGCGCCTTCTGATTGGTTGAAAACGCTGTCTATCAAATTCACCGAATAAGGAGGCGCCAATGTGTGGACCAATCACAAAGGGATACACCCTAAAATCACACTCTGATTGGATAATGCACCTGTCAGTCTTTATTTAAACCAATCACAAGGCGCAGATGCCTTCAGCCAATCACAATGGAATACACCCCCACAGGGTGATTGGTTGGAGCCTCTGCGCATTCTGATTGGTTGCACTGGCAATAGCCAATCACAATGGAATATACCCTCACGTACTGATTGGTGAAGGATTTGCGCATTCTCGTTGGCTAATGTTAATGTCAATCAATAATACAGCCAATGGGAAGGCGCAGATGTCTTCACCAATCAGTACATGGGGGTACATTCCATTGTGATTGGCTGATGGCAATGAAGCCTTAGGATTGGTTCAAATAAAGATTGACAGGTGTGTTATCCAATCAGCATTGTATTTTCGGGTGTATACTTTTTTCATTGGTTCACAATTATGGTCTTCTCATTGGCTGAATTTGATAGACAGTCTTTTCAGCCAATCAGAAGCTGCCATTGCCAATTTTATTCTGGAACAATCCGTAGGAAGCTCATTAGCGTCGGAAACATCCGCCAGGGCGGATATGTGTTGCTTTATTTTTTTTAGCGCGTGGATGCTTCCGGAGCAGAACACCAGGAGGCCAGAGACATCGCGGGGAGGGAAGTATAATGTAGATTGTGTTTATTTCACTTTGTTTTATGTTTACTAATATAATGTTTTTTTTTACAGGACCAGCGCCGGAGAAGACGCAAAGATGGAGGACGAACATGGAGGACATGACATGCTGGAACGGGACATGCTGGAATGGGACAAGCTGGAAAGGTGAGTATAATATTTAGAATATTTAGAATGTTTAGAATGTTTAGTTATTTCATGTAAACTTGTTGTATTAATTTTTTTATCTTTTTTACCGTAGGTTGCTGATCTGAAGAAACATCTCAAAGGTAAGTGGTCTTAATTATTTTATTGTAGCTTAGAATTAGGGTAGCTATATATAGATAGCATGTATTGTATATTAGATAGATAGGGGGATGTATTATTAGATAGTATTGTATATTAGATAGTGGGATGTATATTACATTATATAGTGGGATGCATATTACATAGTGGGATGTATATTACATAGTGGCATGTATATTAGATTGTGGCATGTATATTAGGTAGGGGTGTATTGTATTTAATTGTATTGTATTGTATTTAATTGTATTGGATTTTATTTAATTGTATTGGATTGTATGTATTATATGTATTTCCTTTTCAGGTATGTATTTTTTTTTTAAAATTTGTAGTGGGGGGCGGTTGTAATGTATTTTTTTATTTTCTGTAATGTTCCTTTTTTTACTTTTTGTGACTTAGGTTTTTTGTTGTTGTTCTGTAACGTACATTTTTTATTTTGGGTGATTTTAGTTTTTCTTATTTTATGTAATGTAGATTTCTGCTTTTTGCTGAATTTAGTTACTTGAGGCACACAGTACACTCACATTGTGTAACAAACAGCATTTCAACAGATTCTTTTATTGACCGTCATGTTTTGACGGGCAAGCCGCTAGTAATATATAATCTTTTAAACTTTAACAACTATGAGAATTTAATAATTTTATCTCATCCCATTTCCCTTGTCATCTCTGTCATCAAGAGGGACACAATGATCCTTCTACCAGTCTCTAACAAAAGGAAAAGGAGGAACCAGAGAATGTGCATCTGGAAAACAATATTTTGATATTAAATGTTGGATTTCACAAGAGGCACATTTTGGTAGCTCTGAGGTACAGTGAGATTTTGTCTGAAGAGGGATAATTGTGAGGTAACATTGTGATATAAACTGTAATACATGCCTCCTGAAGAAGAAATATGCAGACAATCAATCTTTAGTAAGCCAATATTGTACTCTTTCCATTACTCTTAATGTTATTTTAACACATTGTCACCAATGTTATCAGACTGAGGAGTCTTCAAACATTACAAAAGAAGGAACTGCTGAAGTGACAAATGCTAATAAAATGACATTTTTCAAAATATACTTTCAAATAGTAAATTGTGTTTGATTAACTCATTTAAATGTAACAAAAATATTTTATCACTTGTATACACAGTTGTTTCAGGAATTTTCATACACATACTCTTCCAAGCTTACATGTTACCTCTTATGTTTGTCATCTTCCCACACTAGTCATTCCTAGAAGCAAAATAAACGACTGCACTCCAAAGCAGACTGTGCAATCATGTAATAACTGCATCATATATTTGCACCTATGTGTAATGTTATGTTATTACTAATTTAAACTTTGTTATTTTTCAATATCTTGGGCTCCTATGCCAATCCCTGAAAAATCATAGCAGCACAGTAAATCCTGCATAGCAATGTTAGACACCCATCCCTAAAACATTGCAGGAAAACTACTACGGATCATGGCTACCTTTGAACTTTATGACAAAGCTGAAAAGAAAGGCATAAATCTCAACTGATTTTTGCACTGACAATAAATTACGAGTTACTCCGTTAGACTTTAACACCCAAACACTATGGGCCTCATTGTATTACCGGCCGTAAATCGTCCGTAAGGCTGCGATTCCTTGCGGGGGTTCTATTAACTCGCGATTCTATTATAGGGCCCCGCAAGGATCTCCTCTTACGGACGGCCGCATATCTTGGAACCGGCCGTAAGCTGAGAAATATAAAAAAAACGCAAAAATAAATTCAAGCCTGCACTGTACAGCTCTGTAAATGCTAGGGATCATAATAGGGGACATGAGGATTAAAAGTAACCCACTCTCAAGCTTGCACATCAGCCCAAACCCGAGTTCAAATTAACTGTTTATTTTCCGGCTGCAGCGTGGGCGGGTCTGAAGTGCTCCAAGCACTCTGGACTTTTTACATGGATATTTTACGGATATTAAAAATAAAATATTTTATGGATTTGAGTATAGGATAATTATGTGCTATTTTTTCTAACACCTAAAATCCCTTTATAGTCTTCTCAAAGTGCAGGATGGCTTTATTTGAGCTATTTTATGTGCTTAATTGGTGCTAGCTGGACCTCTTTCCTGCAAGTAAGCTGCGGTTAGTTTTTAGCCTTGCAGAGAGGGTTCCCGGAGCAATTGAATTGCAAATAGGAATTTCTTACGGCCGAAACTCTTGCGGACGTTTTAGATCAAAGGCTTTCCTCTTGCGCGAGCGGCCGCAAGAGATAGCAAGGCACCGTCCGCAAGCCTGCCGGAGCCCCCGGCCGTAAGGGAATAGAATAGCCGAATAGCTTGCAGCCGATCCTTGCGGCCCCGCAACGGCTGCGGCCGCTAATAAAATGAGGCCCCTATGCTAATAAGATTTTATGGATCACTCGCAAGAAAAGGGAACTGCTGTAACTGCAAAAGCAGTTAGCATAGTGTACCAAAGACCACTCACAAATGGTTTTCAAACACTTCCTAAGTTCCCTAGGAATCATTTAAAGTGACACTATAGAACAAAAAGCACTACCAAATTATGACATTTCAACATTATTTGACACTTTACAGTCTGATATCAACATATCTGTAATTAAAACATATGATATACTTGCAGATGCATAAGATACCTTCATGGACCTGCATTTTACCTAAAAAAACACAAGAAAAAAAAAAACGAAACAATCAAACTAAGGCCTGAAAAATCTGCACCATCTCTTCTCAACAGCATTCCTCGTTGACCAACAATAGGTGACATGTTAAACAGAACCCAATGTGTCCACAGAGAAGAGGCTCATGGACCATGTGATGGGAGGTAGCCATCTGTATACAAAATATCACCATTACATAGGCCAAGATCCAAGACTCTGTAGCCAGGCTAGATTAAGTTAACATTGTTACCAATAGATTGTCACTGAGGAGTGCTGTTGAGAAGGCACAAACATCTGTGCAGCCCCTAGGTCCTCCTCCGCCTAGGCACAGGTCCCCAATCCCCCATTTCCCTGCTGGTCTGCTGGTGGTGGTGTGGGGCTGCTGGTGACTGGGGGATGCGTCCGGGGTGGAGGAGGTGGGGTCCAGACTCACTCCCTGGAATGCGCTCTGGTCTGCCCCAATCCTTAGCAGCCTTAGCAACACCTTCGGTTGAAGGGCCCTGGTGACAGCCTAGTCTCTGGAGGAGGGGGATAGTGGGAACCCCGGTGGTGTGGCTGGAGGTCCAGTCATATGACATCCTCGAGCCATATGACATCCTCTTCCTCAGCTCCAATTGTCTCCTCCTCCCCCTGTTTGGTTACTGCTGAGCGGGTACTTGCTCCTCCACTTCCTGCTCCAATGAATTTGACGCCCCCATCTCTGGTTCGCCACTGGACCCAGACCTCCTTGATGCTGAAAGAGAGAAAAGAAAGGTATATGTCATTAGTATGATGAATGATATAATGTTTTGTGTGCATTCCTAACTATCTGACATCTAGCCTTGAACCTGGGTGATACTCCTAATTGCAACTCAGATTAGCTATCATTTGCTACATGTGATCTATTCTTTGGTTCTTGGTCTTTATCGTTCTTGTCTCCTAAAGCTATCTTGATTCTGGCTGTGGTCTGTAACTGTATAGGCTGCAGTGGGCACACCAATACAAGGACTATCTATTAATTGATTACTGTTGTTGTGCCCAGGAATGACAGTGATTTGTCAGCTTCATGGATTTAATGATGCATCCATTTATCCCTTGTTAATTCCATGGAGCTGACATGGCAGTGTCTTTGTTGGTCATCATGTACATGTGTAGTTTGTGTGATGTACATGTGGTGACATGTTGATGTATGTGATATTCACCTGACATGGAGGCTGGGTCCTGCTGGGCCACCAGGCCTGAAGCTCCAGTGGTGGGCACCTGCCTCAGAAGGTCCCTGGTGACTATCTCCCCCTCATTATAGGTTAAGGTCTGGTCCTTGTCCTCCTTAGCCATCAACCTCCTCATCTTGGCCCAGATGTTGTTGAACTGGTGCTTGACAGACCTTACATCCCTTGGCCCTGTGCATTCTGCTGTCACCTCAGCCGCTACCTCCTTCCGTGCCTGAGCCCTAGGCCCTGGCCTAACATTCCTCCCTTCTGCAAGAATCATGGGGCAGCCACTGATAGCACAGAGGATGACCACATTTTCCCAGTGATAGTAATTGTGGGCCCTGTGCTTGGCCTTGGCCTCTTGTCCTCCTGACTGTGGACAGGGAACCTTGCCTCCCTGACCTGTCCCTGAGGCTTGTCCCTCCCCTGAACTACCACCACCCCAGGGGTCAGGCCCATTCCTTTCTGTCCCTCTCTTATGTGCTCCTGCTGCTTGGGCCACCCTGCCACCACCCACCTCATCCTCTACACTCCCCTACTCCTCCTGCTCCTCATGATCCTCCTACTCTTGCTCTGCTGACTCCTCCTCCTCCTCCCCTCCACCACTCCTCTTCGCCTCCTCCCCATCACTCCTCTCCTTCTCCCCACCACTACTCTACTCCTCTCCACCACTACTCCCCATGGCCACCTCTTACTCCTCTCTCTCCTCCTCGCCTCTCCTCTTCTCCTTCTCCCCACCTCTCCACTCCTCTCCCCTCCTCTCTCCTCCCTCCATATCAATCCCAAAAATAATAGAACGATACAAAAAGTTTTACAGTTGATATATAATGGAAAAAAAATGTGTGTATTATGTGTAATTAAAAACTGTTGGTGGATGGGGTGTGGGGGATGTGATGGAGGGGGGGAATGTATGGAGTGACCTACCTCTTTATATCTCTATGTGTGTTCTTTAAATTATGTGTATTGCAATTCTGTGTAATGTGTAAATATGTGTAATCAAGGATTAAGTGTAAAATATTAAATATTAGAAGATAAATGAACAAAATCGCAAATTACTGCTCTCAAATAACCCCTGCTCTCTCTCACTCTCAAAAACACCAACTCCAGGACCTGCGTGCTACTTCGAAAAACTCCCTCTGTCACTCAACTGTGGCTAAACTGCTTTCTATTGGCTGAGAGGCCTGTGTCGCACTACGTTATACCTCGATTGGATAGTAAAGGCCGATCGCTGCTCAGCTAGCCCCTTAACAGCTTTGGTGTGCAAAAAGGGTTTACAGTCTTGCGTCTATGGCCTGTAATGTGCGGCATTGTTCAATGTAATAGCTCTGTAACGCAGACGAATTTTAAGCCTGCAGGCTTTGTGGGTTTGCCATTACAGGCTTTGAATTTAATGGGGCTGTGTGCTGAGTAAAAATTTAGCTAATAGCCCTATATCGTAAGTTACATTGTGTTTAAGAGCAAAGTAAATGTCCCATAACTATTCTATTCACTTATTGCCGAAACATTACGTGTGACTGCAGTAAGTCACAAATTAGTTTTTCACTCCCGAAAAATTACGAGTTTATTCCTTTTTATTTTAACATCAAAACCCTATTATAATCATAATTTTTGAATCACTAAAATTAGGGCATGAATATGAATGAAAAATTATGGGTACTAAGCACCACCCGCAAATGGTTTTCAAACCATTGCTGAGTGCCAGAGCAGCAGTTAAAAAGACAGAAAACCACTCAAAAACAATAGAAAAGCATGCAATATAATCAGAAATGAATGATTAACATTGCTATAGGCAGATATGTGCTATTAAAGACATTTCCATTTCTACATGTGTTAGAGAGGCACCACACTAGGAAAAAAATGTTTCAAAAAGCACTGAACAGCAGTAAATCTGTAAAATTCTATAGAAATATCATCTGATCCTGATGCCAGTAACACGTAATGCTTACCCCACACCATCAGCAAATGTGTTTGTGTTCAATGCACCTGAGCGCAACATATATTAGCTTTAATGCCATAAAAAAGTCTCTAGTACACAACAGGTTACCATTATAAGGAAATACATGGCCAACAACAGGTGCTGTAATTAATCAGCTATGTAAACCACCAACATAAGATAGGAAACAGTCATGTCTAGCATGCAGGGAACATCACATCAGAGCATTGCGTGTATATTTGCGATTGAGGTCCTTCAGAAGTTATGCATTTTTCACCTCAATTGTCCAAGAGCCTATGGTGTGGGAGAGAGTCACATTAGAGGGGTTAACTGATGGGGAAGTGTATGAACATTTTAGGCTGACTAAGGCCAGTCTCCTAGAGCTCTATGCATTCCTGAAGAAGGGTATTGAGCCTTGCTCACAATTAAATAGGACTATACTGGGACTGATTCAGATGTTAGTCCCAATACACTTCCTAGCATCTGATAGTTTCCAAAGCATGGAAAGCATAATGGGGGGAATGTCTCAGCCCAGCTTCTCAAGGTGTCAGAGCACATTCATGTGAGGAAAACTACCAGATACATCAGTTTCCCAGCCACTAGGGATGAGATCTGGAATGTTAGATCTGGTTTACATGAATTAGGAGGTGTCCCTAATGTACTCAGTGCTATAGAGTGCACACATGGCATTAACACCTCCTAAAGATCAGCAGGCACTGTTCAAAAATGGCAAACAGTATCATTTCATAACTCTACAAGATGTTTGGGATGTAAACATGCACATACAAAGTGTTTCAGGACGGTGAGATGCCATCCGCTTGGTTACTGAATGAGCACACTTAAATAATTTGCACAACCTATCACTATTAATGTGTCATCTATCACTGCTCACTGTAATAACTGTAAATCTTAATTTCATAGAAACATTATCCACCATGTAAACACCTACATCCCCTGAACACTGTAACCATATCACAGTTATTATAATAATGTAAAATGTCTGTTTAAACTAGTTAACAGTGTCCTGTTATATTTGATGATTATATGCATTGCAAGCTATAATCTTGTCCTATAGTCTGGTAGAGCAATGGAGATAAAACAACCATGATGTAACTGTGCCTGCAAAAACAATACAAGAACAATGGACACACAGCTCAAAAAGAGTTAACAACAGTTATATTGCTTAATATTTTCAGTGGGCCATATGAAGAATGAATTAACATTGCCTCAACAACCTATACAAAAGCAATTATTACCTGAATCAGTATGGATAATACAACACATCATTCACATACAATCTTCACTAATACATACATTTTACATTTGTGTGATGTTAGAAGATGCATTATAGTTGTTGACCCATGCCGTAGTTGTTGACCCCTGTGAACACTTAACAGTCCAAAGCAGAGTAGAGGTACAATTAGGCACACAAAGCATGTTGAATCATAATTGAGCACAGCAAATGTGTGCTCAAGAGGAGTTTCAGATGCTTACATCCATCTGGTGGGGCCCTACAATATAGCCCAGAAAAGTCTTGTCATCATCGCCTGCTTAACCGTATAGGCCAACTGTTTGGTGGACAGAATTTTAGAACAGTCTTGAGGAGGGATGTAATTTAGATAATGGCTGATAGCCACTATGCAAATATATTACTTGCATTATTTGCTGACCCTGTTTGCAGATGACCAAATAGCCTTAATGGATGTTAGATTTGCCTAAAGGAAATGGAAGAGGTACAATTAAATACAAAATGGGGACTGCACCATCTCTTCTCAACAGCATTCCTCGGTTACCATCAATTGTTCATATGCTAAAAATAACCATATGTGTCCACAGAGAAGAGTATTATAGAGTATGTGATGGTAGCCAAATGGTTTAAAACATCTCATTGGACATAATCATCTACTCTGTTGACAGGAATGAGTATTTAAACATATTGACGAATATACTCACGTTGGAGTATGTTTCATAACTTAGAAAACATTATTTGATGCAGCCCTCTATCTCCCCCTCTTGCTCTTGTCAGGGCCCCATTCCATCATGCCTTCTCACTCTCCCACGACGAGGGGGGTTTGAGGGAGTAGAATATAATCTGCTGGTGGCTGAGTAGAACCAGGAGTGGGAGGCATATGTTGAAATGAAGTGGTGCCAGGCATTGCCTCGGATGGTCGGGGCACTAGAGTGGCTAATGCATTCAATGCTATGTCAATCTGTGTGTTTGCAAGCACACACTGGTTCTGCATTTCACTGAAATTTATTGTCACATACCTCTCCATTTGAAGGTTATGTCTCCTAGTCTCCTTATATGTCCTTCTGTGGATGCTGTTTGAGGTGGTGAGCTCGGATCACAACAGACTTGCCATGTTTGTCAATATTTCTTGAAGTGAGGACTCCACAGTATACATACATTGATATATATCCTGTTGTTTGGGGAGGAATGTCTTGAGATGTGCCAGGCATAACTGTAGGAACAGAAGGCAGAGGCGATGGTGGGGGTGGCAGGCAGTGATGGTGGGCCTGATGGTTGTTGGGTCCAGGAAGTTGTGGTAAGTATAGTAGGAGGTGTGTGATATGGGATGAGGGCCCAGAGGGAGACTTTTTCAGGCAGAGGAGTGGCTCATTGGTCAAGCACCCCTCTTTTTCTAAGATTTCCCAGATTTGTGTTTCCAAATGAAGACCAGCTTCATATTCCTCATATTCAGATCTGGGTACTGCCTCCTGTTTCACCTCTTCAAATGGATCTACTTTGGTGGCAGTGTACTCAGGTTCCTACTACTCCACAGGAGTCAATGCTACTGCCTGTGTCAAGGTGGGTGTGCTGGACCTCATGCGTACTGAAATGAGAGAATAATGTATGAGTTAATCATCTTGTCTAATCATTTGAATGCTGGGTCTTCCTTAATATATCAGACAAGTTGAGGAATGTGACATGGTTATTTCAAATATTGTCATTGGCAGCATGGTGATGTGATCCTGCAAGGCCACCAGGCCTGGCAATCCCACAACTACAACTGGTGTGATTCAGACACTTAGCCTAGACACTGACTGGGGGCCACCGACATCTTCTTCTTGACCTTTGCCCAGCTGTCATCATACCTATGCCTCATCAAGTTGACATCAGTATAGGCAAAGCCCAAAGCAGACAACCTTTGATGCTATCCATCTCCAAACCTGGAGTCTCTCACCAGGCTGCAAGTACCACATAACACCAATGATATTGTATTTGGCATGGATCTCAGTAAGGATGACCAACATATTATCATGGGTGTAGTTAGGGGCCTGGACTCGAGCCACAGCCTCTTGCCATCCTAATTGTTTATGGGGAAACAAATCCACCCCAGATTAAATGATGGTGTGAATCTTTCTGGGATTCAGTGTAGGAAGCTAAAGGGTGTTTTTCTTTCTTGTGGTCTGTAATCATTGTCCAGGTAAGAGTGGGTGTGGTTTGGCCTTTATAAAGTATATCTGTGTGCACTTGTGTGGTGTTCTGTGTGAATCTTTCTGGGATTCAGTGCAGGAAGCTAAAGGATGTTTTCTGTCTTATAGTCTATAATCATTCTGCAGGTGAGAGTGGGTGTGGTTTGGCATGTGTTATTATTGTTTGTTTATTTTTCCCAGTGAAATCTTGTAGACAATAATTATGAGTCAGTCCAGTGGCAACCTCACTCAGTGTACATCCTGTCATATGTATGCACTACTGCAACAGATGATCCAGAGTCCATACCTCTCTGACAGGTTTGAGCATATTGCCTCTCTGGAAGTTCAAATTGGAGAGGAGAATTGCAGCATTTACTGATATTCTACTGGAAAGGGAGCACAGTTTAGCTGGGCCTAGCTTGGAGGGTGGAGATGGGGCTAGTAAAAATATCTAGGGATCTAGCTGGGTTACATATACAAGGGGTAGCAGGGGGATCAAGAGGAGGAGGCAGGCCAATTCTGCGTTGGCAAACACCAACAGATTTGTCAGATTGAGTGAAACTGTCAGGGATGTCCATTCAGGAATGGCAATGCCAGATAAAGCTGTTCCCTGTAAAAGCCAGGAGATCAGTTCTACTGCAGGAGTGGGAGGGCAGCATAGGCAGAGCAACAGAAAGGTTTTGGTGGTAGGGGACTCTATTATTAGGAAGGTAGACAGGTTGATTTTTTGTCACCCAGATGCCAGCAATCGAACAGTTTGCTGTCTCCCGGGTGCTCAGGTTCGTCATGTTGTGGATCGGGTAGATAAATTATTGGGGGGTCTGGAAATGAACCGGCAGTCTTGGTAGATATTGGTACCAATGACAAAATTAGTGGAAGATGGAAGTGTCCTAAATAATGATTTTAGAGAACTAGGGAATAAGCTTAAAGCAAGGACCTCCAAGGTAGTATTTTCTGAGATACGTGCTAGCACAGGGAGACAGAAGGAGCTTAGGGAGGTTAATGTGTGGCTAAAAATGTGGTGCACTCCCTTCTGTACAATCTCTATAGCAGGGATGGATTGCACCTTAATGATGAGTAAGCTTTTGTGCTAGGGGGTAGGATGGTAGAAATGCTGGAACAGTTTTTAAACTAGTAGGTGGGGGGAGAGACTAGATGAATGTAATGGGGTAGAAGGTATAGAGGGGATAAGGGATTAATTAACTACTCATGGGGGAGGAGATGGGGTAGGGTTAGTATAGTCAATATGGAGGTATTACTAAGTAACTCAAGTACAGAGTCAGGGCCCTCAAAAATACAATCTCATAACATACGATGTATGCTTACTAATGCCAGAAGCTTGACAGGAAAAATGAGGGAGCTAGAATTATTGGCAATTAACGAAAAATGGGATTTAATAGGCATTACCGAAACATGGTGGGATGAATCTCATGACTGGACTGTTAATCTGGATGGCTTTAACCTATTTAGGAAAGATAGGGGCAATGGTAAAAGAGGAGGAAGGATTTGTCTTTATGTTAAGACTGGATTTAAGCCGATAGTCAGAGAAGATATTTATGCTGGAACTAGCAGTAATATTGAATGTTTGTGGGTAGAGTTAAATAGCGGAGAAGCAAATTCAAAAAGAATATTAATTGGAGTATGCTATAAACCTCCAAATATAATTGAAAGTGAGGAAATGCAATTATTATTACAGATTGGAAATGCAACTAAGCATGGGCCAGTTCTAATAGTGGCAGATTTTAATTACCCTGAAATAAACTGGATAAATGAGACCAGCAGTTTAGCTAAGGGGAGCAGGTTCTTGAGTACACGCAGGGATCATTATCTGGCCCAGGTTATACAAGGACCTACTAGAAATTAATCTATCTTGTATTTAGTTATCACAAATAATATTGAAATGGTATCAAATGATGAAATAGGGCAACCATTGGGAAACAGTGATCACAACACAGTCTCATTTGAGATTGAAGCAAAAAAACAAAACTGTAATTGGGCAACAAAAACTTTTAATTTTAAAAGGGCAGCAATACAATGTATAGACTGGGACAAAGAACTGACAGGTAAAAATTCTGAACATAAATGGACAACATTTAAATCCTTGCTAAATATACAAACACATCAGCATGTACCTACAATGTGGAAATAAAATGAATATGTGTAAATCATATCCCACGTGGCTTAACAATGACTTAAAGATCATAAGGAAAAAAAAATGCATTTAAATTATACAAGAAGGAGGGAACAGAGGCCGCTTTATGTGAATATAAGGAAATCAACAAGGCTTGCAAAAGGGCTATTCGACTGGCTAAAATAGAAAATAGGAAATCAGTTGAAAAGGAAAGTAAGACTAACCCTAATTTATTTTTAAAATATATTAATGGGAAAAAGTTGAGGAAGCTATATGAACATTACAATGTGACACAGGCCATTTGATAGTTAGTGATCAGGAAAAGGCAGATGAGCTAAATAGGTGTTTTTCCTCGGTATACACAAGGGAGGTATCAGTGGTTGGGACACCGCAACATAATGGGGCTACACTACATTCGTTGAATAATTGGTTAATGCAGGAAGAAATCCAAAAGAGGTTGGAAAAAATAAATGTTAACAAAGTCCCAGATCCTGATGGAATAAATCCAAGGGTACTGAGGGAACTGATTTCTGTAACCATTATATTTCTGTAACCATTATATTTAATTTTTCAAGATTCACTCAACACTGGTTCACTGCTTGATGACTGGCAGAGGTGATACCTATACAGTATTTAAGGAGGGACCAAGAGCAAATCTGGCTACAAACCTAATAAGGGGAGTGGAGGGGCTACATTATGAAGAAAGACTAACCAAATTAAGCTTATTTTCTCTAGAAAAAAGGCATCTAAGAGGAGATATGATTACCTTATATAAATACATCCAGGGTCAGTATAAAGATTTGTCAAGTGAGCTTTTTGTGCCAAGATGTTTCCAACTGAAGTAAAAATTAACAATTCATAACTTTATTAAAATGAGTTAAAGGGATTTCATTATTCAAGATTCGTTTATACTTTTCAAGAGCTTTGATTTGACAATGATTCCATGGGAGAGGGGATTACAGATTATATTTATGTTTGCACGTCAGTAAAAAGGGAAAAAATTTGTTTAAGTAAATCCACAAAGTAAGAATGAATGTGAAGCTAATACTATTATGAGAGCTGGTCATTTTATGCTATAATAATCTACAGCTCATACATTACATACACTGGTTTTGGCTCACCTCAATATATCTGCAAGTGATGTGAACTTGATAACTCTGCTAGGAGTGAGAGCAATCAGCATTTTCTATAATTGTCTATTAATCACAGAGCCTTTCAAACACAGCCAGCTCAAATAATTCTTAACAGATAGGACAAATTGTTTTTTGTCACTGCCATGTCGTAACATCTAAATCTGCAGAGCAGCAAACAGCCTTTACATTTGTAAACCAAATGGCTGAAGTATTAGATGTCACAATGTGTCAAGCATTTCAGGTACAGATAACAAACATATTAAATGGTCTGTTTTCTGTTTAAATCTTTGCTTTGTGCGACTGGTTTTTAAAGATCTTGAGTGAAGCAGGTGATATATATTTACTTTTTTTTGCACTTGTGATCAAAGTTAAATTGTCACTGGGTAATGCATAAGGTAAGATTTTAATAAAACTGGATACACAACTTTATCTCAGTAATACTAAAATGATGCTCTATATAGAGCTATTAAATACAGACATACAGACCTATTAAATTGCAAACCGGCCAATTGAAAAGGGCTCTATATATGCACAGAGCATAATTGTTTTACAGAAGTTTTTAGTTAGTGAACTTCTATCCAAAAGCAAGGTCTTCACTAACTAAAAGCTTCTGTAAAAAAAATATGCTCTGTGCATATATAGAGCCCTTTTCAGTTGGCCAAATAACAATTTAATAAGGCTGATAATACATAAGAATGTAAAAGTGCAAAAATATATATAAATAGGAACATAAAAGCATTTGTAGTCACATCATAAAGATAATTTAAACATCACCCAAAGATTAAGTTAGGGAATGAGAATGCCCTCCCTCTAAAAAGGCCTAGCATTTCTTTACATTGACACAGAGCCCTTCAATATTCACTGCCAATGTTGTGACTGTATCTACATCACCACTTATTAGTTCAAGAAATGTATGTTTATGAATTCAAGAATGGAGTCATCTGGTTTTAAAATGAATACTTCTTGCATTGTATGCTGGGTCTGCCTCCTCCTGCTGTCACATGACTTAACAATGTATTTGTAGAAGCCATTGAAAACACATGGCTGCTGTTTAATGTCAATGTTTTTTACTTATTGCCTGATTTTCGAAACAATGGCTAATTTACATTGACGAAGAATCAATTGACAAACTAGATACTCACATCCCTTTACCTGGTGCTAACACAGGCCATTTCAATTTAGCCAGTTACAGTATTCATTCTTTTATAGATCGAATGATCAGTCATGTTATCATCAGGGTCAAAAAGGAACTTTCAAACTCCAATAAAATTTCCACTTCCCTGCAGTAGTCCCAAATGCATGTCTATGTATATTTAATAAACAATTTAAAGAAACTGGTGAAGGGTAGTTATAACTAAGATGTGCTCTAGAGGTAGGTTGTGGTAGTACTGAGGAACATCTGGAGGTAGTAAATAGAAATAGTTACTATTTTAAGGACTGAATAAAACAATATTTGTATCCAGATTTATTATATACATTTTACAAATGGGATACAAAATAATATTACCTTGGGAAGTAGACATTGAATGTAGATTCAGTCTGATATATCTGTTTTAGATTATTATTACATTTGTTTCACTATAATGTAATGTATAAGTGGCCCATGGTGTGCCCAAAGCTGTGTTCTTCAACTTATTAACTTATTTAAGTAATTCATTGTGTAATCTACACAGGGATTCAAAAACATGCTTGCTCTAGCAGTTATCACATGCTTATTAGTTGCATCTAGCTGTTACTGAAAAATACACAACCAGAATACTTAAAAATATTATCCATATTGCTCAAGGCTGTCTGTTACTGTTGAGGGTTATTGCAGCTAAATGTTAAATAAAGTCCTATCCAAAATGTCATACACCATTGTTATTGAGATAAAATGGATATAGTAGTAGCACTGCACAAAATAAGATATCAGCAAATAAAACGTTATTGTTTAGATGGAAAAGAAACTTCCAGTCTGTAGAGTGATTTGTAGTAGCTGTAACAGTCATGCTGTGTTACGTCAATAATAATAAGACTACAAAGGAGGGTGGAAAGCTTCAGGTATCAGAAAAATGATAGCAGAATTTCCATATTTAGGCACAAGTGATTGTTTGTATTTCACAAAAAAATGTCCCCGTTAAAAGTTTCAAAATCTGCTATTGTCCGATTCAGCATACACGGCCATACTATATAGACTGCAATAAACAGTATAACTGAGAGTCGTTTGCACATTTCAGATAGCCAGTGCTAGAATCTGTTTTTCAAGTGACTATGTAATGTTGTATAATTTACCAGCTCTAACTAACTAGTTTGCCAATGACTACCTACCATGGACTGTTATGAACTTATTAGGTAGGGGTACCCTCCTGTCCCTGGAACTTTGTTCTTTAAAGATATTCTTCAGTTATGGTGAAAAAAACAAAAGTGGTTGATATTTCATATAATTGAATTCAAAACAAGCTTTCAATCACTTAAAGGTGCACTTAGTGATGGAAAAGTAATGGCCCATTATAAGCATAAGTTACTATACTATAAGTAAACCTTATTATCCCAATACTATGAATTAACCTCGATATCACAGAAACGTTTTAGAAATAATTATTCCAGTGGTATAAACAAAGTTTAGTAAACTATATTCTGTAACATAAAATTACAATTGACAGCATCTACTTAATGTCAACATGATAGCCATGGTCAAGATTGTTTGTAGGTCATGAAACTGCAAACTTCATTGAAAGTATTAAGATTTCTACTGTAGCACCAGTAATTTCAATTAAAATTGACCTAATCCTTACATAAAAGTGTTAGAAAATCATTTTAGAATAAATTTTCAAGTAGAAACAAAACATAACAGCACATAAATACCACTGGATGTACCAAAGATCAATGTGGTATCAAGGGATGTGACTGCAAATTCCTATGCAAATCGATGCCACAAGCTTTACTGGTTATATCAAACGTTCCTCATTACAATGACGAGCAACAAATTTTGGCAGTGTTGCGCTTTTGACATGTGAAAAGTATAGCTGATACTACAAGAAATATTTGATAATATCTGGGTATATTCAACATATATTTAAAGTAAATTACAGCAAAAATCATAAAGTATCTGTAGGGAGAGTCCCCAAAAACGATATTTGTTTAAAAAACATTAACTTATTACAAAAGTTAGATAGAGCTCCTATTGTAATGATATTCTCATTGTATATCCAAGCTCCTACAGAAGGGACACATTATGTTTTACTTTAATTTAAACAAAAATACAAGTGGGTTAGAACTCAGAGAGTACTTTAGCCCTACATTGCATGATGAAGACTGTAGTGAATCATCACATATCATTGAGAAGCTAAAGCAGATTGGCTACTATAGCTGTCAATTCACTGTTTAGCAAATTATGGAATAAGAGAATCATCAGGAAAGTGCAATAATCAACCAGATATGTGAAATGAAAGCATACAATATTGTTAAAGAAAAATACAAAATGTAAGGCTGCATATTAAACCAATGTTATTATATTCAAAGCAATAATGAGTTAAGCTAACTCGATGGCAATAAAAATATCATAATTGTCCGAAGGGCGAAAACTGATGACGTCACAAACCCGGAAGTAAAGGGCTATAAAAAGCCTGTGAACGCTGATACTAAAACGTCTTAAAGAAAGCCTAAGTTCCATTAGGCGAAACAACACCCACCATCGCCTGACCCGAGTGTTGTACGGATCTGTGGTTAATCTTCTTTAATGTACCTCATGGTATTATTGAACAGTGCCTCATATTTTTTTGAGCTATGCTTTGTAACACTGCATAATTGCACTTGTCGATTGTGCTTCAGGGTACCCCTTATCTATACTTAAAGGTACAACCAATATGTGAAGGCATGCTGTAGCAACAACGGTGTACCTTTGAAGGATTGAAGACAATATAAAGGAATACAATGCAAAGGGGATATTTAAACTTTAAAATGATCCAATACACATCCATGCAAAGTGTTGTTATATAATGGTTGACAATCTATTATCATGGTTCACTATAAATATTGAAATATGAGGTGGACAAATTATGTTTAAAATATATTAGAACACTCTTTTCAATTGGGATTATCAAATAGGAGTTGCAGAGTAACTTAAAACTAATAGTAACTTATACTACAGTCATTTCAAAGCAACATAGTTACAAAGGACTCTATAAACTAATTGATTCTGGCTACAATAAGGGTTACAATATATTAAAGGGATTTTTTTAATGTTTATACAGTGATGTGATCCCTGAAAAAGCAGTCTCTATAGAAATATCAGTTCAAGATATAGGAAGACTGGTTCAGACTAAAGCTGTATTTTTCAATATGTATTTTATGCAATATGGCTGACTGGACACTGGGACTTGATGAACCACACCTTAACCACACCTTAATGAACACTGGGATTTTTGGTTATATTACAGTTTTTGGGGGTTCCTGGGAAGGTAGTATTGTTATTATTTGCAGTGTATAAAAAGGTTGATGGGTTGCGTTCACTAGAGTGGGGATTACAGGACAGGAGTATGCAGTGGGGTCAAATCATGTGGTTAGAGGCATAAACATAAAATGGGGTAAGTACCACTATAAGGGCATAGACTTCAATGGAAGCAGATGGGCATGAATACAATTGTCAAGTCATGGCAATGAGCTGTCAAACCAAACTCTTGAAACAATTGTTTCCACAGGCAAAGGTTAAGTGCTTGTACTGACATCCCTTTGATCCTTTGGCTGTCAATTACCACCAACCGAGATCACCTCGACTCTGTTCAATGCTCATAGGACTCCATTGAATTCCAGAGATGCCCAGCTGTATATCATTATGTGGAAGTACTGACCAATCTCCAAGAGTGAGTACTCCCTGATTTTATTTTAGGACTAACACCCGGGACCTGGGGGAACAGTGAATTCTAGGACTTTTCTTAATAGTAAGGGACCCTCACTTGTCCAGACTGTCTGTCTCTATGCCCTTTATAACTGGTTACCCACTGTAGAGTATTGTAGACCAAACTATTGAATAGGAGAGATTAACCTATTAGTCATCCAGGCTCCAGACCTGAAGGGGGTAATTAATAGCTATGACCTCATCTGGGTGAGATGACCCCTCGTGGTCCAGCTGCTGTACTATTCTGATTGGGTAATAACTAATTATATAAGTATGTGGCTATGCCTGGTGGCTACTGTAATACATAAATATGCTCTACCTTGACCAATAAAGTTGTCTTATGGTGGGACTTACATTAACTTTGTGTGTTTCCTTCTTTATGAAAACCTTCCTGTTGTCTGAGGAATATCCTTGCTGATCCTTGCTGTTGGTGCACAGGTTACATTAAGTATCCTGTCCAGAATACTGCTATGTGTCCTAACTTTTTGGGAAGTTTGTCCAGCCTTGGTTCAAATCCTGATAGAGGGGATACAATGAACATCCGACCTGCTGTATCTAGTGACTCTTTCAATCCCAGCCTAGTAACAGGTCATGACACGTAATGGCAAGCTTTGGGATCCCTGAAAAAAACAACAGGATGGCCAGTTAGGAAGACCTAACTTGCACAGTGCTCCAAAAGGGACAAAAGGCAAGGGGTATCGCTACCACCAGAGCTAAAACCAAGCAAGATATGATAGAGTAGCTCTGGCAGGATAATGAACTCCACCCAAGGAAGGGGTCCAGGATGCTGAGGGTCTCTCCACTGGAAAACCATCAAACCTACTTCACTTATCATGCCTCTGGCTGGAAAGAATAAAGTACTATGGAGATTTTGCGTATGGAGAGCTATCATATCTGGGAGCCTGACCAGGTGGTGGCTATCTGAGCAAAGATCAGCCAGGAGGTACAGAACAAGAGCAAAAGAGCCACTACCTACCCTTCCACTGTTCCTGTTGAATCTAGGAGCCATCTATTTGCTCAGATGAAGGTGGCATGTGCCAGTTTTAAAAACTTTTCAGAGGAGAAAGATAATATATTATGCCTTCCTACAATATTTTTAAAGACAATGCGACCTTCACTAGGTTCCTGAGACCGATTGGATGAAGTTGTTCATCAACTGGCTAAGTGGGAGAGAGAGTGGAGCCTATTGGGCAACTACTAGGAATAATACTGGAAACTATGAGAGAGTATGCAGGGAGTTGCTTGCTAGGCATGCCATTACCTCGGAACCATATAGAATGACATTTTGTTCCCTAAAGAAGTGGCCAGAAAATACCTATGCAAATACCTTGGCCGATCATTTTGAGGACACCAGGGGTGAGCCAGGGGTTAGAGGCCAAAGTAACCCAGCACCTAGAAGGGGACCACTAGTTCCTTCAGCTACTTTTCTTCCCCTTGGCAACTTGCCCTGCTCCCCTTGTTTCTCATAGAGATAACCAACACCAACTGGGACCTGCAGTAGCATCTCTGCCCATGGTTTCTACAGGTCCTTGCCGGATGACTAAGGGGGAGTTTTTGGGTGACACTAGAAGGGAAGACATCAAGAGAAGGTGTCCCAATCTTTCGCACAGGGCAGAAGCACCAGCCATCAGACAGGACACTTCTTAGGGGAATGAGACATTACAGGTGAGGAGCAGGAGCAGTTCCAGGCCAGTACCGAGGAAAAGGATTTGTATTATTTCCTCCATACTATCCAGCATGGTCCAGGGGTTAATCAGGGCCCAACATTTCAAGCCTGTGTAGGTCAATTGGCACCCAGTCCAAGGATTTTGGGACACTGGGGCTGCTGTGATGGTGGTACACAGATTTGGTACCACCCACAGCAGTTTCAACTAGAGAGTTGGAGGTTATGGTGGCAGAGGGCCAAAAATACACTATTCCTGTGGCCTGGTTACACTAGGATTGGAGCAATGAGAAAGGTACCCAAAAAGTAGGGGTTATGAGTTCTCAGGAAATGATTTGGACTACATGGAGTTGCGGTACCTCACTGATGTTACCCGTGTCCAAGCAGCCTGAGCAGCCATGTCAGGACAAGAATTGGAGGATTAAGTCATACAAAGTCCATTGCTTGCTGAGAAAAAGTGGCTTAGTTGGGCCAGTGTGGAGGAACTGAAGGCCGAGTTAGGGCTAGATAGGGATAAGAAACAGGCTGATAATAAAGAAAAGGGACAGGAGGGTGAGAAATATGTCAGGGAGAAGGGACTACTGTATAGGATCACTCCAGATCAGGTGGGATGAGATTCCAAGGTTGCAAGGAAGTGACTGGTAGTCCCCCAGAAGTTTAGGGGTCTCCTGCTTGAGTTGGAGCATAACGTACTTTAAGCTGCCACCTGTGGATTACGAACACCCACCATCGCCTGACCCGAGTGTTGTACGGATCTGTGGTTAATCTAGATGTCACTAGCTACCATAACCCCTGTGATGTCAGAAATATGGATGCCGGGGAAAGGGTTTGCTGGGTTCACTACAGTCCCTGCCAGTTTTGGATACCCCGTTTCAAAGGGTTGCCATTGACATGGAAGGAAGCTATAGGAGCATTACAATGTAAAACAGGCCATCTGACAACTAGTCATCAGGAAAAAGCAGATGAGCTGAATAGGTTATTTTCTTCTTTATACACAAGAGAGGTACCAGTGGCTTGGTCACTGCAACACAATCGGGCTACACTACCTTCACCAAACAATTGGTTAATGCAAGAAGAAATCCAGAAGAGGTTGTAAAAAATAAGCCCCACGTCCTGATGGAATAAATCCAAGGGCACTGAGGGAACTGGTTCTGTAACAGCCAAACCATTATATCTAATTTTTCAAGATTCATTCAACACTGCGTTTCTACCAGATGACTGGAGAAAAGCAGAGGTGATACTTATTTAAGAAGGGAGCACTAGCAAACCAGGGGAATTATAGACCTGTAAGCCTCACTTCTTTAGTGGGAAAGCTTTTAGAAGGGTTAATAAGGGATAATATACACGATTATGTCTATTCGAACAGGATTATAAGTAGGAGTCAACATGGATTTATGAGGGATAGGTTACAGTATGTCAAACAAATCTAATTATTTTCTATGAAGAAGTTAGTAGGAACATATATCAAGGCAACTCAGTGGATATAGTCTTTTTAGATTTTGCAGAGTTTTGATACAGTGCCACAAGGAAGACTATTGTGAAAACTAAGGGATACAGGAATTGCAGTAAACATATGTACATGGATTGAGAGTGAAATGTGGTAAGTGGAGTTCCTCAGGGTTCAGTATTAGGTCCTCTCCTTTTAAACATATTTATTAATGACTTAGAAGTAGGACTGGAAAGTATTGTCTCCATTTTTGCTGATGACACTATGTTGTGCAAGGTAATTAAATCAGAAAATTATATACTTTCTCTCAAAAGGGATTTGCATAAGTTAGAGAAATGGACAATTGAATGGCAAATGAGATTTAATATAAATAAATTAATATAAATTCAAGGTTATCCATCTGGGAAGGAAAAATAGCGTTGCAATTTATAAACGTAATGAAGCAAATCTAGGGGTATCAGATATTGGAATAGATTTGGGAGTAGCAGGTAACAGTGCTTAATGCTAGGTAACAGTGCTAAATGCCAAGCAGCATCTGCAAAGACAAATCAAATATTAGCATGTATTAAGAAGGGTATAGAAGCTAGGGAAACAAATGTAATTCTGCCACTATATAAATCCCTAGTACACCCTCATTTGGAATATGGAGTACAGTTTTGGGCACCACTTCATAAAAAGGACATTTTAGAATTGGGAAAAGTACAGAGAAGAACAATAAAACTAATAAGTGGAATGGAGGGGCTAAGTTATGAAGACAGACTAACCAAATTAAACGTATTTTCTCTAGAGAAAATGTGTTTAAGAGGGTCTATGATTACCATAAATAAATCCAGGGTCAGTATAAAGATTTGTCAAGGGAACTTTTTTTGCCAAGAGGTTTCTAAATGATAGTAGGACATCCTTTGAGGTTAGAAGTAAAATGATTCCACCTTAAAGAAAGAAAAGGGTTCTTCACAGTAAGGGTGGTTAATCTGTGAAATTATCCACCAAGGGAGGTGGTGACAGCCGATTCAATAGATAACTTTAAAAAGGGATTGAATATATGTTATCCTGGATAATTAGAGATTATTGATCAAATGAGGAATCCAATCACCAGTATCTGGGGTCAGGAAGGAATCCTTTTTTTCCCTTTCAGACAATTGGCAAAGTTTCACTTGGGTTTTTTTCTGTTTGCTTTCCTCTGGATCAATTAACCATGAATCCACATATTGCAGATCAGAGGACATCTTAAAAGGTTGAACTTGATGGACCATAAGTCTTTTTTCAACCTCAATTACTATGCAACTATGTAACTATATAACCATCTAGTAGCCAGTGGGCCCAAAAAGGATGTGTCAATTCTTTTTTTTTGCGTTAATTACCATAAGCTTAATGAACGAACCAAAACTGATGCACACCCTATTCCCCACATGGACAAGTTGTTGGGCTGTCTAGCAATTGCCAAGTACCTAACTACTCTGGATCTCTCCAAGGAATATTGGCAAATTCCCCTTGCTAAGAAAGCTAAGGAGAAGCCTGCCTTCATCACCCATTTGGCCTCTACCAGTTCAAGGGGATGCCCTTTGGGATGAAGAATGACTCGTCAACCTTCCAAGGATTAGTAGATCAACTACTGCCAAAGGCGCTCCTTGAGCTTGTCGAGATGAGCACCATAGGTGCTCATCCCCACGACCCCATACGACAGGCAGGGAGCGCCAAAGGCGCTCACTGGGCTGGTGGAGATGAGGGCCATAGGAGCTCATCCCTATGAACCCTTAGGACATAGGCAGGGAGCGCTGAAGGCACTCACTGCGCTGGTGGAGATGAGCACCGTAGGCGCTCATCCCTACGACCCTGCACGACTTGCCTACAACCCGCGGAACTACACATCAACACAAAACTCAAATACACATTTCACAGTGTAAGACCCGTAGCACTTTAAAAAAATCGCCTTGCGCATCATACCTACAACCCGCGGAACTACACATCAACACAAGACTCAAATACACAATTTAAACTGAGAGACCCGTAGCACTTTGAAACAATCACCTATAAAAAAATTACTGGCCCATAACATTTACAAAAGGAAACCACCACTTAGTAAAAAAAAATACGAGCCACATAAAATACAAGCTTAACGGCTGCCCCATGCAAAGCGAAAAACCAGAAAAAAACACAAAATACAAACTAAAATACAAAAACAAATACACACACAGCAAGGCGGGGGGCAGCCAGGACATTTGGGAATTAGGTTACACACAAATTTTAATACAATTTTAAGATTTTCGCCACTCGAAAATCCACTAAGCGAGAGAAAAAATGGACGCAGAAAAAAACGAAAACGAGGCTACACGTCCCCTAAGCACGAAAAACACCGCCAAGCACATACGCCTTTTACACAGAACCATACAAGCTACTAAATACACTATTAGCAAGGCGCTAAATGCTCCACACCCGCCTAACACATACACAATCGCAGCCATTTTACAACACTAGCTGCAAACTAATAACATTACCATTACAAAATGCGGAACTACACTGCTAAACAAACGGTTTCCCCTCGCGCACACAGTCTACTTACACAGCACACTATGGACAAATTACTGACACCTACACTTACTTACTTTGTGTACAAAACAGCATTACCTGCCTCACATACAAAAGTTGTCAAACTACGATGTTGTCACGCTTTGTGTGGTGTGTACGACTTGCGAGCGTCACAAAGCGAGGTGAGCCGTTAAGGCACTAAAACTTGCAGCACAAACACAACATACAGGTGGAGGTGGACACGAATTTAAGTCGATTTTGCATAGTTTCGGCCCTCAAAAATTGCCTAAGCGAGAAAAAAAATGGCTGCAAAACAAAATTAAAGTGAGGCTACATGACCCCAGAACACGCAAAATACTGCCAACCGGGTAGCACTTTCACACAAGGATGTACGAGGTGCAAAATATACTATTACACAGGGGAAAAAAATACGAGATACGAAAAATACGAAATTCACAGCCGAACCGCGAAAAACAAAAAACACAAAAAAAACAACAAAAACAAACAAAAACAATAACAAAAACATTACACATCACGGGAGAACAGCCAGGACATCTGGGAGTGAGGTGGAACGCTAATTTAAGTCGATTTGGATGAGTTTTAGCCCTCGAAAATTGCCTAATTGAAAAAAAAAAATGGGCGCCAAAAAAAATTAAACCGAGGCTACACGACCCCGGACTACGCAAAACACTGCCAAAACATGTAGCACTTTCACACAGGAACCGAGGAAGTACAAAATACAATATTACAAATCACGGAAAATGCCTGCGAGCTGCATAACACATAGACAAACTACGCAACTTTACAATCCTAACTTGCAACTAATAACATTATGAATCTACAATGGCACTTTACACAACTAAACCAACGGTTTGCCCTCGCGTACTCAGCCTATTTCTAATGCACACTTGGGACATTCATTACACTTTCAACTCAGGGCAGCAACACTCAAACTGTACATTTTATGCTGTCGGAAATTAAAAGCAGATTGTTAGCGCTTCAGGCATTGATTGCTAGATATATTACTTACAAATAGGTAAAGTATATTAATTTATTAAGTAACTAATTCATTCATTATTAGTTAACAAAATATATCTACATGATGACTGACAAAGGTGCCCAGAGGAGCAAAAGCACATGAGAGGAGAGGCTCGCAATGAGCGCTGAAGGTCCTCAGAGTACAAAAAGCTTTACATTGTGTAGCAAACAGCATTGCCATGGCTTACATTTTTATTGCTTCGTCATTTTTGATGGGCAAGTCGCTAGTTTTATATATTTGCCAATTTCAACATCTGAATTCTTAGTACACAATATATACAAGCTTTGGTCTCATGAAATATACAGAACTATATTATGTGAAAAGATATTTATTTCAATGACTAAAAATAATATCAAAACAGTATTTTGTTATGTAATAATCAAGATGGTATAACAACTGTAACAGATATAATATCAAGGTACAACAAATTATAAAGTTATTATCACATTGTCTACATAATCATATACAAGACATGCACAATATGCTTAATATAATTAATATGGTAATTATGGTATTATAGATGGTCATTTTGGTATGTTTACAAATATCTATTTATTAAAATACCCTACCATTTTAATATCATATAACTTTTAAACTCTAATTATAATATTAAAGAGAATGTTTTTCATTACAATTAAGTATTACAATTTATAGGACTGCTATAACAGCTGGTATTTATGATATTTATAAAATGAATCTGTAAGTTGAACGTTGATTTACAAGTTACAGAATTACGATAATATTGTTGTATCAGATAAATATTAATATAGCAATACACATTATAATAAATTGAAAACATATTTCCATAATTGTAACAAAAATAAAATTTAGAGAGATATGAATCTTATACAATACCTAACTCTAATATATTGTCCATGGTTCCTTCATGGTCTCGCTTAAGGAAGTTTGAATGTTTTCTTTTGTTTCAAAATTCTTTTGTGAGTAAGTTGTAAAAGTTTCATTGTACTTTTTGGAGTATACATGTTTTATCTCTGTGTTTTGAGAATGTCCCAATAGTATGTGTTAGTGTGTTCTTCTTAAGAGTCTACCAACGTTTCTCCCTGGGGTGTATCTGCATTAGGTCTTAGATCCTTAGGTCTCTCTCCTAATTATACTAAAACTTAATTTGCTTATCATGAATTCAAATCAGGCTACGTATTTGGCAACCAATCAGAAACCATGTTGATGTTAGAGTTGTTAACCAATAAGAACATTATATATTCTTGTTCCATAGACCCAATGTCAATTAATACCTTAACATTAGATGGCACCCTTGTACCATCAAATTACAATAACAAATTTAGATAAAATAAGCTAATGACCTTTTGACCTTAACTCGTTAAAGTATCTGTATCTTAATTACATTTTGACATTTAAGTGTAAAACTGTCACATGTTAAATACCATACACAAATTAATTTTAAGAAAGTAGACATTAGCAGCCTTATTAAATTGCGATTCAGTAAATTTAAAAGGGCTCTATTTAAGCACATAGCTAAATTTTTTTACAGAAGTTTTTAGTTAGTGAACTTCTAGCCAAAAGCAAGGTCTTCACTAACTAAAAATGTCTGTAAATAAAATATGCTGCGTCCTTAATTAAAGCCCTTTTAAATTTACAGAATCACAATTTAATAAGGCTGTAGGTCTACATATGTAGGAGAACCTTAAAGGTATATTCTCTTATCTTTAAGAGAGACATAGGGCCTCCTCCAATTATGATTTGGCCAATTAAATAGGGCTCTATATCAGCACAGAGCATATTTTTTTACAGAAGTGTTTAGTTAGTGAAGACCTTGCTTTTGAATAGAAGTTCACTAACTAAAAACTTCTTTAAAAAAATATGCTCTGTGTTTATACAGAGCACTATTCAATTGGACAAATCACAATTGAATGAGGCCCATAGACCTTAAATTAACCTTTCCAATTAACTAAAGATTTTGCTTAGGCAATGTCTGTTACAAAACAAAGGACTCTCAGAATCCCTGTCCTCTGAGAATACTGAATAAGGATTCCTCAAATGTACATACATGTGTGTATATATATATATATATATATATATATATATATATATATATATATATATATTTATATGAATAATCAGAGTATTGCAGTATATAGTGATACCTTTTTTATTGGACAAACATATTCATAGGTTTCATGACGAGCTTGTCGAGTCAGAGTCAATACTGATTATAGATTCACAAATACAGCAAAAAATTCCAGGATTAACAAATAATGTTCTGATCAGCCAGCCGTGCAAGTGTGTGGGGGTGCAGACCAGAGTAAGTAAATTGGGGTCGTAAATAGTTTTACATCTAAGGAACCATAGGGCTGTAACCAAACTCAGGATGAAGGAAGAGAACAAAAAGTAAATAAATAAATAAATAAGCAAACATATATATTTACAAGCATGAATGTTGGAGGTTATAAGAAATTTTGATAATGAGATAAGAATTCAATGTCGACATTAAGTCCCGACTTATTACTGTTGAAGAACATAATCATTTTAATTTTAAATGTCTTTCTTTTCTTAGTGTTTTTAAAAAAACCTTTGAGTATTTTGATTTTGAGATTTTTCATGGAGTGGTTCTGGGTGAAATGGTGTCCAACTGGAGTACAGTAAGTCTCCTCATTGTGCTTATTGGTGGAATGTCTGTGTAGATTCATCCTCATATGTAATTTCTGGCTGGTTTCTCCAATGTAGCAGCCTCTCTCACATGCAGTACATTGTATCATGTAGACTACATTGGATGACGTACAAGAATATGATCCTCTGATGTTATAGGTCTTCTTGTTGTGCGTGGCTGTGTCCTCTTTGCAGATGTGTTGACACAATTTACACCGATTTTTATTGCAAGGTTTTGTGCCATTTTCTATGTTAAGCTCTTCATTGGCCAATCTACTGTTCACCAATGTTTGTCTGAGATTTGGTGGCTGCCTAAATGTAAGAATGGGGGGTTTGGGAATATATGTTTTAATTCAGTGTCCTCTGTTAGCAGTGGTTGTAGATCCTTAAATATTTTGCGAATTCCTTCTAGATCCGGATGGTATGTGGTTACCAGAGGTGTACGTAAGGTTATTTCTTTAGTTTTGTATTGCAGCAGGTGTTCCCGGGGTGTTTTAATGGCAGAGGTTACTTTCTGTGTTATGACATTAGGTTTGTAGCCCTTTCTCCTGAAGGAGTCAGACAGGGTTTTTAAATGTTTATCACGGTCCTCATTGTTAGAACATATGCGGTGGTATCGGATGGCTTGACTATAGATAATCGCTTTTTTAGAATGTGAGGGATGGAAGCTAGAGCTTTGGAGATAACTGCATCTGTCTGTAGGTTTCCTGTATACCGATGAGTTAAGTTTACCATTGGTGATGGACATGGTGGTATCCAGAAAGTTCACCTGTTCTGCAGAGTAATCTATTTTAAATTTAATAGATGGGTGGAAGGTATTAAAGGCAGTGTGGAAGTCTCTCAGCTTTTTTTCTCCCTCTGTCCATATGATGAACAGGTCATATATATAACGGTAGTATCTGTAAGGTTTGTGGATATATGTGGACAGGAATCTCTGTTCAAGGTCAGCCATAAATAAATTGGCATATTGTGGTGCCATTTTAGTCCCCATTGCGGTCCCCATTATTTGCAGGTAAACCTTTTCATTGAAGGTGAATTAATTGTGGATCAGGATATATTCTAGTATTTTGGCAATGGTATCAGGGTTATATTTGCAGTTCAGAGTGTGTGTTGAGAGGAATTTGAGGAATGCCTCAGTACCATCTTTGTGAGGGATGTTGCTGTAAAGCGATTCAACATCCATGGTTACGAGTAGTGTGTTAGCAGGTAGTTCTTTAATCTGACTGAGTTTGTTAAGAAAGTCAGTGGTGTCTTGTATATAGCTGTCAGTGTTTTTAACTAGTGGCTTCAGGATGTTTTCAACAAGACCAGATAACTGTTCAGTCAGTGTGTCTATACCTGTAACAATAGGTCTCCCTGGGTTGCCTGGCTTGTGGATCTTGGGCAGCAGGTAGAAAGTCCCAGTTGTAGGATGGGTGGGGATGAGCTGCTCCAATTCATGTTGCACGATCTTGGGGAACGTTCGGATAAGTTCCCTGAGTTGGCTGGTATAATCCTCTGTAGGATTCTGGTCCAATTTCTTGTAATAGGTGCGGTCTGTCAATTGTCTGTTACCTTCTTGTATGTAATCCGGAGTGTTCAAAATAACAACTGCGCCTCCTTTGTCTGCTGGTTTGATGGTGATGTTGGGGTTTTCTCTTAAAGTAATATAAAGTGTATATAGTAAAATGATATAATAGGAATATAGTAGATTATAATAACACCATAAAATGGGACTTTAATAACAAAAAAGGCCTGACGAGTTCTCATGGCCAAAGCCCCTAGAGACTGTAAATATCATTGTATCTAGGCCTGGACTGAATAAGTTGATGTTGGATTGGGCCAGACATCTTGGTGTTGAAATCAGAGAGCATTGTTAGTATAAACATATAAACAGTAAGTACTGTTTGTACTGTTACTCTGTATTATGTATGTGGTTATTCCAGAAGGGGGCGAAATGACTGGTAAAAATGACTGTTGCAGAGTAGGTTTTGCTGTGTACCTTGGAATGTTCTGTTGGACATATGTGCATGTGTTCCCAAGGTAATTGAGAATACACCTTGGTGGTTACTAAATGTTCCATCTCACACATTGGCATGCCTTGATTGGCTAATTGTTGGCATTGGCTGCTTATCATTAGGGTCAGGGTATAAATATGGGGGATTTGAATTAATAAAAGTCAGTTATAGTTTTCACAGAAACAATATGTGGGGCTATTTACCGTGTGCCTGTATCCTGAGTGGGGAGTAATCCTGTTCTGAAACAACTAGTATCCTGCCTGCATCATCCTATATACATATTTTTGGACTTTGTTCCTATCCTGAAGTCATCTTTTATGCCAGGTAACAAGAACACAACAATCCTGCTGGGGTAGGTTTGAACAAGGTTCTTATCAAGCCCCACTAAAAAAACAGGTATTGACAGATAACAATTAAGATATTGTAACAAACACTATGAGCCCCATTAAATTGCTATGATTTTAGAAATTGCAGCCCGTAAGGGAGCCCACAAAAGTTACGGCTATTAAATCTGCATCTTTCAGCTACCTGCAAATGATCTGTGGGTTATAGGAGGAAAAAGCCAACGGCTAGACAAAAACTGATCTCCGTTCCAGCTAATACTTTGACTAAATTGCTACAAATCCCCAAGAACCCACTGGCGCTCAAAATTGTAATTTTGCAAATGGAGCCAAAAATATTACGGCCTTCAAATAGGACCCGTAAAGTTCTTAACACTGTAAAATTACATAATATAAACACCACTGGACTTTAAAATGTGTGAAAAGCAACAAAAGGCATTACATTTCATTGCACAAGTAAAACATAGGCATTTAAAACATTTTTTATTTAATCATATGTTGGAATGGTCATGCATATTCCAATATGAAAAGCCATGCTGCAACATGCATAAATAAATTAAAAGCAAACTACCTGATTAAATTGCAACACAAAAACATGAAACTGCCTGCCATATTAACCCTCTCTCACTCACAGAGGCTCTCATGTGGACCCTGAAATATAAATAGGACACACAAAGGTTCTCACAAAGTGCCCTAGTAGCCATTAAAAAGCAGGAAATTTCATCAGATTGTCATGACCAACATTCCCATTGCCACATTAGTGTCAAAATAAAATATGTGCCTCTCTCCTCAAGTGACATCCATCATATAAACACCATATACCAGTGGTTCTCAAGCCTTATCTCCAGTGTCCCCAGACAGGCCAGATAAAATCCTTAACCAAGACAACCCAGGTGACCAAATCAGACGCTCCTGTTGAATAATAATTGCCTCATCGTTTTTTTTCACACTATTAAACAGAAAACCTGATCTGTCCGGCTCGCCTTGAGGAATAGCTTGTGAAACATTGCTATACACATTGTCAAAAAGAATTGACACAGCATTTAAAGAGATAACACACTTATATAAAACCATGTACAATCATTGAACTATGGGAGATATCATCACTTAGCAAACACTGAGGCACAAAAGAGCAATTAAATATAGCAATCTAAATAAAAATCACAGTTCAAGAAATACATGTGAACAGGCAAGGCCATGTTGAGGCCTGCCACTACAGTAAAACAAACATCAAAACATTAACTATTGCAATGCAATCAGATATATTGTGAATAAATAATATGGTAAAGTTGTCAGTAACAATATTTGTTTACCCTGCATCAAACAGTGAGTGTTATCTATATATGGAGCAGTGCAATCATCAGCTGGAATGATAAGTTTCAAATCCACAGGTGAGCAATTCCAAACCTGAAATCCACCTGCCTATTAACAGGTGCTGTAATCAACAAGCTATATAACTCAGTCCCCAATAAGTCATTAGCACGTCTGAACCAGCAGGGATTCCCAACAAGTCAAAGAGGTGCATGAGAATATGGATGCATAGTCACATCGGAGGTACTATTGTCTGCACAGCATGTGGCATGATGAAGATCCGGATGCCAGGTGTGTGATTAAGGAGTGGATGAGGAGTGGCAGAGAGGAGTGTATGGGAGTGAATGAGGATGCGAGTGGTAATGCGATCCATACTGGGCCAGAACCGAGGCAGGCAAGTGAATTACCACAGGCCATGCATTGTATCATGGTGGAGGATCAGGGAGGGGAGAGAGCTCCAGTAGCACAGGGACAGAGGGATATAGGGGCAACTGCAGACAGGGAGGATAACATTGATGTGGGTGATCAGCTTTTGGGGGGCACAACAAGAAATGGGTACCCATGAAGTGCTGGCTCCCGCACAGCAACAGCTAAAGCAGTGTGAGTAAGTCCAGGAGCTTGTAAGGAGGGTCCAGACACCCAATGTATACAGGGAGAGATTCACATTAGAGAAGTTAACAAATGAGGAGTTGTATGAGCATTTTAGGCTGACCTGTCTCACTTTGAGTCTCACACATGGACCAATACAGCTATACCAGGAATGACACTGATGTTAGCTGCAATACACCTCCTTGCATCTGGTAGTGTCCAGAACACCCTTAGCATAGAATGTCCCAGCCAAGCCTCTCAAATTGTCTGAGTATATTCCTCTGTGCTATAGTTCGGCAAGCTACCAGATACATCAGTTACCCTAACATTGTGGAAGAGACCATGAAGGTGAATTATGATTTACACCAATTAGGAGGTACCCCTAATGTGCTAGGTGCTATTAATTGCACACATGTTGCATTGATACCACCTAGAGAGCAAGAAGCGCTGTTCAGAAATCACAAACATTATCATTCAATCAATGTACAGGTTGTTTGTGATGAGAACATGCACATGCAAAATGTGTTTGCAGCCTTCCCTGGAAGTGCTCACAATGCCCATATCCTGCGTCAATCATCTACCTATGATTTGTTCCAGTCCCGACAATTTTCATCCGGTTTGCTACTGGGTGAGTACTCAGAAGTAATCACAGGCAAGCATAGAGTACTAACAATGGATACAATAACATATACATAATTTTTCACTCTATTGCTCTGGTGTTCACATGTGCATAAGGGAGTAATACTACCTGAGCCATTACATAATTGCTCATTGCTGTGCTTAACTCTGTGTTATCTTGCCCAAACAGTATGAAGTTCACAACAACATATCCAAAAAAGAACAATAGATGAATCATTGTGTATTTGTTCATACGCTTTAACAAACATCACAACATGCTATTAATATCCACATCTCCCATTTTGTTTACATCAGGTGATGCATGATATGGGTTTTTCCGTGATTGTTGATCCCTGTGAGCAACCCAAAAACACAGGCAGAGGAGGGGTACAATGCGGAGCATAAGACATGCTGGAATGTAATTGAGCGCACTTTCTGTCTACTCAAGATTCGCTTTAGATGCTTACATTCATCAGGTTGGGCTCGACAATATAGCCCAGACAAGGTTTGTCGGATCATCGTTGCCTGCTGTTGTCTGCACAATATAGCAGTACAGGCCAACTGTCTGGGAGACATTGATGCTGCTCGGCTACATGGGTAGGAAGAGCCTTTACCTCCCCCTGTAGTGGTTAGTCTGCAGGGGTCAAAACAACGTGCCCGCATCATTGGTGAGTACTTCACATGTATGTACAAACCCAATAAAAAAAATAACTATAATGTAGCTTGATTACACATAACTCCTAAAACTCTTTTCTCCCTCCCCATTGTCATACAGAATAACAAAAAGTCTACATTAGAGGAGGGTTCCCTAATATGATGTATGTCTCATGATGCACTATTGATTAACAATGAATACACTTGAACATACCATTCAATCAGTTACAGGTAAGTAAGCACACATTCCCATACACATCATAAGTACTGACAATTTAAAACATCAATAGCATAAATAAATGCATTGGATTATATATCCCACAATGTCAATGTATATATGACCCACATTTGTATATGAAAACCTCAACACACTATAGATCAGTAAAGTTCACATTGTCAGATCATGAAAATCCACATCCAATAAGGATCAATACAATTCATCTGGAAATATGAACATACCTGCAGATATTTAACAAGAATATATGTACTGCATGAGATGAAAATCTGTGATCACTATTCATATTTTAACTCAATGTTAAAAGCAAAATTATTACAGTGGATAATTTGTGACTAATAATCACATCATATTGCCATTACAGAACTGCGATCCACATTTCACGTGTCCTGGTGGAACAAATCCCCTTGTGGATAATCTCGGGACCAGGTCCAAGGTAAAATACCAGATATGGCTCTACAATGATGCATTAATGTGTAATAGGTGTGATATTCCTAAATCATTAGTAATTAGAAATATCCTTCCTCATCATCTGCCAGATGAGTAGCTTGTTTCATATGTAACAAAATAACAGTTATAAAATATGTTTTAAAATACCAGCATGTCTTGGTATGTGATGAAGTAGGCGCTCATATAGCAATTGTAATGTTCATATTAACATGTTCCTTGTATGTTTCTTACAGATCGCAAAGATGTATCAAATTCCTCACAGTCAAAACAAAGCATGATGATGAGCATTCCGACATTCCATGACCATGCTATAGTCACATTGCATCATGTATGTTCATGTGCCATATTCTTCTTAATAGAAATGTCATTCAGATAAGAGAATGCCCCTCAAATTGCCTTCATTATGTTCCTATGTCCCTATTTCCCTATGTTACTGGAACTCTGTATCCTATCCACCTCCAACATGATACTGTGCATACCTGTGATAATTTTTGGTATGTTTGTTATTATTTTTGATAAGATTAAATATTATTTATCAGCTATGTTGTTTGTATTCGCCTAGCTAATGTTTATACTATAGCTTTTCAGAACACAATAGTCTAAGTTGGTGAAGTGAAAGGAGAAAAGTATATTCATAAAACTATTTTTTATAAATAGAAAACAGAAAATTGGCATGTGCATATGTATTCACCCCCTTTGTTATGAAACCCATAGAAAGCTCATGTGCAACCAATTACCTTCAGAAGTCCCATAATTAGTGAAATGATGTTCACCTGTGTGCAATCTAAGTGTCACATGATCTGTCATTACATATACGCATCTTTTTTGAACGACCCAGAGGCTGCAACACCTAAGCAGGAGGCACCACTAACCAAACACTGCCATGAAGACCAAGGAACTCTCCTAAAAAGTAAGGGACAATGTTTTTGAGAAGTACAACTCAGGGTTAGGTAACAGCAAACCTGCCAAGAGACGGCCGCCCACCAAAACTCACGGACCGGGCAAGGAGGGCATTAATCAGAGAGGCAGCACAGAGACCTAAGGTAACCCTGGGAGAGCTGCAGAGTTCCACAGCAGAGACTGGGGTATCTGTACATAGGACGTCAATAAGCCGTATGCTCCACAGAGTTGGGCTTTATGGCAAACTGGCCGGAAGAAAGCCATTACTTTCGGCAAAAAAACAAAATGACCCGTTTTGAGTTTGAGAAAAGGCATGTGGGTGACCCTCAAAATGTTTGGAGAAAAGTGCTCTGTTTTGATGAGACTAAAATTGAACTTTTCCGCCATCAAAGAAAACGCTATGTCTGGCGCAAACCCAATACATCACATCATCCAAAGAACACCATACCCCTACAGTGAAACATGTTGGTGGCAGCATCATGCTGTGGTGATGTTTTTTAGCAGCCGGGACTGCGAAAATGGTCACAGTTGAGGAAAAGATGGATGGTGCTAAATACAGGGATATTCTTGAGAAAAACCTGTACCACTCTGTCCGTGATTTGAGGCTAGGACAGTGGTTCACCTTCCTGCTGGACAATGACCCCAAACACACTGCTAAAGCAACACTTGAGTGGTTTAAGGGGAAACATGTAAATGTGTTGGAATGGCCTAGTCAAAGCCTAGACCTCAATTCAATAAACAATCTGTGGTCAGACTTAAAGATTTCTGTTCACAAGCGCAAACCATCCAACTTGAAGGAGCTGGAGCAGTTTTGCATTGAGGAATGGGCAAAAATCCCAGTGGTAAGATGTGGCAAGCTCATAGAGACTTATCCAAAGCAATGAGGAGCTAGGATTGCTGCAAAAGGTGGCTCTACAAAGTATTGACTTTAGGGGTGTGAATAGTTATACACATTGACTTTTTCTGTTATTTTGTCCTATTTGTTGTTTGCTTCACATTAAAAAAAACATCTTCAAAGCTGTGGGCATGTTCTGTAAATTAAATGATGCAAATCCTTAAACAATCCATGTTAATTCCAGGTTGTGAGGCAACAAAACATGAAAAATGCCAAGGGGGGTGAATACTTTTGTGAGGCACTGTAGATTTATATGTACCTATTGCATTAGAGATGATATACTCTCCTCTACTTGGACTATTGTGAAGGCTGCATCATACTCCCTTTCATATCTCTTCTTCAGTGCTGATGTGATCCTCTCTGTACATTTGGGGAAGAGTAGCTCTAGGCTTGGAACATAACTGTTAATGAGGTTACCTTAACCTTTAGTTATGCATATGCATAACTATAATATATATGCTCATTCAGAGAACAGAATTCCCCCCAAATTGCCAAGTTTGTTGTTAGTGAATCTCTAGAATAAGTTAGAACATACTGATATGGTCGTGATCAGGTCCCCATTTGAGTGTTCAAACTTAGCTATGGAGAGGCTGCTCTCATAGCAGATTATCATTGTCAGAGAGCTGACCTATTGGGGTTATAACATTAACTGATTGAGCACTTATGCCTCTGCAGTTGCATAGGAGTGTCTATTGGACAGTCAAGCCTACATTTTACTTTTCTTCATAAGTATATCCCCTTATTTTGTATTATTGCTGTTTTTGCTTATTGAATTTTATAGTCTTCATATCTGTAATAATTTGATGTAACATATATTGCCTCATGCTGGATGATAAACTTTGAATCCCCCTCAAATGATCATCAATATCAATATCATTCCCCATGCCTGCATTCTGTTCCTATATCCCTATTTCCACGCTGAATATAGCCAGTAAGTTTGAAACAGCTATGCGTGGATAGGATTCCCAGCTTGTATTTAATCCAACCTTGGCATTGCATAAAAGCTGTGTAATACAGAAGGCATACGCTTAAAGGAAGCCATGTTTAAAATGGACTATGGATTGAAGAGCGAGGCATTTGTGGGAAGATTATTTGTATGTCCCTGCTCAGCTTCCCAGGATACAGTGCAATAACTGTTATTCTTGGAATTCGGAGCTGGAAACAGGTTTTTTAATTTGTTTTAGACATTCAAATGTGAACACAGATGTAGTATTTATGTGATATTTATATAATATATATTTCACATATAATAGTTGTTAAACTGCGATCTGTCGTCATGCTTATGAGCCTCGCCAAGCGAGGCAAGCTGTTGAGGCATCGAAGCATTCCGAGTTTGCAGGACTCAGGCAATGAGCCCTGAAGCAAAGCGAGGAGAGCAGTTGAGGCATTGAAGCACGCAGGACTTAGGCAGAAATGAGCACTTAGGCAGCCGCGCAGCACAAAGTCGCTCATTGCAGCAAGCGGCGCCGTCACACATGCGAGCTCGGGAAAAAATATAAAATACATATAAACACACTGACACACAGCACAGGGGGAGTGCCAGGAAGCATGGGAGTGAGGTTGCAAGTGAATTTGAGCGTATTTGACGTGTTTCGTCACTCTAAAATTGGCTAAGCAAGAAAAAAATGTCGGACGAAAAACGTAAATAATTTTGAAACTGGATGAAAATGAGGCTGAGCAAAGCCAGGCACACGAGACTTAGAAAATACACAATGGCAAAAACACTAACACTTACACCAACAATGCCAGGCATGCAGGACTTTGAAAATAAAACAAACGTCAGTCAGCGCATGCCACACAAACATTCAGCAGACACACAGAAGAGAAACACACAGGGAAGGGACAGGGGTAGATGCTGGAAAGAGACACATGGCATTACCAAGCACAAAACTTACAGGTTAATGAACCCTGCGATGAGCAACCCGTACAGTAGGCGGGAGGAAAGGTTTGCAATGAGCGTCGAAGGTGCTCAGAGAAGCAAAAGCATCACATTGTTTGGCAAACAGCATTGCCTTGCTTACAATTTTATTGCCGTCATTTTCTGACGGGCAATTTGCTAGTATATATATAAAACTTGATTAAATCTGGATTCTGTAGATTCTAAAGCATGATATAGTACAGTATAACAGTATAACATTATCATACTTTATTTGATACACATAGCACATGTTAATATGTATACAATTGTGCATATATATCATAGGTGTGGTGTGGGCAGATCCCAGAAGGGCAAGAGGCTTTTGGCCAACAAGAGAAACCTAAAGGGTTAAAGGTTAGACAGCATCATAAAGATAATGCATAGCATCTTAATTGGGTCACATGTGGTCAGGACACCACAGTAACCATAATCAGATGAGAAATCGAAACATAATATAACACTCCATTTCACAGAAAAAAATATTAATGAGCATAGAGCTGAGCTTCCATATGGTCTCCATCTGCTATATTAAATAGATGCTAGAAATTATGTATCATGTGATACAAATCACTTCCACACATACATTAATGATGATTCCAAAATAGATGATAGGAATCTGGAAAACATAAAAATGAGGTGTAAGAACAATCAAAAGCTGTTATTATAGTTCACTGTGTTTGATCTGGACACGTCAATAAACCAATTAACATGAACGTCATCTAAGAGCAGTGATAACCATACTGATTCTGTACTGTACAATCAGCGTTCCCAGAATATGTCGAGGATGTGTAATACGACAAGGCATGCTACACTGTGTACACAATTTTTTAGCAAAAAGTACTATCACTATCTACATGGAATAGTTGTTCCATGCTGATATCTCACTGATATATGGGTGGTACCAAGGCCAGAAAGATTACATTGTTCACATTATTCCTAAACACACACACATTGATCCTGATGTCAAACAAAGGGAATTAGCCATTTTGTTTGTGGATGAAATTAAATACTTTCATAATGTTAACTGGATGACATGCAATAAAAATGCATGTATAACTACTTGCTTGGATTAGCTTATCCTAATGGTATTGTGCAACTCTACAGCCGGGACTCTATTCATTGTAATTGAAACTCACAAGAATGTGTGCATTATGTGTATTATAATAATTGTAGGGGGGGTTGGTTGGGGTATAAGGGTTGCAGATGTTATGTGGACTACCACTATGTATAGCTATGTGTACGTATTAATCTATGTGTGTGAATTATGTGATATCAGTAATTATGTGTGTTGTAAATTAAGGGTTAACATATCTTAATGGTCAAAATAGCAACAAACCTCACAAAACAGCTCCCTCTCTCTCTCTCTCTATATATATATATATATATATATATATATATATATATACATATATATATATATATATATATGTATATCTCTGTCTCTCTCTCCAAAGCTCAGAAACCTACCAACGCCTAGACCTGTGTGTTCTCTTGCTCAGCTACAGCACAGTCAATGATGTACCATTTTTGCGCCCTTTAAAACCCCTTTCTGTGTCGCTAAATAACTGTACCTTGCTTTATATTTTCTCTGAGGCCTGCCTCGCGGGTTTGGATTGGAAATGCGGGCAGAATCTAGTCCAGGCTCCTAACAGCTTGTGGTCATGGGAAGGGTTTACGAGCTTACGTCTCAGACCCTTTGATTGCGGCGTTGTCCAATTTAATCGCTCTGTAACTACAGTGAATTTCAAGCCCGCCGACATACGGGCTAGACGATGACCACTGCTGGTTTGGAATTCAATATCTTTCAGCACTTACACTATCCTGCCACATTTTTATGATTTTATTTGTCATCCTCGTGTGTTTTAAATATATACAGTACTAATAAAGACCTGGACTTTTTAATTCTGTCTATATGTACGCAAACACAACAAGGCCTAAACTTCTGAATGCACTATAGAATACAACACTATCTTATGAGTTGCCTTTCTTTTTCTCTAGTATAATATTGATTACAAAAAGAAAGCCTTGGGTGACCTAATGCAAATATCTCATTTTTTACTGCATCAAAACTTCAAAGGACATTATGGGAAAAGATCCGGGGTTTATTACTGTTTGTCTCTGAATACATAGCAGTTCTTATTTTATATATGTATGTGGAATCATGCATTGTGCTTAGAAAATATCTTTAATGTTGGTCTCCAGGCTCAATAGGGCTATAGATTTAAGCTAGGTTAAATAATTATTATGTTTCTGAATATAGCATACCTACTTATTTACAGCCTTTTTATTGGGCATATTTCTAATAGTTGGGAAACACTATGCAAATACTATATTAGAAATAAAAACCTCACAAGTGTACTGGTTAAAGGCGATAGGCGTGAATTTTTAACCATTGTTACTATATCACAAACTCTTCTTAATGATACAGAAGAATACAGTTGTTACTGTCTATGTGTTAAAAATTATTTTAGTTAGCAATTTACATTCATCTTAATTTTAAGTGACTCAACCTTTCATTTTAATTTAATTAGGAAAAATTATCTTTGAAGCAGAGTGTAATTTATCATTATTAATTTTACATAAACGTAATACATTGCATAGTGCATAAGAAACTTTACTGAACCCCTAAGTACTCTGGTAATCAGTTAATGGATAGATGAGGTCATGATGGAATAAGCAACATTTGACTTCAGCTTTCAGAAATGTGGTTGAGAACAATAAATCAGTGAGACAAACTGTAATTACTGTAATTAGATACTATCTAATAAACAGGAAAATAATTACGTGGTGATTACATATAGCTGATATGCGTTTTCTTAATTACTTTTATATTCTCCATGACAGCAGAAAATGGCAGATGTGCACCACATTCCTCTGATGTTACTTCTTCTTCATTAGCAAAAATGTCTAAGACAACAGTGACTAGTATCTTGTCATATAACGCCTGGTTGAAGGCTGAATTTCAAGCAATAGTAAAATGTTTCTCATACAAAGCTCTTTACCCTTTTTTAAATGTTTTTAAATAGTGCAGTGGTAGCTACTACAGATCATTCTGCCATTGGGTGCCAGAATAGAAAAAAAAACAAGATTGAAAGGTCAATAGTGTGGGACAATCTGTAATTATTTTTATAGTTTTATTCACATTTATTCAACATGGATTTGTGGCATTAGTAATCCAAAGTGCAGATCTCTAATCGCCATGTTATTTGCTTTCTGATTGATAATAGGAGAACAATCCTTTATAGTTTCCCTGTTGCAGAATCAACTCATCAAACAAATCCTCTTTATGAACTGAAGCACGTACAGAGGGAAGTAAAAACTAAACCATTGATTTTTTTTCCAAAACAGGATTTTGACAACCAGTTTCCAAATGTCTGAAGTAATTCCTTTATTCATCCAAACATATCTATAAATACAAATATGCCAGTTAAACACATATGTCTCGTATGACAGCCAGCTGATAAAAGTTTGACTGGGCTAACATCCTAGGCTAAGTATGTAAGGGAGTACAGCTTGTTTTCTTATTTCTGTTTATATTCCTTAACATTTTTATACAATGGAGAGCAGTAGTGACAAAATAGCATATTGCATTGCATTGTATTTTTCCCTGAAGATATAAAGTGCAGGTATAGTTGTGTAAGTATGGTATGAAAACATACAGATCAATAAAAGTAATTATAGAATAAAAGGAAAGTGGAAGAAATGAAATAAAATACATATGAGATGTATATATGTTTAATGGAAACTATTGGAATGAGATTGTCTAGCAATAAATATGGACACCTAACTTTAAATTAAATGTTACCACTAGAATGCAAGTAGAAAAGTTAATATTTATAGAAATTATTTGTGGCTTAAAAGAAGCTCACTATTTTTTTTAGAAATGGATTTCTGAAGCATGAATTGTGGTTGACATTTACCTGAACATGATAGTACATATTACATCACCTATACAAAACACTTGCACTCTCCATGGTACTCGATATAAAATTATTGCAATGAATAGAAACAATTTAGAACAGTGGTTCTTAACATCTGGTCCTAGGACCAATCCTGGTCCCTGACATCTTATCTGATGGTCTTCAGGAACAAAGAGAGTTGAACACTTAATCGTAAACATACCACTACTCTTATTCACAGTTATAGACAGGTTATCAATGAGCTTATCTTATCTTAAGTGTACCAAGAAATTATTGCAAAACTAAATGAAAATGTAGTTTCACATGTAGTAATGTCCTGTTAAAAAATGTGTGGGACTTCAAAGGTGGTCCCTGTCCTGATTCCCCTGACCATCCTTTGGGTTCAGTAATTTTTTATTGTTATTTAATATGTTTTTATGTTAATTACTCTATGTGTGTTAATTACTGTATGTTATGTTGCTTTCCTATGTGTGATTGACTTGTGATGTTTGATTCAGTATGTTGCATGTTTGGTTCATGAAGTGTTAAATAATCTAGAATGTTGTGTTGTCAGTGTGTAACTGAGAGAGAGTCAGTTGAGATTCAGTTACATGGGAGTGAGATGTAATGGTGTCTCTGAGAACAAGCCAGGCTGAAGGCAGTCTGTGATGCTTTTGACAGGAGTGAAGTGAGGTAATCCAGCTATCAGTGACTCTGATGAGAAGCTTAATATACATATATATATATATATATATATATATACATATATATATATATATATATATATATATATATATATATATATATATATATATACAGTATGTGTCAGAATCCTTAGAGAAGATAGGATTCATATATTTAGATATATGGAAAAAGATATCTGGAAGATATATATGTATCATAGAAAATGGCTGCCCTGATCCTGTACAATTAATGATATGTGTATATGCTCCTAATCAAACCAAATTATTGCAGAAAAAGACAACAGCAGATAAAACAGAAGGAATATTTTTTGGCTCTGGCACCTTCTAATTTTGCAAATAGTGGAGAGGAGCTCAAGTCTCTAAAGAGAGAAAAAATGTCCCTAAAAGCAGAAATCAATATGTTCCAGGGTTTGAACAATATGCATGTTTCTGCATCTCTCATACAGGAACAGCTGCAAAGAAATATAATTAAAAGAGATGAGAAAATAAGATATACTGTATCAATGAGCTACTTCAGAATGAGCATGCAAAAGTGTCCAACAAAGTTGTGGAAAACAAAGTTCTGCATAATCACAACAAGAAGTTGCAATTACAGATCAAGAAATTACAGATTAATATGAATTTATTAGGGCAGATGGAGAAAAGTAATCAAGAAAAAAATCAAAAAATCAAAAAAGTGGAAGAACTTTTAGTGGCCGGATTAATAGAGTTGGCAAACAAGCAAGAAGAGTTAAGAATATTGAAAGAAGAAAATTCATCCTTAAGAATGGATATAAAAAATCTGCAGGCTCAAAAGACAGAACAGATATTACTTACCTTAGCTGTTGAGGAACTGAAGAATGTGATCCATAAGAAAGAGGGGAAGATAAAGTCTGTAGAAGATTGCCTACAGGCTGAAATTCTCAGAGCAGACATCAAGGAGAAAACGTTCCAGGCATTGAATAAGAAAAGGAAGAGTTAGTAAATAGTCAACTTGAAAAGGCAGAACATGTGCCTATTATAGCACTGGTACTGAAGCTACAGAATGAATTGAAAGACAAGGAAGAAACATTAAGAACGGTGGAGGCCAGATTAAATGAGCGTGAGAAGCTGGCACTGGTGTGTTTAAAAGTAAATTATGGAGCAGAAGAGGTAAAGATTTCTGATGCCAGCCAACAAGTACAACTACAACTTCCCACTTTTGGTCCCATAGGTCCATGGACTGTTTTAGTCATAACAGGACATCTGTTGGGACTGGCCTGGTTGCGGAGGGTTTTTATGGTGTGGGATCCACTGGAGTCACTCCCAGAATTGTTTTTGCTCCTGAACATTGTACAGAAGAAAAATAACAAAAAATCTGCCTGGCACACTCAAACTATGGAATCGGGCAAGGGGAGGCCTAGGAGAATTGTTTTCCACACTTACCCATGGACTTGATTTTTGCAGCATGCCAGTGTTCATCTGATATAATCACTGGGATGCTGCATTTAAAAGGGGGGAGAAGTTGTCATTATTCCCCTGACCATCCTTTGGGTTCAGCAATTGTTATTGTTATTTAATATGTTTTTCTGTTAAGTTGATAACCCTATGTATGTTAATTACTGTATGTTATGTTGCTTCCATATGTGTGATTGACTTGTGATGTTTGATTATGTGTGCTGCATGTTTGGTTCATGAAGTGTTAAATAATTTAGAATGTTGTGTTGTCAGCCTGTAAGTGTCAGAGAGAGTCAGTTGAGATTCAATTAGATTGAGTGAGATGTAACGGTGTCTCTGAGAACAAGACAGTCTGAAGGCAGTCTGTGATGCTTTTGATAGGAGAGAAGTGAGGTAACAAAGCTATCAGTGACTCTGAGAAGCTTAATATATATATATATATATATATATATATATATATATATATATATATATATATATATAATAAGATATCTGGAAGATACAGTATATATATGTGTCAGAATCCATGAATCCATAGTGAAGATAGGATTAATATATATATTTGAAAAAGTATATCTGGAAGATATGCATGTGTCAGAGAAAATGCCTGCCCTGATCCTGTACAATTAATGAAGTGTGTATATGCTCCTAATCAAAGGGGAGGAAATCAAAGTGTGTGTAGGCTCCTAATAAAAGGCAATGAATCCCATCTAGAAGATATATGTATATGTCAGCATTCATAGAGAAGATAATAATGAAGGGATGTTATGACGCCTTGCAGATGAAACCTTGTCAATAGTAATTTATAAAAAAATCCAGAAGACACACAAACTGTTACAGAATGTCTGCTCAAGTTTAAATATACATCTATTGAACATGTTATTAATTATAACAACAATTAAAGTAGTTCCTGATTTTTATAATGCTGAGCCTGGGTTTATATTTGTTTTAAAATACTACATCTGAGTAAGGGCATTTTAAGAGACATCGGCTGTCTTGGTGAAGGGATCAAAATAATCTGAAAGGTCTGCTTGGTGGGTTTGGCCACAACAGCCTTATAAAGCCTGACTGAAAGAGCAGATCGTAACAGTCCCTGTAACCAATGTAAGGTGGTCAGCCAGGACCCAAAACAATCATTTTAGAACATCTTTCACAAGCAGTAAAGACCACAGTTTGGGAACCTCTGTAATAAACAACTCTACTATTTTAGTTATAAACCCATCTAATACGTTTAAAATAAAAGTAGAAGTACATTTTCACAAAGTTTAGCATTGTCTCCCTAAATCCATCAATTGCAGTGGGAGAAGTTGCAGTTGTTACACAGTTGAACAACTGCAAATATGCACATAAAAGCCAGAGAAACTGCCCTAATCCAGTGTAGTCTAAGGTGGTGGATCCTAACCACAATCTCCAAGTACACCATCAGGGTGGGATAAAGTCCATGCCTTCCGGAGCATAAGTTAATGAATAATATTGGCTGAGCTATTGATTAGCATACCTCTCTTGAGTGGGGGAAATTCTCAAATCCTGACCTGTTTTTTTCTGTATTGTAGACCATTGTTGGAAACCACTGGTTTAAAGCCTACCCTACAATATATGATCAACTAGGTTAACCTAGCTACAAGAGATGACATGTTCAAATAATGGTAATAAGGAAATAAGAGCTTTATTGTATTCACAGTCTTTGAATTGTATTTCTGTCATCTCACCTCCATCTTACATCCTTCTGAATGCAACTGAATGCATGGTGGTATTTAAGATATTGACTGCACCTTAACTCCATCTCTGCCAGTTAAAAGCAAAGAGCATCACTAATATTAGAAAGCTTAATTGAATTGCTTCTGACAGCTAAAGGGTTACATGGTGAATTTTGAAATAATCAGCTATATTTCAAAAATAAATATTTATTATTTAGTATTTTAACCACTGTCATTCCTGTTTATCATGTTTAGATTGACATTTCTTATGTAGCCCCTACCTCTTAAATTGACAATACAATATGTACAGTATAGTACTGCTTGAATATTCTGTCTGCTAAAAATGTGTTACACAGTTGAAGGTGAGGACTCCACAGGCACTACCATCATCATAATAATGAGAAATCCAGAGAAATGGGTTCAAGATTATGTGCTGCAGATATTCAAATGACTGTGAATGAAGTGTACATCCATAGCATTTGTAGAACTGCAAGGAAATCCAGGGCTCGAAGTAGTTCAGCTAGAAGGAATTCTTGGTAATCATACATAGTACAAATTAGGAAATTAGAATTAGTAAAACCATTTCTAGTATCTAAACTGATCATAAAATGGCCTGTTACAAAAATGTGTTACATTTTCTGTAAATAGATTTGGTCTTTCCTTTACATAAAAAATATACATTAGAGACTTTATGTACATTATTTGGTCAACTAGTGTCTATCACTACCACTTCTCTGTTTCAGCCTCCAGCAACCATCTTGAAATTTCTACTCTTGCTTTTGCTCACACTGCTACAAGCCTCCAGCAACCATCTTGAAATCTCTACTCCGGCTTTTGCTCACACTGCTACAAGCCTCCAGCAACCATCTTGAAATTTCTACTCCGGCTTTTGCTCACACTGCTACAAGCCTCCAGCAACCATCTTGAAATTTCTACTCTGGCCTTTGCTCACACTGCTTTCTCTGCCCTCCCTCCCTGCCCCACTCCCACCCACCCTTGCGTTGTCTCAACTTATAGATAACCACCCGACTTACACCTACTCACTCAGTATCACCTGCTTCAGATGAATTAATTAATAAAAAAAAAAATATATATATATATATATATATATATATATATGTATATATATATTACACACAACCCAGTTACTGTCCCATCGCGGTCACTAACAATCTTTCTTCTTTCTTTTCTTTCTTTCTTTCTTCTTTTTTTTTTTTTACTTCTTTACCTTTATCTCATCTACTCCCTACACCTACACACTCAAAATGCCCTCTCACTTTTTTTCTCCTCCTCACCTTCTACTGCCTCTCTCTCAGACTTTCATTTGCAGCCTATTAGTGATGTCGCGAACATCAAATTTTCGGTTCGCGAACCGCGGACGCGAATTCCATCAAATGTTCGCGAACGGACGAACATCGGCGAACCGCCATAGACTTCAATGGGCAGGCGAATTTCAAACCCACAGGGACTCTTTCTGGCCACAATAGTGATGGGAAAGTTGTTTCAATGGGACTAACACCTGGACTGTGGCATGCCGGAGAGGGATCCATGGCAAAACTCCCACGGAAAATTACATAGTTGATGCAGAGTCTGGTTTTAAGCCATAAAGGACATAAATCACCTAACGTTCCTAAATTGTTTGGAATAAAATGCTTTAAAACATCAGGTATGATGTTGTATCGATCAGGTAGTGTAAGGGTTACACCCGCTTCACAGTAACAGACCAATCTCCCCGTTTAATGCACCGCAAACAACCGCAAACAGTCCCTTTGCACAACCGCAAACTCCCCATTTGTACAAGGTTGGATACCAAGCTAGCTATGTCCCGTTCCTTGTCCTCACTGATGTAATTGAATGTCTCTTCCTCCACCCAGCCACCAAGGGTCCCCCCGAAAGGTGACAACAAGCCCCCTGGGACGCCTGCTGTGTTTGGTCTTCTACCTCCTCAAAGCCACCTTCCTCCTCTGACTCCTCTTCTTCAGACTCCCAGAGTCTGGGGGCTTCCACTGCCCAGCATGGAAGATTATACACAGGTCAGAGTCTGGGGGCTTCCACTGCCCAGCATGGAAGATTATACACAGGTCAGAGTCTGGGGGCTTCCACTGCCCAGCATGGAATATTATACACAGGTCAGAGTCTGGGGGCTTCAACTGCACAGCATGGAAGATTATACACAGGTCAGAGTCTGGGGGCTTCCACTGCCCAGCATGGAATATTATACACAGGTCAGAGTCTGGGGGCTTCCACTGCACAGCATGGAATATTATACACAGGCCAGAGTCTGGGGGCTTCCACTGCCCAGCATGGAATATTATACACAGGTCAGAGTCTGGGGGCTTCCACTGCACAGCATGGAATATTTTACACAGGTCAGAGTCTGGGGGCTTCCACTGCCCAGCATAAAATATTATACACAGGTCAGAGTCTGGGGGCTTCCACTGCACAGCATGGAAGATTATACACATTGCCTCTGTCTGCGTTATTATAAGATGTGTACTATTCCTCATCGGTTTAATCCCTGTAACGTCCACTATTAGGGGACGTGTATATGGCATGGATTTTTGGAACAGGGAGATGGAAAAAGATGCTTGGTCGGACCTCCTACTTCTAATTTGGTGCACTGCACGTGCAATCTAAGGTGCAACCAGATAGGAGAGGTGTATTAAGTTGTAATACTCATTCCTATCAGTTTAGTACCTGTTACGTTACCTATCAGGGGACGTGTATATGGCATGCATTTTTGGAACAGGGAGATGGAAAAAGATACTTGGTCGGACCTCCTACTTCTAATTTGGGGCACTGCACATGCAATTTAAGGTGCCACCAGATAGGAGGTATTAAGTTGTACTTTTCATTCCTATCAGTTTAATACCTGTTCCGTCACATATCTTTCCTCCCAATAGCACATTCTATATGTCATCAACCGGCCTGTGTGTATTTAGAGAACCACACTTTAAGGCCCTTAACCTGGGACAAGGTGGCTTGGCTATCAGAATTGCCTCAGAGCCTTAAAAACTCGTCAAACCCCCTAATCAGACACTCACTATCATACTGGAAATGGTCCTAGAAACACACAGGTTTGTTCCCTGGATCCACCCAAATGACCCCAATTCTTGACCACCCTCAGTCCCCGAAACACATGAGCACAACATCACAACCCTGGTGGAGGTCAAGGAAACTAGATAGACTGGGAGACTGGTTAGTAAAGGGCCAGATGCTCACCTATGAGGAACCGAAGTACAAGCATGAGCTACCGCTGTCAGAACATTACAATTACTGTAATTTGTAAAGATAAACCTCTATCAAGGGGGATAATTGGGTTGCTTTACAAATATAAAACATTTGTTACTGGTTGAAGTGACACTGGGGGAAGGACCGGAGTGGGGGAGCCTTGGAGACCCTTCAGAAACAACCAGCGGCAAAATCATCCCAGGAAAGGATAGGTCGCTTACTGAAGCCTGCCCTAGGGTAACGCAAGGGTGATTGCCCAGGTTAGATATTGTAAATAATAAGCTAATACTGCTGGAGAGATGATAGCTAATAGGACTTTGGTGTTACCTGCAGATTTACTCTTTACTATTGTCTGTTTTACCATGTTTTAGGTATCTCTTAAATTGCAATCACAGTAAAAAATAAGAACAATTATTAACCTAAAAAGTAAAAATAAGAAGGAATAGCAAGCTAACTTTCACAAAATGTCTCTATTGTAAATATGTATTTTTGCACAACTGTTATGCAAGACTGTTTAAAAATGCTTTATTTTTATTTTATTTTTTTTACATGCTGTACGCCTTCTAAAAAAAAAGAATTTAAATGCAAAAATTAGGTATTGTTGCAGTGACCAGAAAAATTGATGTTAGTTTGCCAGACAGAAAGTGCCCTAAAATATTGCGTCTTGAACCCTAGTTGGTGGCGGATAAGTCACGCAAGTCATCCGGCATTCAGGGATAAAATACAGCAGCGTGTGGACCATTATTAGCTCAAGGCAGCTCATCTATCAGGCCTTTTTTAATCGAATGTATCGCCCACTGTCAGTCCCTTCGGGATCCATCCCTCATTCATCTTAATAAAGGTGAGGTAATCTAGACTTTTTTGACCTAGGCGACTTCTCTTATCAGTGACAAAACCTCCTGCTGCACTGAAGGTCCTTTCTGACAGGACACTTGAAGCGGTGCAGGACAGAAGTTCTATGGCAAATTGGGATAGCTCAGGCCACAGGGCAAGCGTGCACACCCAGTAGTCAAGGGGTTCATCGCTCCTCATAGTGTCGATATCTGTAGTTATGGCGAGGTAGTCTGTTACCTGACGGTCGAGTCGTTCTCTGAGGGCGGACCCCAAAGGGCTGTGGCGATGCATAGGACCTAAAAAGCTCTGCATGTCCTCCATCAACAACACGTCTGTAAAGCGTCCTCTCCTTGCCAGCGTGGTCTTGGGAGGAGGAGGATTATGTTCACCTCTTCCGCTGATAGATTGCCTTTGTGCTATGACATCACCCTTAAACGCTGTGTAAAGCATACTTTTTAAATTATTTTGGTAGTGCTGCATCCTTTCTGACTTGTGGTAATTCGGTAACATTTCAGGCACTTTCTGCTTATACCGGGGATCTAGTAGCGTGGACACCCAGTACAGGTCGTTCTCCTTCATCCTTTTTATACGAGGGTCCCTCAACAGGCACGACAGCATGAAAGACCCCATTTGCACAAGGTTGGATGCCGAGCTAGTCATGTGCCGTTCCTCGTCCTCAGTGATCTCACTGAAGGTATGTTCTTCCCCCCAGCCACGTACATAACCACTGGTACCAGATAGGTGACAACGAGCACCCTGGGATGCATGTTGTGGTTGGTCTTCCTCCTCCTACTCAAAGCCACATTCCTCCTCTGACTCCTCTTCCTCACAATCCTCTTCCAGCGTTCCTGCAGGTCCAGCAAGCGATGCTGATAAGGCTGTTTCTGGCGGTGATGGTGATCACAACTCTTCCTCTTCAAGCTCATCTACAGCCTGATCCAGCACTCTTCACAGGGCATGCTCCAGGAAGAAAACAAATGGTATGATGTTGCTGACGGTGCCCTGGGTATGCGACTGACCAGGTTTATCATGTCCTCAAAAAAGGACGCATAAGCCTACAGGCATTGCGAATGAGCGTCCAGTAACATGTCCTAGCACCCCGGTCATACAAATACTCGTTGAACGGCCTTTTCTTGTTGAAGCAGGCGGTCGAACATTAGGAGTGTTGAATTCCAACGTGTCGGGCTGTCTAAAATCAAGCACCTCGCTGGCATGTTTTTTCGCCGCTGGATATCTGTAAAGTGCGCCTTGGCCGTGTAGGAACGCCTGAAATGGGCACACACCTTCCTGGGCTGCTTCAGGACGTCCTGTAAGCTTGGGTGCTTATGCACAAAGCGTTGTACAATCAGATTACACACATGTGCCATGCACGGCACATGTGTCAACTTGCCCAAATTCAATGACGCCAACAAATTTCTTCCGTTGTCACAAACCACTTTGCCTATCTCCAGTTGGTGCGGAGTCAGCCACTGATCCACCTGTGCGTTCAGGGCGGACAGGAGTGCTGGTCCGGTGTGACTCTCTGCTTTCAGGGAAGTCAACCCCAAGACGGTGTGACACTGCCGTATCCGGGATGTGGAATAGTACCTGTGGAGCTGGGGGGGGGGGGGGTGCCGTTGATGTGGAGCAAGACATAGCAGCAGCAGAAGAGGACTCAGCCGAGGAGGTTATGGAAGAGGATGGAGTAGGAGGAGTAGAGGAGGTGGCAGCAGGCCTGCTTGCAAGTCGTGGCGGTGTCACCAACTCCTCTGCAGAGCCACGTATTCCATGCTTGGCAGCCGTCAACAGGTTTACCCAATGCGTAGTGTAGGTGATATACCTGCCCTGACCATGCTTTGCAGACCAGGTATCCGTGGTCAGGTGGACCCTTGCCCCAACACTGTGTGCCAGAGATGCCATTACTTCCTTTTGCACAATCGAGTACAGGTTGGGGATTGCCTTTTGTGCAAAGAAATTTCGGCCGGGTACCTTCCACTGCGGTGTCCCAATACATTTTTTGAACGCCTCAGACTCCACCAGCTTGTATGGTAAAAGCTGGCGGGCTAAGAGTTCAGACAAGCCAGCTGTCAGTTGCCGGGCAAGGGGGTGACTTTGTGACATTGGCTTCTTACGCTCAAACATGTCCTTGACAGACACCTGACTGTGGGCAGATGAGCAGGGACTGCTCAGGGCGAGACACGGAGTGGCGGATGGCTGAGAGGGGGCAAGCAGGGCAGCAGTGGTTGATGTGGCTGAAGATGCTCGACCAGGAGGAGGATGGCGGCTTTGACTTTGTGTGCTGCTTGTACTGATGTGTTGATCCCATAGGCGATTGTGATGTGACATCATGTGCCTTCGCAAAGAAGTTGTACCTAGGTGGGTGTTGGACTTCCCACGATTCAGTTTCTTTTCGCACAGGTTGCAAATGGCATCACTGTTGTCACAGGCAGACACACGAAAAAATTGCCACACTGCTGAGCTCTGCAATGACCGCATTCTGGTGGTGGCAAAAGCATGCGTTGACTGGCGTGCTGTCTGGCTGACCCCGGGTGCCGATGCATGCTGTCTGACTGTGCCACTAGCTACTTTCGACGACCTCCCGCTGCTTCCAACTCGTCTCCTCCTCCTCTCTGTCTCCCCATCTGAACTTTCCTCCTGTTCTTCTTCTCTTATAGCGGGCACCCACGTGACATCCACGGACGTATCTTCATCATCAACCGCTTCACTTGTATCTGACAACTCAACAAAGGAAGCAGCACTGGGTACAACATCACCATCATCAGACCGTACGTAGATGTGTGTAATGCTGCCTTACTGGGACATATCCCTGTTATTTACATCCTCTGGCACTAATGTTTGTGCATCACTCATTTCTTCCAACGGATCTGTAAATAACTCTGCTGACGGATCAAGTGAAGCGGCTGTGGTGCTAGTGTTGGTGGTGTCGGCAGGCGGGCAAATGGTAACTGGAGAGGTGCTTGAAGCTAAGCTGGAGGAGGATGGTGCGTCTAGGTTCCGAGCGGGAGCTGTAGAAGATTGGGTGTCCTGTGTTAGCCAGTCAACCAAGTCCTCAGAACTGTTCAAGTTCAGGGTACGTTGCCTCTGAAAACTGGGCATTATTCTAGGGCCAAAGGGAATCACAGCACCACGACTATGACGGCCCCTGCGGGGTGGCCTGCCTCTGCCTGTCATTTTTTTTACGATTAGTGGTACTATGCGTGCTAACTACTGTGACACCAGATATGAGTGTCACTGCCCACTGGAAAAAGTTGGCAAACTAGATGCAATAGGCCTCACAAACATGCCTGTAGGCAGGCTACTGATATTCAATCGATTACAGTAAAAAAAGGGTTGTTTTATTTCACTGCACACTACGGTTGCACTAGATATGAGTGTCACTGTGCACTGGCAAAAGTTGGCAGACTAGATGCAATAGGCCTCACACACACGCCTTTAGGCAAGCTACTGATATTCAATTGATTACAGTAAAAAAAGGGTTGTTTGATTTCACTGCACACTACGGTTGCACTAGATATGAGTGTCACTGTGCACTGGCAAAAGTTGGCAGACTAGATGCAATAGGCCTCACACACGCCTTTAGGCAGGCTACTGATATTCAATCGATTACAGTAAAAAAAGCTTTGTTTGATTTCACTGCACACTACGGTTGCACTAGATATGAGTGTCACTGTGCACTGGAAAAAGTTGGCAGACTAGATGCAATAGGCCTCACACACACGCCTTTAGGCAGGCTACTGATATTCAATCGATTACAGTAAAAAAAGGGTTGTTTTATTTCACTGCACACTACGGTTGCACTAGATTTGAGTGTCACTGTGCACTGGCAAAATTTGGCAGACTAGATGCAATAGGCCTCACACACACGCCTGTAGGCAGGCTACTGATATTCAATCGATTACATTAAAAAAAGGGTTGTTTTATTTCACTGCACACTACGGTTGCACTAGATATGAGTGTCACTGCGCACTGGCAAAAGTTGGCAGACTAGATGCAATAGGCCTCCCACACACGCCTTTAGGCAGGCTACTGATATTCAATCGATTACAGTAAAAAAAGCTTTGTTTGATTTCACTGCACACTACGGTTGCACTAGATATGAGTGTCACTGTGCACTGGAAAAAGTTGGCAGACTAGATGCAATAGGCCTCACACACACGCCTTTAGGCAGGCTACTGATATTCAATCGATTACAGTAAAAAAAGGGTTGTTTTATTTCACTGCACATTACGGTTGCACTAGATATGAGTGTCACTGTGCACTGGCAAAAGTTGGCAGACTAGATGCAATAGGCCTCTTACACACGCCTGTAGGCAGGCTACTGATATTGAATCGATTACAGTAAAAAAAGGGTTGTTTTATTTCACTGCACACTACGGTGGCACTAGATATGAGTGTCACTGCGCACTGGCAAAAGTTGGCAGACTAGATGCAATAGGCCTCACACACACGCCTTTAGGCAGGCTACTGATATTCAATCGATTACAGATAAAAAAGGTTGTTTGATTTCACTGCACACTACGGTGGCACTAGATATGAGTGTGACTGCGCACTGGCAAAAGTTGGCAAACTAGATGCAATAGGCCTCACACACACGCCTTTAGGCAGGCTACTGATATTCAATCGATTACAGTAAAAAAAGGGTTGTTTTATTTCACGGCACACTACGGTTGCACTAGATATGAGTGTCACTGCGCACTGGCAAAAGTTGGCAGACTAGATGCAATAGGCCTCACACACACGCCTTTAGGCAGGCTACTGATATTCAATTGATTACAGTAAAAAAAGGGTTGTTTGATTTCCCTGCACACTACGTTTGCACTAGATATGAGTGTCACTGTGCACAGGCAAAAGTTGGCAGACTAGATGCAATAGGCCTCACACACACGCCTTTAGGCAGGCTACTGATATTCAATCGATTACAGTAAAAAAAGGGTCGTTTTATTTCACTGCACACTACGGTTGCACTAGATATGAGTGTCACTGCGCACTGGCAAAAGTTGGCAGACTAGATGCAATAGGCCTCACACACACGCCTGTAGGCAGGCTACTGATATTCAATCGATTACAGTAAAAAAAGGGTTGTTTGATTTCACTGCACACTACGGTTGCACTAGATATGAGTGTCACTGTGCACTGGCAAAAGTTGGCAGACTAGATGCAATAGGCCTCACACACATGCTAGCAGGCTGGCATATGCAATTAGATTACACAGAAAAAAGTAATAAGATAAAATAAAAAGGGATTTTTGTGTTGCTGTCCTTGCAGCAGATATCAAAGGTGTCCTTCAGGTGTGTAGTTAAAGCTAAATACACAGCCTGGCTATCTATTTCCCTATTAAATCAGTAGAAAAAAATAATAAAATAAAATAAATGATGTTCTAGCCCTAAAAAGGGCTTTTGGGGTTGCTTTCCTTGCAGCAGATATTAAAGGAGTCCTTCAGGTGTGTAGTTAAAGCTAAATACACAACCTGGCTATCTATTTTCCTACTAAATCAGCAGAAAAAAATAATAAAATAAAATAAATGATGTTCTAGCCCTAAAAAGGGCTTTTTTTGGTTGCTGTCCTTGCAGCAGATATCAAAGGAGTCCTTCAGGTGTGTAGTTATTTCTCCTCTCTCCACAATGCAGCTACAGAATTATTCTAAAATGGAGGCTGTCATACAGATGGAAGGCTCTGGAAGGGAGTGTATGCGGCTGATTGGCTGGAATGTGTCGGCTGACTGTAAGGTGCAGAGTCAAAGTTTCCTCAATGATAAAGAATAGGGGGCGGACTGAAAAGCCCATATGTTTGCCGTTCGTTGCGAACGCGAACATGCGAAAATCGCCGCAAATAGTTCTCCGGCGAACTGTTCGGTACATCACTACAGCCTATCCATATCACACCCCAAATACTGTAACCATCTCACCTTCTTTGCTTTCCTCTCCTCTTCTGTGCTCCCACGAGCTACTCTCCCTCCTCCAATCACAATCTCATTCCCTCCCCAACACTCATAAGCAGAAACATCACTGTAAGTCCCACTCCTATACTCTCTCACTCTCACTCCTCCTTCTCCTGTCCCATCCCTCCAATTTTCATCTTTTGAAGCTCATACTATTCACCTCTTCTCTCCTATCTCACTGCGTGTTGCTGTAATCTATCGCCCCCCAGGTACTCCCTCTCAATTTCTAGATCACTTTTGCGCCTGGCTCCCACACTTTCTTTCCTCCAACATTCCCACACTGATACTTGGTGACTTCAACATTGCCATTGACACCCCCACCTCCCCAGTGGCTTCCAAACTACTTGCACTCACCTCTTCCCTCTGCTTCTCACAACTTACAGATTTTTCAACTCACCATGCTGAACACTCTCTTGACCTTATTTTCACCAATATTAGCCATACTTCAAACCCAGTCATCCACCCTCTCCCTCTATCTGTCCATCACCTCCTTAACTTCAACCTCACCACATCTTCCTCCCATCACTCTTCTTCAACCCCAGCCACAATAACCCACAGAAACCAGCTAGAACTCTACCCTACACAGCTCTCTTCTGTGCTCCAACCTCTTCTCAGCACTATCACCCACCTCAACTGTCCTGACACTGCCACCTCACACTAAAACTCTACTCTCTCTTCCACCCTTGACACCCTTGCCCCCATTACTACACGCAGATGCCCTCAATCTCATCCACAACCATGGCACACTACACACACACATTACATTCAGAAGTGCTCCCGAACTGCTGAACAACTATGGAGGAAATCACGCTCCACAGTAGATTTCCTTCACTACAAGTTTATGCTACATTCCTACTCTCGGTATATGCTAATGCCTTGACGTCACATGCGCGCCACTTCAAGACGCCGGAAGGAGCAGAGGCCAGAGCAGGAGCCTCAGATGCAGGTAATTGAGGGGAAAGGGAGAGGGGGTTATTTAGAGGGGTAGAATGGGGGTGGTTAGAATGAGGGGGAGTTTAGAATGAGGAGGGGGTGGATTTAGAATGAGGGGGGATGAGGAGGGAGGTTGAGGAGGTGGTTGAGGATGGGGGGTTGAGGTTGAGGAGGGGGGTTGATATGGGAGGTTGAGGAGGGAGGTTGAGGAGGGAGGTTGAGAATGAGGAGGGAGGATGAGGAGGGGGGTTGAGGATGGGGGGGTTGAGGTTGAGGAGGGAGGTTGAGGAGGGGGTTGAGGATGAGGAGGGGGCTGAGGCTGAGGAGGGAGGTTGAGGATCAGGAGGGAGGTTGAGGAGGGGGTTTGGGGGAGGAGGAGGGGGTTTGAGGTTGAGGAGGGGGTTGATGAGGGGGTTGAGGATGGGGAGGTTGAGGAGGAGGGATGATGAGGAGGGAGGTTGAGGATAAGGAGTGGGGTTGAGGAGGGAGGTTGAGAATGAGGAGGGGGGAAGAGACACAGGGAAGGGAAAGGGGGGGAAGAGACACAGGGATGGGAGAGGGGAGAAGAGACACGGGAGAGATAGGGGGACACAAGAGGGGGCACAGAGGGCACAAGAGGGACACAGGGGGCAGCACATTTCCCACCCTCGGCTGATACCCGTCTCACTCATTTTACCCAGTATTTTGTGGTAAAATAGGTGCCTCGGCTTATACTCGGGTCAGCTTATACTCGAGTATATACGGTAGTACCTTTCAAGCCTGACCATCTAGGTTTATACAAATCACATATAATAGTTGTCGAACTGCCATTTGTCATCATGCTTGCAATAATAAAAAATAAAATAAAAACACATTTACACACAGCACAGGGGGAGAACCAGGAAGCCTGGGGGTGAGGTTGCAAGCTATTTTGAGCCTTATTTGATGTGTTTCGTCACTCGAAAAACGGCTAGAAAAAAGCAAGAAAAACTTAAAAACAATCTGAAACTGGATGAAAACGAGGGAGAGCAATGCCAGGCATGCGGGACTTAGAAAATATACAACTGCAAAGACACTAACACTTACACCAACAAAATATGACCTCGGAAAAATATGAATATAATGACCAAACCGAGGAAATCCAAAACCACAAAAAAAACAAGAAAAATAATATAAAAACATAAAAACACACTCACACACAGCACAGGGTGAGAGCCAGGAAGTCTGGGGGTGAGGTTGCAAATGATTTCAAGCCTTAGTTGATGTGTTTCGTCACTCAAAAATCATCTAAGCAAGAAAAAAAATGGTGGATAAAAAACGTAAATAATTCTGAAGCTGGATGAAAACAAGAATGAGCAAAGCCAGGCACGCAGGACTTAGAAAATACATGACACTAACACTAACACCAACAACGCCAGTCAGTGAGCGCCACACAAACATTCAGCACACCCATAGAGGAGAAAGATGGGACAGGGGAGATGCTGGAAAGAGACACATGGCATTCCCAAGAACAAAACTTGCAGGTTATTGATCTATCAGTACAGTAGGCGGGAGGAAAGGTTCGCAATGAGCGCCAAAGGTGCACAGAGAAGCAAAAGCCTCACATTGTGTGGCAAACAGCATTGCCTGGCTTACAATTTTATTGCCGTCTTTTTTAAAGGGTAAGTCGCCAATTAGTTTATAAAACTGGTATCCAAACATATGCAGTTTGCTAGATCTTTTGTTGTCCCGGCTGAGACTTGAAATATTTGTAATGGTACAGCCTAACTTTCCCTCCGAAAATGTAAGTAATCTAAATGATTTTAACTTTTTTATATTACCCAATGATAAAATAAATCAATTTACAAAATCCAATGTTAGGCTTTTCCTTGAAAAATCCCTGTAAGTTCTGCTATTTGTATTTATACTGAACATGAACAGCTTAGTAGAGCAGTTGTGTTTATTAATATAACTGTTCAGAATGTATTATTCTTAATCATATTAAGAAATTATGGTAAATTTCAAATCCGTATCACTTGACAGAGATTTTCCTTGGGAAAAAGGAATCATATGTTCACTAGCACTAGCATACCAAAGCAGAAACATAGTTGTATGTTTGCCAAAGATAATGAGACATCCCTGGAGATGTGTTTATAATATTTATTATTAATATTGAATGTTTAGTCTTCTGTACTAAAGAAGAGAACATGTACATTTAACCAGTGTTATAACATGCATTATTTAATGCTCAGGATTTATTAACTAGAATAGGAGCTTTCTTACTGATGATGTGAGACATCTGCAGTGATGTACCTCATTATTAAGCCATGATATGTACCTTATTAATAAAGTGTTAAGATACATCTCCCATCTCCATAGAACAACAAAAGATTTGTTGAGGTCTTCCCTAACTAGTGAGAAACATCTGATCTCATTGATTAAGATCAAACTCCTTGTCACAACTCTCAACCTCTTGTTCTCAGTCCTTACCTCCTCTTTATTTATGCAGTGTCATTAAGCCACCTGCTCCATATCTTTAGCAATAAATTGTGCATGTCTCTGTGTCTCTTTTGTGCATCACTTATCTGGCAAAATAGCTCAAGCACTGACACTCCAAATTACTTCTAGCTACAGCACTGCCTGATAGCTTGCAAACTGATTAGCAGTTCAGTAAGGGGTACAGTAGAATGAGAGGGAAGACAAGGGATAGAGAGAGGGGGTTTGTTATATAATTGTTGTGTTATTTTGTATTTGATGGCTAGTAGTTCCCCAGTGCATTCACAGAAGCATACAGTTACAAGATAAAATGCAAATGTCCTACCACCACATAAAGGAATCACAAATTCTTCTAGTGACCAACAGAGGCATTCGGTTACCCACCTAGGAATACAGAAATGTTTCAGACATGTATTGTATTCGTAATGCAGTGGTCCTTTAAGCTCTTAAAGTTATTGGTGTAACCCCAGTTACTACAGTAAATGAAACAATCAATTTACTTGCATGTGTTCTGCATTTGTGTATAGCAATTTTGAAGGTGTGGATTAACATAAACTATTGTAAGGTACTTTTACACGTTAATCCCATATATTTCCTTAACATTATTCAAAGTTCCAGGTAAAGTAATCTGATTTATGGCAATTCAAAGTTCCAGGTAAAGTAATCTAATTTATGGCAACATGTATCTGAACACATTTCTATAGATCATTAAACCAGTGAAGTATTTTGGATTTTAATAATGAGTTTCCCACCACAACTGAGCAACAGCTCTATTAAAGCAATAAAGCGATTAAAGCGACTGCTGGATGCACAGACCTAATGAGGTATTGCATGGAAATAGAGAGCATCCATCAAATCAACATTCAGAAACAATTTAAGTCTACTTTAAATATGCAATTACATTTTTATAATATAACAAACATTCAATTGCTTCTTAACCTGCCTGACCATGCTTTTAATATTAATTGAACTATATGACGGCAGTTGCATCAGATATCAATTTCTCAGTGTCTGACATACTCACAGATCTCTTGATAATGTCACTATTGTAACTCATTATAATATTTACAAACAGCATATTATATGTTTTATGAATATTTATATATTTGAATCAGATATAAACAAATCATAGAGGCCCATCGTTTAGGTTTGAGTCTAAATGTAAATTACTTCTTCACTTTGGTTCTGTTTTCAAAGCACCACTGCATGATGAAAAAACTCTATGGGTGAAAAATTTAGGTCTGGCAAAGATTATGAATATGTAAAAAAAACACCCTAAAGACACTTTGTTATAAAAACAAAGCATTTTCTTTCTCTACTGGTCCCTGGAGATATCCATGATACTTTGTTGGAGATTGTATGTAGGAAATGGGAGTTTACAGGAGCAGAGCTTGGACTTATATTTGTAACCTTCTTATTTCAGAACATAAAAAAGTGAAGGGAGTAGGAATGACATTTTAAATTCCCAATAATTTAACAAGTATCCCTCCCCTCCCCATTCTCCCCAAATAACTCTTTGGTGCAACAAAAAGTGTGCAGTGTATTTCTATGCATGAGAAGATTCTGAGTGCTTCATAGATATCAGACCCTTTTTAACATTTTACTGAGTTCAACACAGGAGGGGAAGCGCTTTGACTTTGGTGTCTTAGCGGAAGAATCAGAGTTGTGAGCCCTTCTTCTTTCCTTCTATCATCAGCTTGTGATTGATAAAGGAAGCCACAGCTGAACTTTGTGAAGGAGATTGGCAGTTTGACCTGTCTTTGAGATAGGATAATAAAGCGGATTTGATTAGTTTAGAAATAGTGATGTCGCAAACATAAAATTTTCGGTTCGCGAACCTCGAACGCGAACCGCCGCAAATGTTCTCGAAACGGCGAACCCGGCGAACCTCCAGAGACTTCAATGGGCAGGCGGATTTTAAAACCCACAGGGACTCTTTCTGGCCACAATAGTGATGGAAAAGTTGTTTTAAGGGGACTAACACCTGGACTGTGGCATGCCGGAGGGGGATCCATGTCAAAACTCCCACGGAAAATTACATAGTTGATGCAGAGTCTGGTTTTAATCCATAAAGGGCATAAATAACCTAACATCCCCCTCCATCATCATCCTCCCCTGTATCTCTTTACCCCCTCCCTCATCATCTTCCCCTGTGTCTCTTCCCCCCCTCCATCATCATCCTCCCCTGTGTCTCTTTCCCCCCTTCCTCATGACCCTCCCCTGTATCTCTTTACCCCTTCCCTCATCATCCTCCCCTGTGTCTGTTTCCCCCCTCCCTCATCACCCTCCCGTGTCTCATCCCCCCTCCTTCATCATCCTCCCACCTCCATCATCATCCACCCCTGTATTTCTTTACCCCCTCCCTCATCATTCTCCCCCGTGTCTCTTCCCCCCTCTATCATCATCCTCCCCTGTGTCTCTTTCCCCCCTCTCTCATCATCCTCCCCTGTGTCTATTTTCCCCCTCCCTCATCATCTTCCCCTGTGTCTCTTCCCCCCCTCCATCATCATCCTCCCCTGTGTCTCTTTCCCCCCTTCCTTATGACCCTCCCCTGTATCTCTTTACCCCTTCCCTCATCATCCTCCCCTGTGTCTGTTTCCCCCCTCCCTCATCATCCTCCCCTGTGTCTCTTCCCCCCTCCCTCATCATCCTCCCCCCTCCCTTGATGATAAGGGGGGGAAGAGACACAGGGGCTAAGTGTGAGGGGTGTTAGGGTAAGTGGTGTTAGGGATAAGGGTGAGGGGGTTAGGTGTTATGGTGAGGGGTGTTAGGGCTAAGTGTGAGGGGTGTTAGGGTGAGGGGTGTTAGGGATAAGTGTAAGGGGTGTTAGGGTGAGACATGTTAGGAATAAGTGTGACGGGTGTTAGGTCTTAGGGATAAGTGTGAGGGGTGTTAGGGTTAGGTGTTAGGGTGAGGGGTGTTAGGGATAAGTGTGGGGGGTGTTAGGGTGAGGGATATTAGGGTTAGGTGTTAGGGATAAGTGTGAGGGGTGTTAGGGTTAGGGCAAGGGGTGTTAGGGATAAGTGTGATGGGTGTTAAGGTAAGGGATGTTAGGGTTAGGTGTTAGGGTAAGGGGTGTTAGGAATAAGTGTGACGGGGTATTAGGGTTAGGTGTTAGGGTGAGGGGTGTTAAGGATAAGTGTAAGGGGTGTTAGGGTGAGGCATGTTAGGAATAAGTGTGAGGGGTGTTAAGTCTTAGGGATAAGTGTGAGGGGTGTTAGGGTTAGGTGTTAGGGTGAGGGGTGTTAGGGATAAGTGTGGGGGGTGTTAGGGTGAGGGATGTTAGGGTTAGGTGTCAGGGATAAGTGTGAGGGGTGTTAGGGTTAGGGTAAGGGGTGTTAGGGATAAGTGTGAGGGGTGTTAGGGATAAGTGTGAGGGGTGTTAGGGTTAGGTGTTAGGGTGAGGGGTGTTAGGGATATGTGCGATGGGTGTTAGGGTGAGGGATGTTAGGGTTAGGTGTTAGGGATAAGTGTGAGGGGTGTTAGGGTTAGGTGTTAGGGTGAGGGGTGTTAGGGATATTCAATTGCTCCAGGTCGCTAGTTGCGAACCTGCAGCCAGCTTCCACTGGTTCAGAGCAAGTGCGATGGGTGTTAGGGTGAGGGATGTTAGGGTAAGGGGTGTTAGGGATAAGTGTAAGGGGTGTTAGGGTTAGGGTGAGGGGTGTTAGGGATAAGTGTGAGGGGTGTTAGGGTTAGGGTGAGGGGTGTTAGGGATACGTGTGAGGGGTGTTAGGGTGAGGGATGTTAGGGTTAGGTGTTAGGGATAAGTGTGAGGGGTGTTAGGGTTAGGGTAAGGGGTGTTAGGGATAAGTGTGAGGGGTGTTAGGGTTAGGGTGAGGGGTGTTAGGGATAAGTGTGAGGGGTGTTAGGGTGAGGGGTGTTAGGGATAAGTGTGGGGGGTGTTAGGGTGAGGGATGTTAGGGTTAGGTGTTAAGGATAAGTGTGAGGGGTGTTAGGGTTAGGGTAAGGGGTGTTAGTGATAAGTGTGAGGGGGGTTAGGGTGAGGGGTGTTAGGGATAAGTGTGAGGGGTGTTAGGGTTAGGTGTTAGGGTGAGGGGTGTTAGGGATAAGTGTAAGGGGTGTTAGGGTGAGGCATGTTAGGAATAAGTGTGAGGGGTGTTAGGTCTTAGGGATAAGTGTGAGGGGTGTTAGGGTTAGGTGTTAGGTTGATGGGTGTACACAGGTGGTGGGTCATAGTTTAGCAAAGGTTTGAGTACCATCAACACAGACAATGTCTTTATTATTAATTCTCATTGTTTCTGCAGTAATGTTGGAATCTGGTTTAGATTTGACAAAGGTATTCAATTTATCAGACAAGTCAGATCATCCTTGTAAATCACACACTTATCAGTAGTAGCTGATACAGCACCATCTAACCCATTATTATGCCAGTTAGGTCCAATTGGGATGCATGTTTGAATGGAAATAAAGGAGAAAATATGGAAACATGAGTTATTTTCCCTTCTTCCTCTTGATAATTATTTTGAAATTAAGGAAGATGGAAGAAGGATGATTTAACGAAGGAAGAAAAAGAAGGAAAAATGAGGAATAGACAGATTCCTAAGACTTTGGCTGCACACGTACATTTTGATGGCTAGCATTTTTTTGAGCAATTTCCCTAAAATTGTTCTTCCATTTATTGCTACCTAGAAGAAATTGGCAGCATTCATAGAGTTTATGGTGGAATGGCCTGTAATAATTATTAACTTTTATTTGTAATGCGCCAACAGATTCTGTAGTACTATACAGGGGATAAGAACAAGGAAATATTCAATATACAGTATTGTTAACTGTAGAAAATGGAGGGCCCTGTTTTGAGGTTCCAGTCTTGTTAAAAGTGTTTTTTTTCAAAGCACCCTACAAGAGTGGAAACTCGCTACTTTAAATGTAAAGGGAATGGAACCTAGAGAAGAGCAGAAAATGAATAGCAAGCTTAGGGAGGAAGGAAGTGAGACTTACATAGGAAGGAAGTTGTGAAAATGTTGAAGGTTATTCATTAGTTAGAGACACATAGTTTAACCACAGCTTGAATAAAATTAGCTCATGGGAGAATAAAAGAGGAGTGGAGGGCATAAGCGGTGAGATGGTTATGTTGGAGAAAAGCAGGGAAAGAGTTAAGAAGAAGAGCCAGAGGAAAAGGCACAGGAAGAAGAAGGAGGAGGATACATTGTGTAAAGGGTTAATATCAATAGTTAGCAGATGCTGCTAATTAGTCAGGTGTAGAGGATCTGTGTGACTCAGTAAGTTAGGGCTAAACATGGTTGGGTTGGGTGAGGGTCAGGGGGGAGTGAAGTGGGATCAGTAAGAGAGATCAGAAAGCAGGCTGCAACGAAATGGATATAGTTTAGGATGAGATAGTTAAAGCAATTAACACATGGCTTTGGGAGTCAATGCAAATGGTGGAGGAGGGAACAGAGGTGAACAAATATATCTAGATAAAGTTACTATTAGCCACATTAAATTTCCCTAATGTGTAAAACCATATCTCGTAACGTAGCCACAGGACTTATGGCTATTAAATTGGCCACTTAAACCAGCCCGCCGACAACTTGCGGGGTAGGAACGAGAAAACCCTATGGGACATGAGAATTCAACTTATGAGTCTGCAAAGCCCGTAAATCTGTCAAGCCCGTAACCGACACAATCCAATTGCAATATTAAATTGCATTGAAATAATTGGCGTTCAACCTCGTAACCCACAAATGGAGCCAAGAAGCCAACTAGTGCAATAGAGGACTCGCAAGCGGGGTTAAGTCCAATACGTAGCACATTATATATATCTCTCAGAGGACCAAAAGTACACGACAGGAGAGGCTCGCAATAAGCGCTGAAGGTCCTCACAGTACAAAACGGTTTACATTGTCTATCAAACAGCGTTCCCATGCCTTGAAATTTTATTGCCCCGTCATTTTTGACGGGCAAGTCGCTAGTATATATATAATCACAATTATTAATAATCAGTAACAATGCCAGTGAAACTCCAGTTTTCCAGCTACCTTAGCTTAGCTGTGGTGATGTTAGGAGCCAGGTATTAGACAGAGAGATCAGAAAGCAGGCTGCACGGAAATGGATATAGTTTAGGATGAGATAGTTAAAGCAATTAACACATGGCTTTAGGAGTCAATGCAAATGGTGAGGGAGGGAACAGAGGTGAACAAATATATTTAGATAAAGTGACTATGTCAGTAGATATAATAACAGATATATAATCATAATCACATATAATCGTTACAGTAATTGCGAATTTGTCGGTAAAGCTATGTTAAAAGTTACGGGCTTGCGCAATGAGCAAGAAGAAGATTTTTTTTTTTAAAGGCTTCAAATTGGAAGACCCTTTTGAGCTTGGGGAAATTGATAAATTTTCAAAGCACACAAATGGTTTCCGACCCATATAGCACAGAGCAGGGAGAGGTTGTAGAAAGACATAAGTGGGGGGAAAGAGACACAGGGGTGAGAGAGGGAGGGAAAGATATATATATATATATATATATATATATATATATATATATATATATATATATATATACATAATCAAAATATACATTAAGATGATCTGATTGCCCATGAGGGCATTTCAATCATATTCATGTTATTAACTGATGTGAATGTAAGGGTTGCACATTTTGTGTTCAGAAAGTAATTTTGCTCTCCTAATTTCTGTATTGTATTGTTCCTAAATTAATGGAAAACCATATATATTTGGCGCCAGTATACTCAAGACATATATTATAACTTTATATCTTCATGACTCATTTTATTTAAGATGCAAAATACAAAAAAATTTTTTTTCATGCATTCCCCAGTTTTATTATATTTTTTTGCACATTTCATACAATCTAAAAAAATATATTAGAACATAACTGAACTTATTAGAAAAAAACAATATATCATTACCATATGTAAGTTGAAAAATGTTCATAGGAATCACGCTTAAAATATGTCTGTCTGCGGGGTTCCTAAAAAATCTCCAAACTACTGGTACTATATGGGTTAAGCAAAATTATTAAAATTAGAATGTAACTTGAAAACACAGGGGCACATTCAATTGCAAGCCCGTAACTAGTTTGCAGATGACCGCATGTCTGCGAATGAGTTGCGAGCTCTTGTTGGTCTCCGTTTGCAAGGCTATTCAATTGCTCCAGGTCGCTAGTTGCGAACCTGCAGCCAGCTTCCACTGGTTCAGAGCAGTTGTGGGAGAGAACCGTAACCATTCAATGAGCCCGTAACTGCCCATTACAAATCGGCCAGTAGAAAATAAGACTGTCATAAATACGGCAGTAAAACAAGGAGGTTACGTATCAATCAATCACATTCGAGGATCAGATATGTGATCGGACTCGTACAACTTTAAAACTAAAGAATTATGAAAATGAATGCCAGTACTGTTCTGGTCTATATGGGTGGCCTGATATGTATTAAATCATTCTTACCCGAGAACATTTAACCCCAAAATGACACAAAAAAATAAAACATGTAGGATTTTCTCCTCCATTTATGGTTTATGAGTGTGGATACGTTTCTGAGCTTGGGTAACTGAATAGTGATTTGCGATTTTAGCCCTGCGAAACTGACACATCAAAGGTTTCTGAATGGTGTAAGTTACGAGTTGGACGGACAACATTTTTTAGCAAAAAAACACCAACTGTGAAGCAAATTTGACTGCGACATCCACTTGCGAGCTCGGATCTGAAAATCGCAGCAATTAAATGAGGCTCACACTGTTTAAAGGCACATCTAAATGAGCTACATTTCTGCAATCCTTAGGCAAAAAGCAGCTTACAGTTGTACTCAAAAGTTTGCAAACCCTTGGCAAATTTGTAACATATGTACCAAAACATGAGTGAGCAGGCAAAACACATTTCTTTTTTTTTTTATGGGATTCATATTCAATTGTAGGTTATAACAGAATGGCACAATCATAAAACAAAACATGGCAACAAAGAAAAAAATGAAATGACGCTGTTCAAAAGTTGGCATATCCTTAGTTCTTAATACTGTGTATTGCCCCCTTTAGCATCAATGACAGCGTGCAGTCCTTTGTAATAGTTGTCTGTGAGTCCCCTAATTCTTGCAGGTGGTATAACTGCCCATTCATCTTGGCAAAATGCCCCTAGGTCATGCAAAGTCTTTGGTCGTCTTGCATGAACCGCATGTTTGAGATTTCCCCAGAGTGGATCGATAAAATTAAGGTCAGGAGACTGTGATGGCCACTCCACAACCTTCACCTTTCACTGCTGTAACCACTGGAGGGTCAACTTGGCCTTGTGCTTAGGGTCATTATCATGCTAGAAAGTCCAAGAGCGTCCCATGCGCAGCCTTCATGCAGAAGAATGCAAATTGTCTGCCAGTATTTTCTCATGACCTTGCCATCAATTTTCACAAGATTCCCCATGCCTTTAGAGCTCATCCCCCCCCAAAAAAATATCAGTGAGCCACCACCATGCTTCACAGTGGGGATGGTATTCCTTTCACTATTGGCCTTGTTGACCCCTCTTTAAACATAGCGCTTATGGTTGTGTCTCATCACTCCAAATTACAGTGTGCCAGAAGCTGTGAGGCATGTCAAGGTGTTGTCGGGCATATTGTAACCAGGCTTTTTTGTGGCATTGGAGCAGTAAAGCCATCTTTCTGGCAACGTGAGATGTAGCTAATTTTTGTTCAAGTATCGTATTTTGCCCCTTGAAACAACCACACCATCTTTCTCCAGAGAAGCATGTATTTCTCCTTAGGTTACCTTTGGGTTTTTCTTTGTATTCTGAACAATTCTTCTGGCAGTTGTGGCTGAAATCTTTCTTGGTCTACCTGATCTTGGCTTGGCATCAAGAGATCTCTGAATTTTCTGCATAAGTGATTGAACAGTACTAAATGGCATTTTCAATGCTTTGGATATCTTTTTCAATCATTTTCCACCTTTATGAAGTTCCATTAGCTTGTTACGCAGGTATTTTGATAGTTCTTTTCTGCTCCCCATGGCTCAATACCTGCTCAGTGCATCCATGTAAGAGCTAACAAACTAATTGACTATTTATACACAGACATTAATTTCAATGTAAAAAGCCACAGGTGTGGGAAACTAACCTTTAAATGCAATTTTACCTGTGTGTGTGTCACCTTATGTGTATGTAACAAGGCCAAACATTCAAGGGTATGTAAACTCTTAATCAGGCCCCTTGGGTGATTTCTGTTAATATTATGATTTAAAAGGTGCCAAACAACTATGTGATAATAAATGGCTTCATATGAGCACTAAACTTTTGAGCACAACTATGTGTATGTTGCAAATTTGATAAAACATTGTATTTTTATTTATATCTGAAAATCCTTCTAATGATTATGTTGACACCCTCAGTGGTGGCTAAACAAGCCCCTGTTCCCAACCCAAACAGCATGTAGCAGTTTTTAAATCATTACATACCCTGTATGCCTTCCTCAGCCAATAGGAGAGCACTGATGTCAGCCCTGATGTCACTGCTTGGGATGTGCTTACTGTCTGCTCTCTGTCTGTCCTGCCCATGCCTTTCACCATAGATACACTACATTTCCCAGACTGCTTTTCAGCACAGTCAGGAACCCAGAGTAAATTCAAGAGTTTCAGCTAACCTGAATGGTCAAAACAAATTATTATTATTATTGTAGATGTTATGTTAATTTAGCCTGGGTTTGAAGGGTATGAACCCTTATTTACACCTGTCAGAAATTACAAGATATTTTGCAAACTTCAAGTTAAGTGTTGAAAGGTTTATTTGGGGATTTTTTCATGCAAAAACATTTTTGCCTACACTCCTAATTCTCCTCTATCAGATGCATTCATAAGCCAGATCACTTAGATATGCCTTTAAGTGACAAAACTGTTTTGTTAATGCTGAATGGGCTAACCAAGTTGTTTTTCATGTACATTTATGGAACAGTTTATTGTTGGTCCTTGTGATGGTTTTCAAGGAAAGTATGTCGAACATGGTAAGAAAATGGATCATGATGGGATGTGGAAGAGGATAAATGAGGTGAGACTAAGTGTACACATTAGTACATAAGATAGATTTTTTGTACATTTTACATGAAGTTTATATACATTATTCAAATCAGTACATAAATAAGTAATATTTGAATATGACAGTCTTCAAAACTGAATATTAAAAGCCAATTAAAGAAATGTAGCGATGAGATTTTTGGCATTTAAATACTTGAGAATGACTGGTATACTGTACAAAGAAACTGCAGAAGTAGAACAGTGAGGTAGATCTATTTAAGCTACACATAAAAAAAAACATTATATATTGTTAATTTGCCTCTTAATTTGTCTCTTATCTGACTTTGTTAGATGTTTTACTAACATGAGTATCCCTTTTATATGTGTGTTTATACTTTCCCACAAGCATTTGTGTATTTTCAAATGTTGTTTTATCAGTGATTAGGAACAGTATCTTGTAACAAATTGATTATATATTTGTTATTAAATTAGAGAATCTTAGACTAAAGGAGCATGAAAAGGGGGTCTTTCTATGGAGTATAGTTGCTTTAATCCTCAGTCTCTGTAGTTTACCTATTAATTATTCATGGATGATTTAAAATCTATTCTGCTTTTTTTCTGAAATTTTCTCCATCCTGATATTTCAGTACATTTATATTTAATGTGGATATTCACTTTGTATCATATACCGTATTTTTCCATCTATAAGATGCCCCCATGTACAAGATGACACCTATTTTTGGAGCCCAAAACTCAAGAAATAAATACCGTATATACTTGAGTATAAGCCGACCTGAGTATAAGCCGAGGCACCTATTTTACCACAAAATAATGGGTAAAATGAGTGACTCGAGTATAAGTCGAGGGTGGGAAATGTGATGCCCCCTGTGTCCCTTTTGTGCCTTCTGTGTCCCCCTCTCTCTCCCGTGTCTCTTCTCCCCTCTCCCTTCCCTGTGTCTCTTCCCCCCCTCTCCCTTCCCTGTGTCTCTTCCCCCCTCCTCATTCTCAACCTCCCTCCTCAACCCCACTCCTCATCATCAACCTCCCTCCTCATCATCCCTCCTCATCCTCAACCTCTCTCCTCAACCACCTCATCCTCAACCCCTTCCTCCTCAACCCCCCATCCTCATCCTCGAGCCCCCCATCCTCAACCCCCTCCTCAACCCCCTCCTCAACCTCAACCCCCCTCCTCATCCTCAACCCTCTCCTCAACCTCCCTCCTGAACCTCAACCCCCTCCTCATCCTCAACCTCCCGCCTCCACCCCCCCCATCCTCACAAGACGGGGTTAGAGAGACACGGGGGGATACAAGGGGGTTTAGAGAGACATGTGGGGGTGAGTGACTTAAAAAAGGGGCTGAAAAACTCAGGTTATATTCGAGTATATATGGTAAGTATGCAAATGTGTATTTTATACGTTTTTATTGTGTTACACATATATTTAAGGGCACTTCCTGTCATGATTTTCACTGATTTCCATTCCAACTCAATATCCTTGTGATCACATCACTTATTACTCAGTCGCAATGTGCAAATGCATTTTTCCTGTTTAACACAGGGATCACAAAGGTATTGAGCTGGAATGGAAATCATTGAAAATCATGACAGAAAGTGCCCTTAATTATATGTGTAACACAATAAAAACCTATAAAATACACATTGTTATGCACACGCGCAGTGTAATGTGATCTAATTGGAACAAGCATTTCCAATACGTTCAGTCTTGTCTCCTGCCTTAAATCTAGTGGCCTGATGCAGCATTAAAGTACCAGACCAGGGTATATAAATGCAACATTCCGTGTATAATACGACACCCCTAATTTAGACTTAAAATATTGGCAAAAAATACTGTCTTATACACGGAAAAAAATTGTAATTTGTACATCTGAGAGAGCTAAAGAGTCACTGTATTTAAAATGTATCAAATATAATGCAGTCTCTATTTATTACCTGTTATATGCATTTATGCTGCCATTTTGGTTTCCACTAATCAACTGAAGTTGGAGGATAAAGCTTCACCTAAGATAAAATAGTATTAAAACTAAAGATGTTGGGGAAATGTATGATATGGCAATTATTTGATTCAAAACATTTATTATAACACTAGCGACTTGCCACACATTGCGAGCCCCCCCCCCCCAAACTGCCTGCCTCGCAATGAGTGCCTTCCGCGCCTATAGCAGGCCTTGGAATGAGCGCTTTCGCCGCCAAGCGCAAGCCTCTCCAAGAGCACTTTCGGGGCTCATTTTGAGCCTCTCCCTCCCTTTACTTTACTGGCCTCGCGATGAGCGCCACTGGCAAAAGGCGCTCATTGTGAGCCTCTCCCCCCCTCTACCTCTCCCACCCTCTACTTGATGGGAGGAGCTCATTGCGATCATCTCCCCCTCTACTTTACTGGCCTTGCAATGATCGCCCCACCCCTCTACCTATCCTACCCTCTACTTGACGGGAGGAGCTCAATCCGAGCCTCTCCCCCTCTACTATACAGGCACCTTCGGCTCTCATCACGGGCCTCACAATGAGTGTATTCAATGCTCATTGTGAGCCTCTCCCCTTATTTACCTCTCCCACCCTCTACTTGATGGGAGGCGCTCATTGCGAGCCTCTCCCCCCTCTACTTTACTAGCCTTGTGATGAGCACCTTTGGCATTCATCATGGGCCTCGCAATAAGTGCCTTTGGTGCATATTGTGAGCCTCTCCCCCCCTCTACTTGATGGAGGCACTCATTGCAAGCCTTTCCCCCCTCTACTTCCTCTCCCTCCCCTGTGTCTCTTCCCCCTCTCCCTTCCCATTTGTCTCTTTCCCCCCTCTCACTCCCCTGTGTCTCTTCCCCTTTTCCCTCACCTATATCTCCCCCTCAGCCTCCCATGTGTCTCTTTCCCCCGTCTCCCTCCCTTATGTCTCCTTCACTCGATCTCCCTCCCCTGTGTCTCTTCTCCCTCCCCTGTGTCTCTTCTCCCTCCCCTGATTCTATTCCCCCCCTTTGTCTCTTGCCCCCTCTCCCTCCCCTGTATATCTCCCACCTCTCCCTCCCCTGTATCTCTTCCCCTTCTCCCTCCCTTTGTCTCTTCTCCCTCCTCAGTGTCTCTTTCCCCCTCTCACTCCCTTGTGTCTTCTTCCCCCCATCTCCCTCCCCTGTGTCTCTTCCTCCCTCTCCCTCACCTGTATCTCTCCCCCCTCTCCCTCCTCTGGATCTCTTCTCCCTCTCCCTCCCTGTGTCTCTTCTCCCTCCACAGTGTCTCTTTCCTCCTCTCCCTCCCTTGTGTCTTCTTCCCCCCATCTCCCTCCCCTGTGTCTCTTCCCCATCTCCCTCCCCTGTCTCTCTTGCCCACTCCCCTCCCCTGTCTCCCCTCTACTTGATGGGAATCACTCATTGCAAGCCTCTCCCCCTCTACTTCTTCTCCCTCTCCTGTGTCTCTTCCCACCCTCTTTCTCCTCCTCTCCCTCCCCTGTATCTCTCCCCCTCTGCCTCTCATGTTTCTCTTTCCCCCTTCCCTCCCTTGTGTATCCTTTCCCCATCTCCCTCACCTGTGTCTCTTCCCCTCTCTCCCTCCCCTGTGTCTCTCTCCCTCCCCCGTGTCTCTTCCCCCTCCTTCTCTCCCAACCCTCTCCATCACCTGTGTCTCTTCCCCTCTTCTCCCTCCCCTAGGTCTCATCCCCTCTTCTCTGTGTTTCTTTCCCCCTTCCTTTGTGTCTCTTCCCCCCATCTCCCTCCCCTGTGTCTCTTCCCCCCTCTCCCTCCCCAGTGTCTCTCTCCCTCTTCTCTTTGTCTCTCCCCCCTGTGCCCCCCATCTCCTTCATCTGTGTCTCCCCACTCTCCCCACCCATGTCTCTTCCCCACCACCTCTCTCCCCTGTATCTCTTCCCCCCTCGTCCCTCCCCTTTGTCTCTCCCTTACTATTAAAAAGGGATCTAAGAGAAGCAACTATGTGCTATGTCCAGAAATATGTGAGTTTTTAGAAGCTACTTAGAATTTATTGTCTACAAATACTGGCCAGTTACTAAATAAAACAAAAGAAACCCTTATAATTGGGGCCTACATTAACTCCTCATTAACCCATGTACCTATCGAAGCTAGGAATATGCTGAGCATGACCAAGGGCATAAGTGGGTCATGTGTTATTTTGCTTGATTTAATGTAACTTGCTTTAAAGCAAGAAACAAGTTGTAGCATCCTGCTATGATAGAGATTATAAACATACTAAAGATCACAATTGCACTGTCAGAGTGAACAGAACCACACACTGGAGAAACTACACAGTTGCTAAGATGACATTTAGCTTGAGCTAACAACAAAATATAAGATGCATAGTCAGAAAGTAACAAGTAAAGCTGTCTAGTGATTGTAAGGTAACAGAGAATAAGATAGTGCTGTAAGATGTTGATGAGATAGTGAAAGATATATTAAGTTGGCCATGCCATGTTTTAGTTAGAAGCTCATTAGACCTCCTTAGGAAACGCAAGAGGGAATGGATAGCTAAAAACATCTGCTTTCATTTTGCAGAAAGAGTCCTGACAGATCGATTGAAAGCTTCCCACAGAATTGCATGAGGCATTGGTCAAATGGGTTATTTTCTACTAATGTTGAGGTGCTGAATTCAAAGAAGGACATGAAAATACTGCAGGACATACTAGTTTTTTTTGTTTTATTATAGGCCTTCTTGTATTATATATATATAAAAAAATATGGGTATCCAAAAATGAAATTATGATTTTTTTCATGAAATCACATTTATTTTCAGAATGTTTACAGACTATGTCAAAGCTAACTAGCATACATTTTCAATGCTAACCATGGAAATCTGTAAAAAAGAAAGATGTAAATCCATGTTTACACTTGCAAGGTTTTCATTCTTTCTTTTATGTGTTGAAGTGTCTTCCTTCTGCAAAAACCAAAGGTAAAAGCCCATCATGGTTGGAATACTTTTATAAATCTCTCTGCCATGGTTCAGATATCCTTGTGATATCTCTACACCTGTTCATCTCTGACTGCTCTTAGGTTCTCTGGAAAATAGTCAAGATGTGAATGCAAAAAGTGGATCTTGAATGAGCTAAAGGTAGTTTTCCTTTTTATGGATCCCCAGAAAACCCTTTACCACAGATGTGAATGATTTCCATGCAACAAACTCCTTCTGATTACATTTTTCTGAAAAGTTGTTATCATTCATTTTTTTTGCTCAGTGGACCAACAAAAAAAAAACCTACTTTGAATTTAGCATCACTTAGGTGTGGAAAATGTTGTACCCTTAGAAGATTTCACTCCTGAAGTTTTGAAAAGCTCATCTTGTTGTTTTGATAGGCCTAAATCTTGTACAAGATCATTAAGTGAATTTTGCTATATGACGTGAGGCCCACATTTTAAACAGTGCTTAGGGTCTGGAACAATTTCAGTGATGTGTGCAGTTCAATGTCAGTCTCTGATGACGTTTTCTGGAAGCTTTGGTATGGGAATACATTCACCATAAGGAACTGGCTTTTAGTCAACCATATATATGGATACTCAATATTGTGCTTTTTCTTTTTTGAAAAGCCTCCTGTTTTAGTCAAACAAAAATAGAAATCATCTGGTTGGCTCATATGAAAGCATGGGAACTGCAGAGGGCATGTATATTTTCTTCCCTTTCCCCTCTTCTGGCAAGCTAACATAGCATGTACTACAGCACACATGAGGTTGTCAGTTTTTGAAGTTAAGAGATTGGTTACTTCTTCCTGACAGAAAGTGGGAGGAAACACGTTTGGCCAACTACATCAACTATAGTATCCCTGCAGAAACTAACAGTTACTTAATATTGAACTAAAATATAAAAAATAATATGCGGTGGCCTTTTTTAAAGCCCTGATGTGAATTCAGCACCAAAAAAATAATAAAGTGCATCTAATATATTATTTATAACTTGAGCGTCTGTTCATTTCCATTATAGTTATAGGCGGAATAAAAAGAGCATAAGTAGGAAGATATTCTGCTGATGTATTGCTTGTGGAGATAAGCAGAAGCAATACACTCTCTGGTCTTACCTACATTTCCTAATATATTACCCTAAATAGAGAATAAGTCCACCATGGGGTCCCAATGGACCTCTATAGTGCCTATCCCATATGGGGCCCAATGCACCCCCAACTGCCCTATCATTATCTCCAACAGGACCCTATTGACCCATATTTCACCTTTATTAACCCCCTATCATGGTGTCCAAAGGATATGCATGGTATACCATCATTTCAGCAAAGGTGTCCTTATAAATTCCATGGCACCCTAATCATTACCTTATCATATGTATCCTTATGGACTCCATCGACCCATCTCCTCATAATGAGCTCATAGTTCCAAACACTACCCCCCCCAAAACTCCCTACCCTCAACTAAGTACACAAAATAATAAATCAGTATATTATAAAAAAAATATTGAAAATAAAAAATAGAAATACCATTAACATAATAAAAAAAATTACAAATAAAATAAAAAATAAAAAATACTGAAAAAAATAATAAACCTGTTAGGAAAAATGGGTTAATTAATGCATTGCCCTCTTTCAATGAACCATCCTGCCATGTCCCAAAATGATCAGCAACTTCTTGATCCTCATTCTTCAGAACTGGATAAGTGGGCATGTCCAATGTTGATTGAAGTAATTGGTGCTGTCTTGGGTCATCCATGGAAAAGGTGCACTAACACAGTTTTTCTAGGCTTATGATTGGCTGAAATATGTGTTAAACTGATTTGAGCAATTACATTTTTTTAAATCTGAGTGCCTACTCAATAGCCAGCTAGATAAGTTAACATGTTACCAATCAAAACACTCTATTTTTTCTATTTTAATTGGTTAATGTAGCCACCAATCAGAAAAGAGGATTAATAATAGCGTTGACCTGATATGATTGGCTGTTGTAAGAAACATAGTATAGTTGATATATAAATAGAATGGCATAACATTAATTAAAAGTACAGATTACAGTGTGTGTGTGTGTGTGTGTGGGGGGGGGGGGGGCAGTATTTGATCCCCTGCTGATTTTGAACATTTGTCCACAGACAAAATAATTAGTACTATATAATTTTAATGGTAGGTGTATTTTAACAGTGAGAGAAAAGTTATAAATTGACTTGCAGGTCAATGAGTGAAATAAGCATTTGATCCCCTATCAATCAGCAAGAGTTCTGTCTCCCAGGTGTCTTTGATACAGGTAAGGAGCTGAGATTAGGAGTACTCTCTTCAGCTCATTACCTGTATAAAAGACACCTGTCCACACCTGGCTGGAATGGGCTACAAGACCATCGCCAAGCAGCTTGGTGAGAAGGTAACAACAGTTGGTGCGATTATTCGCAAATGGAAAAAAAAACAAAATAACTGCCAGTCTCCCTTGGTCTGATGCTCCATGCAAGATCTCACCTTGTGGAGTTTCAATGATCATGAGAACGGTGAGGAATCAGCCCAGAACTACACAGGAGGATCTTGTTAATAATCTGAAGGCAGCTGGGGCCATAGACACCAAGAAAACAACTGGTAACACACAACGCCATAAAGGACTGAAATCCTGCAGCGCCCGCAAGGTCCCCCTGCTCAAGAAAGCACATGTACAGGCCCATCTGAAGTTTGCCAATGAGCATCTGAATGATTCAGAGGAAAACTGGGTGAAAGTATTATGGTCAGATGAAACCAAAATTGCGCTCTTTGGCATCAACTCAACTTGCTGTGTTTGGAGGAGGAGGAATGCTGCCTATGACCCCAAGAACACCATCCCCACCATCAAACATGGAGGAGGAAACATTATGCTTTGGGGGTGTTTCTGCTAAGGGGACTGGACAACTGCAGAGCATCAAAGGGACGATGGACGGGGAGATGTACCGTCAAATCTTGGGTGAGAACCTTTTTCCCTCAGCCAGGGCATTATAAAAAATGTTGTGGATGGGTATTCTAGCATGACAATGACCCAAAACACACAGCCAAGGCAACAAAGGAGTGGCTCAAAATTAAGCACATTAAGGTCCTGGAGTGGCCTAGCCAGTCTCCAGACCTTAATCCCAAAGAAAATCTGTGGAGAGAGCTGAGGGTTCTAGTTGCCAAAAATCAGCCTCCAAACCTTGATGACTTGGAGAGGATCTACAAAGACAAATGGGAAAAATCCCTCCTGAGATGTGTGCAAACCTGGTGGCCAACTACAAGAAACGTCTGACCTCTGTGATTGCCAATAGGGGTTTTGCCACCAAGTACTAAAACAAAGCGGTCAAATACTTACAGTATTTCCCTCATTGACCTGGAAATCAAGTTATAACTTTTTTGACATGCGTTTTTCTTGAATTTTGTTGTTGTTGTTGTTCTGTCTCTCACTGTTAAAATACACCTATCATTAAAATTATAGACTGATCATTTCTTTGTCAGCGGACAAACGTTCAAAATCATCAGGGGATCAAATACTATTTCGCCCACTGTATATAACAGTTCTCAGTAGAGTTTTAACTGGTGCTATAGGTGTTGATTTTATACGTAGGGTTTAGGCTCACCGAAAGTGCCAAGAGGGCTTTATAAAGAACACATAGCATTAGGCAATATTATCTATAAGAGCCATATAATCAAATTTCAGGAAGAAACATAAGTAGAATAGGGAACATGTCACATATAGCAATCACTTTTTTTTTTTTTTTTACGAGCAGCATGTAAAAGCTAAGTCTTACGTGGGATTTTGACTGGGAGCCACTTAATCAAGTCTATACTCATTTATCCACATGGGTGGCTAAACGTTACTATTTATCAAACAAAACTAAATCACTGACAGACTCACTGACTCTGTAGAGGGCTTTTTTTTTTACAGTATTTCATTAAACTTTTATCTTGTATATATATTTTGTAGAAACGTCTGCAGTCCTGAACTCACCACTGAAAGTCCCAATTGTGTTGCAGCAAAAGCATAGTAATTTCTAATGAAATATATTTTAAGCAAACACATCAACCTTTACATTTTAAAAATGTAGTACAATTATTACAGTTTAAATACTTTTATAAATGCTTAGTGTGGCAAAGTGTCCTTATTTTCTCTGCACTTCTTATGAAGGGACACAAGAGGCCATTTCATGCTTTTTTTCAAAACCTTTAATACTCCAAAAACTAAATTATATAATAAACAGACCTAGCTCTGTCAGAGTGCTAACTATATTGTATATCTTGTTCCCTTACTAACCAGGGCTTGCATCCAACTAAGCCTGTATGTAGCAAAACAGTATAATTAGTGCAATCCTTTCCTTTAAGTCACTGGCCTGTATATTCCATATGTCCACATGTTGATTTCATCAGCAAATTACCTCCAGGTTTCACACTGCAAATTTACGGTCTTTTCAACACTTTACAAACACTACACCTTACAAATACTTTCTCTGCTAGTTTAGAGTCTACACTGCTGTCTTCATGAATTTATTTCATTCTCAAGATACTTTACTTGCCTCAGAGGCTGGCTATCAGCTCCCACGCTGCGACACTCTCTCAGGGCTCTGCACTGTAACTTTCCCTCTTGGGGCTCTGGCTCCAACTCTTCTCCCCTCGACTCTGGAATACAACTCTTCTCCCCTCAAATCTGGGCTACAACTGACTTTTCACAGACTGTCCAAGCCTGTTCACTGCTGCAGCCGCATTGTGATGTAATCAAGCCTTTAACACCTGCAGGACTGGATTGGGCAAATGCCTCCATCTAGCCTCAGACTGCCATAGCTGCCCTCCAAGACTCTCCCATATCTCTGTACGACTTTGTCACGTAAGTTACTCCAAAGATTACATTCAGTAATATCTAAAAGGTCTATATTCAACTATGAGACACATATTAATCACATACAGTTTATGCAAGTTGAATACAAGAATGTATAGTTTTAGAAATAGTGTAAACAATAGAATACACTGTGTCCTAATACAAAAATTGTAAATTATATAATAAGGCATATATGGAAATTGTAATGATGATAACGTCTTCAAAGCTATTTCTAAGGAAATTGAATCAAGTTCTCATGAGTTTTTTATTGTGTAGTGCCCAAAATGCATTTGTACTTTTGACAGGTGAGCTGCTTTTATTTTCTGTAAAGATTGACAATTTTAAAAACAAGAACATTAAAAATACCATGCTTTCTACTGATTCTTACTATTCTGAACTATAAATGTCTGTTTATAATAAAACATTCAGCATTTTAGTATCTGTATAGCAAGTTCCATGCATCCTCCAAAGGATATCTGAAACAAATTAAATCCATTTTAATATTCATAAGTTAATGCAGGATATTTTTGTATAATTTATATAATTAAATTGTTGGTAAAACAATTCTGGCTTTTACAGATTGTTCATAGCTGGAACCAGAACTATGAACTGACCTGTGGCTAATTGAAGTGAAACAGCCACATATGGTTGAAATAAAATTAGCTCTCTTTAGCCCAATGAAAAACACTAGATTAGACCAACCCTATAATCTCCTACAAATTACACTCTTTCTACAGATTATTCTCTTTTCTACAGTATATTCTGTGGTTTAAAGTCACTGAAAATCCTACTGGTGCTCCCCATCTCCTTGGTATTTGGAATATAAAATGTATTATCCTCCCAAGCACTGTGAAACTGCTGAGCAGTCTGATTTCTTCAGGAGGTATTTTCACACCTATATAATTTGCCATCTCTTGATAATTAATACCAAAACACTTTCTCGGGTGTTTATCGGCACTGCTCGATTCACCCAAGGGTCGCTACTGACTCTAGCTCAAAGTAACAAGAAATTACTCTTCATTAATGATATTTTGGCAGGTATGGAATTGATCATGTTAATGATTCAGGACTATAAGATTCTATGACTGATTGTTAAAATGATTGCTGTTCTATAAAACGGTTTTAATATATAACCTTTTCCTAACTGTATCACCAAATCTCTACCCAGACATTATGGTGCCACAAGCCATTTGTCACCTCCTAACAGGGTCAGTTCATGAATTTTAAGATCAGAAGAAGCAAGAAAATAAAAACGGAAACCATGGCTCGCTGAGTACCCCCTACAGGGTATAAAAAGCAGGAAAGAGAGATGTGGAGGGCTGTTATGACATATCTAATCATGGATCAGTTGGAGACCCTCTGGACACAAATAATGCAGGAGATCCAGTGGGACAAGAGAAGGGTACTGTGGATGGGAAACTTCTATCCCGAGTGGAGGCAGAAACCTTCTGAAGGCTTGGAGGAGGGTCAGGTGACAGGAGAAGTAGAGGACTGCAAAGAAAGGGCCCTTCTAAAGTAATGGATGGCATTCCTGGGATTGTGGCAGGGCCATGAGCTGTCAGGCTGGCTGGAGGAACTAGTATGGACAGGCTAGTATGTGGCACCCTATGATATTGTTTTCTCTATTTGATGGGGAGGGAGGGGGCATGGTCCCTGGCATTTGGGTGGTGTGGGTTTGTGATGCTATAGTGGAAATTGCCACCGGGATTGGTTACCCTCATGGAAATTGTGCAATTGAGCAAGCAAGAAGAAACAGTGGACACCCCTGAATTCAGAAATTGGTCAGGGGAGGGAGCAGACCTGAGAAAGGGCACCAGATTACCCACTTGTGGTCTCATGGACTGTTTCAGATACCACAGCACAGCTGTTAGGACTGTGTGGTGGAGATTGTTTTGGGAAAGGACTTTTACTTATTCCAAGCCACCTTCAAAAGAAAAATACCAACTTATATAGTAATGCTGTACTTACAATAGTGACCTGATGTTAGAGTGGTAATGATTGTAATTTTTTATATTTACTAGTTGGATGGTAACTTCCAAAATATAATTTATAAAGTGACTAAATTTGAATGCCTTGTTTTTCTTTGGAAACAAGTATTTGCGATGGAGGAAGAAGCCTTCATATTGTCATGTTCCTGCCATAACTGTATTTAGGAAACCTCTACTCAGACCTGATGGTGGCACAAGCGATTTATCACCCCCTAGCAGGGTCAGTTCATGACTTTTTAGATCAGAAGAGGCAAGATAAATCAAAACCACCCGGCCAGGCAACAGAGCTAATATGATTGGATATTGGATTGTTTTAAAATATGTATGGTGTGTGAAAATAAGGGGAGTCTGTTCCAAGCACTAAAAAGTCAGTTTAACAAATATATATATATGAGTCAAAGCTTTTTGCATTGAGCGATTACCTAAGCTGTAGATGGCTTAAAATGTACTTTCCATGATTGAGCATTTTTTAGTTTAATTGAAACAACTTATTTATTTGCCAGTCAATTCAATCAAGGTGCCTATCATAATGGGATAATCATCATACAGAGACAATTTAACTGTACATGTGCATATTTCTTGTATCTTGTATCATAACTAAAGGGGTATGTTTTTTTCCTGCTTCTCCATGAAGGATTTCCTGACTTGAATTGAATTGCTGGGCACTGAGAGATTGGGCCCCACATTCAAAACCTAGATGGATTACTGTAACAGAAAGCAGGAGAGTCTTGGGGTGAATGTGGCCCCTCATCACTGGGTTGTGACAGTAACCTTAATCACATAAATATCCAGCATACCTTATGGGAATGCCCTACAATAAAAAAATGGTGTAGGGTTCTAACACATATATCTGTAGGACTATTATCACCTCAGTTTATAAGCGAGTCTGACACAGGAATATCCAGAAATTGTGACCAGACTTTGGCTCATGAGTAATAAAGTTGGACAAGACTAAAGCACATGCTCTAAGGTATAAACTTATTTTGAAGGTAGCAGTTTACAAATAGTTAGGAAATCAACAATGACTTAACATAGACATTACTGAGTATTGGAGAAATTGTCAGTGCCTCTCCCACAACCAACACTCAAAGAAGGAATTAAAACCAGGACGTCTACCCGACTTCTTTTTTTTTTAACAAGTTTGAAGCAACAACACATATCATCATATGTGAAGTGGTTTGAATTACAATAAACGGACCTACAGAAAAGAAACAAAAAATGTATGGTCATGACCTATTATTGCAAGTAGCACATAAATATTTACCATTAGAAAATGTCAACATTCCATTCTTATCAGCGGTCAGTTAGCAATCAAACAACAATTGGAAATCATTGATGTCAAACACTAGTTGTAGGCAAACCCAAATTATACTAATACTTGCAGAAAATGTGTTAGCAGAAAAAGAAAACAAAACATTATGTGCAGAATACAATGAATACAATGGATTATTTGGCAATACGGAATATGGTGGTGCATTACACGTAAAGGAAATAAATACATATAGTTAAAAAAAACTCTATAAGTATGATTAAGAAATGATTCAAGCGAACAAGCCCGCAAGTTACGGCCGAAAGCCGAAACTGTAAACCATGCACTTGTACGTAGCAGTTCAGAGCGTGAACATGATCAATTAAGCAAGGCCTTAACTACCCATTTAGAAACAGCCAATAGAAAATGAGACCGTCATCATTACGGCAGTATAAAATGGAGGTTACATGTCAATCAATAAGCGTTTCGAGGTCCGATATGCGATCAGACTCGCAAACCCGCAAAATACAAACTAATAAAAATCAATGCCAATACTGTTCTAGTCCATATGGGTGGCCTGATATGTATTAACTCATTGATTCCCAAGATCGATATAACCCCGAAATTGAACATAAAAATAAATTATTTTTTATTGCCAATTTGTGAGCTTGAGACTGTTGTGCAATTAATTCTAATGTATTTCATCACTTTCCTCATCATTTACAGTACAGTATTGTTTTTCTATTTGCAGTGCTATTTACAGTGCTACGGACATGTCTTTAACTCCTTTGCGGGTCGCATCTGGTACCCATAGGATTTGCAATTTACAGGTGGGAAAACATTTGCAGGCTTACAGAATTGTAGAAACTGACTAGCAATTTGCAATTTTAGCGATTGTAACTCATGTGGACGTGAAAGATCAAAGGCTTAGATTGGTTGTAAGTTACGTTTGTGAAAACCGCAGGGATTTTCAGACCGTATCCCGTAGATCATTTGCAGCTTGCAAAAAGACGCCAAATGAATAGCAAATTTGTTTACGGGCTACATTACAGCCTACCGTAAGCTGCAATTTCTCAATTGAATGAGGCTCATATTGTTTTGTAAAAAGCATAAGAAAAGAAATAACAAATAAACTGTGATCTTGTTATTGATCTTGGCTTGTGGACAGAATCTATTTGCATCTGCAAATGCCAAGGATCTTTAGTTATTAGTTTCATGCAAACAAAGCAACATTATTAAAGTCATAAAACGTATGAATGACAGCTGTACTAAATGGATGCTTCATACTGTTATACAGTTACAAAATGTTGGCCACAAAACAAATATTTACAATTCCCCCTACATGAGGCATATTCAAGGATAAGTAAATTCATAATATAATTTTCTATCATTTCTTATGTCAACATACATATAGTATACATTTAAGCACTATTCTAGTATAATATCTATATATATATATATATATATATATATATATATATATATATATAGGGAGTGCAGAATTATTAGGCAAATGAGTATTTTGACCACATCATCCTCTTTATGCATGTTGTCTTACTCCAAGCTGTATAGGCTTGAAAGCCTACTACCAATTAAGCATATTAGGTGATGTGCATCTCTGTAATGAGAAGGGGTGTGGTCTAATGACATCAACACCCTATATCAGGTGTGCATAATTATTAGGCAACTTCCTTTCCTTTGGCAAAATGGGTCAAAAGAAGGACTTGACAGGCTCAGAAAAGTCAAAAATAGTGAGATATCTTGCAGAGGGATGCAGCACTCTTAAAATTGCAAAGCTTCTGAAGCGTGATCATCGAACAATCAAGCGTTTCATTCAAAATAGTCAACAGGGTCGCAAGAAGCGTGTGGAAAAACCAAGGCGCAAAATAACTGCCCATGAACTGAGAAAAGTCAAGCGTGCAGCTGCCACAATGCCACTTGCCACCAGTTTGGCCATATTTCAGAGCTGCAACATCACTGGAGTGCCCAAAAGCACAAGGTGTGCAATACTCAGAGACATGGCCAAGGTAAGAAAGGCTGAAAGACGACCACCACTGAACAAGACACACAAGCTGAAACGTCAAGACTGGGCCAAGAAATATCTCAAGACTGATTTTTCTAAGGTTTTATGGACTGATGAAATGAGAGTGAGTCTTGATGGGCCAGATGGATGGGCCCGTGGCTGGATTGGTAAAGGGCAGAGAGCTCCAGTCCGACTCAGACGCCAGCAAGGTGGACGTGGAGTACTGGTTTGGGCTGGTATCATCAAAGATGAGCTTGTGGGGCCTTTTCGGGTTGAGGATGGAGTCAAGCTCAACTCCCAGTCCTACTGCCAGTTCCTGGAAGACACCTTCTTCAAGCAGTGGTACAGGAAGAAGTCTGCATTCTTCAAGAAAAACATGATTTTCATGCAGGACAATGCTCCATCACATGCGTCCAAGTGCTCCACAGCGTGGCTGGCAAGAAAGGGTATAAAAGAAGAAAATCTAATGACATGGCCTCCTTGTTCACCAGATCTGAACCCCATTGAGAACCTGTGGTCCATCATCAAATGTGAGATTTACAAGGAGGGAAAACAGTACACCTCTCTGAACAGTGTCTGGGAGGCTGTGGTTGCTGCTGCACGCAATGTTGATGGTGAACAGATCAAAACACTGACAGAATCCATGGATGGCAGGCTTTTGAGTGTCCTTGCAAAGAAAGGTGGCTATATTGGTCACTGGTTTGTTTTTGTTTTGTTTTTGAATGTCAGAAATGTATATTTGTGAATGTTGAGATGTTATATTGGTTTCACTGGTAAAAATAAATAATTGAAATGGGTATATATTTGTTTTTTGTTAAGTTGCCTAATAATTATGCACAGTAATAGTCACCTGCACACACAGATATCCTCCTAAAATAGCTTCAACTAAAAACAAACTAAAAACTACTTCCAAAAATATTCAGCTTTGATATTCATGAGTTTTTTGGGTTCATTGAGAACATGGTTGTTGTTCAATAATAAAATTAATCCTCAAAAATACAACTTGCCTAATAATTCTGCACTCCCTGTATATATATATATATATAGTGACATTGTGCCCCAAGCGTTTGTTGTAGAAGTATACACAAACACGCCACCAGCCATGGCCACTTTCTCAATTTCTGAATCATTGTCTATCGTTTTCTTTCCTCCAACATACTTTTACTCGTTCTTGGCAATTTCAACATTGCCGCTGACACACCCATTTCCCTAACTTACCATGATGGAAATCTCTAACCTTGACATCTCCCCAATACCTCTATCTGACCACCTCCTAACCTGGAAACTCATGACACCTTACCTTCCACTCACAGCACTTCTTCAATCCCTGCCACAGGAACACACAGAAACCTGCAAGTACTTGACCAGCACCTACTTTTTAATGTGCTACAACACCTTCTAAGCCCCCTCACTACCCTTACTTGTCCTGACAATCCCACCTCACAGAACAACATGATTCTAACTTCCACCCTTGAAAATCATGCCCACCTAGCGAAAGGCAAACACTTTGCTCTTACCACAACCTTAGCACACAAACACGCTACATCCAGAGGTGCTCCAGCACTGCTGGACAACAATGGAGAAAATCTCCATTACAAGTTTACAAACTTTCCCATCCACTTTAAAAATAAAAATGAAATCCTCCAAAATGAACTCTCTTCTCAACGTGGCTCAAAAATATCTTGCTCTCAACAAACCGGCAACACCTAGCCATTATCCTTCCCCAATCCCACATCTTCTATGGACTTTTAATGGTGGATGAAGTGTCCAGTTTACCATCAACCTCTTGCCTTACAATTTGCCCACATGATCCTATACCATCACAGCTAATCCCTCCCATCACTATCACAATTATTCCACCTTTCACACATCTATTGAACCTTTGCCAATTTAGGATAGGTCCTTGCAGGACCCCCATGCCATATATCTCAGTTAGATATACTCATAAAGGCAAGAACCTCCATGGCTAGGTGGTGTGTAGATGCCACATGGGCCCTTATAGGACCCGCAAAGCATAGGTATGGATTAGGGACCCCCATATTAGGGGATTAACATTTAGTTGGCACAGCGGTCCTTTAAGGTCCTTCATGGTGCAGGGTTAATATGTAGGTGCCATAGGAATCTCAATAGACCATGGGTATGACATGTATTGGGGATTGAGTGTTAGTGGGAGGGAATCCCTGGAAATAACCTTCTCAGGGTGGAGAAGTGGTGGTCAGGAGTGGGACTTTAAAGTAGGTAGATGGGGAGTTCTCTAACTTTGCAGTACTGCTGCACAGACTATGGAGTTGATACCTCTGTGGTCTTCGTAGCAGTGCTGAAAGGGGATGGTAGCAGCAAACAGCCCTATGAGTTGCCCCCATAGTAAAGCCTGTTTTCTTAGAGGGTAGATTTTGATTCCTACGTTATCTGCGCAGAAAAAGTTTCAGGAGTTGCGAAAAGCATTTTTTTTGTGAAGATATGTTAGACATTTTGACGGAACCCAATTTACATTTAATTTAAAACTCAAAAACAAAAACCTCTATTCTTTTGCAATGTGTTAATATTATTATTGGCTTGTACTTAACCCAATATAGAGCTATGTAATTTATTGATGTTATACAAATATATATATATATATATATATATATCATATATAATAGTTGTCAAACGGCGATTCGTAGTCACGCATTGCGCAACGGGCCACGCATGAGCATTACGCAACGGGGCTGAGAGAGGAAGAGGAGGGGAGACACACAGGGAAGGAGGGGGAAGACAGAGAGGAGAGTGGGTAGAGACACAGGGCCGTGTGAGGAGTGGGGAGAGACACAGGGCAGGGAGAGGAGGGGGTAGACACACAGGGGAGGGGGAGAGAGACACAGCAGAGGGGGGGGAAGAGGCACATGAAATGAGAGCTGGGAGAGACACAGAGGAGGGGGGAGAGACACAGGGGAGTGAGAGGAGTGGGGGAGGAGAGACACAAAGGAGTGAGAGGAGGGGGGGAGACACAGGGGAGTGAGAGGAAGGGGGAGAGACACAGGGGAGTGAGAGGAGGTGGGAGAGACACAAAAGAGTGAGGGGGGAGAGACACAGGGAAGGGAAAGGAGGGGGAAGAGACACAGTGGAGGGGGGAGACACACAGGGGTGGGAGAGGATGGGGTAGACACACGGGAGGGGGGAAGAGACACAGAGGAGGGGGAGAGACACAGGGGAATGAGACGGGGGAGAGACACAGATCAGTGGGGGAGAGAAACAGAGGAGGGGGGAGACACAGGGGAGTGAGAGGATGGGGGAAGAGACATCCCCTAAGCGAGAGAAAAAATGGCCATCAAAAAAACGAAAACAAGGCTACACGACGCCTAAGCACGCAAAACACCGCCAAGCACATACGCCTTTTACACAGACCCGTACAACCTAATAAATACACTATTAGGAAGGACGCTAAATGGTCCACACCCGCCTAACACATACACAATCGCAGCCATTTTACCACAATCACTCAAACCTAATAACATTACCATTACAGAATGTGGACATACACAGCTATACAAACGGTTTACCCTCACACACGCAGCCTATTTACACTACACACTGCACACATTCCTGACACTTACACCTCAGCTCGCCAACAGCGCAAATCTACATTGTATGCTGCAGGAACATCAAAACAGATTGTTAGCTCTTCAGCATATTGCTTAATGCATATATTAATTACAAATAGCTAAAGTATATTACTTTATAACTTTCCAAATTAATTAATTAACATTACAAAATGCATACGCATCATTTTTTTTTTTACAATAAACGCTAAATGTGCTCAGCACGCACTTCACAAGGAGCACCAACGGTGTTTACAGGACTACAACTACACCAGGGGAGAGACTCACAATGCAAGCCAAAAGACCATCAGCGCAGAACTTGCAATGAGCGCCAAAGAAGCTCTCATAAACAAACATACACCAACCAAGATGCTCACAATAAGCGCCAAAGGTACTCACACAACCAAAATACTTACCTTGTGTACAAAACAGCATTACCTGCCTTACAATTCTATTGCCGTCATTTTCTTGACGGGCAAGTTGCTAGTATATATATATTAGTTTGCAGAACAGCTTGAACATAAATATCATGCAATGTCATACCATGCAGTTTAACAAGAGTCTCCACTGATCATCCATAATTTTCAGAATACTGTATACTATCAGGTTTAGCTGTATATTTTTATTAATGCTATGTTATAATGGACTTTTTCATTACATTAATTAATAACGGATCTAGTTTCTACACTGTTTAGGAAAATAATCAAAAGAACCATTTAAGATATTTTCCTTAGCTTGCCATTCTTATAGCTGGTCCATGCTACCATCTGTCCCAGCAGTCCCATCCTCTACCAGCTGCTCCACTAATCTCAAAGGAAATTAACAGCTCAGACAAACCAGAACATCAACAGCAGGTGAATAAAAACAAAACTGCTTGCAAATATAAATTAAGTGGATACGTTAATTGTAGAACTTATTCAGGATCCTACTCCAAAATATTCCTTTTAAACTGTCCATTGAGATACAGTCTTCATAAAGTGATTAGGAAAAGGGTGCATTATCAGGAGAGGATGTCAAGTGATTTACTGTCTCTATCATAAGGGGTTTGCCTGTAATGTAAAAGTGTGGAGCACATACATGAGAGAAAACAATTATGTCAAAAGGTTAATGATCAGCATGCATGGACAAATAAATCCCAGGACATAACACTTCTCCAAAATAACACTATAATTCTGTTCATTGGTCAATAGCATTAAATACTGTACTCCATAACCATAGCTGCTGATCTAGACAAACTGCATCTAGTTAAAACAAATGTTGAAGGGATTTATGGGTTGATCATCATCTTCTCCAGAGGACATCCAAGTTCTGCAAGACAGAGATACAATTTAACATCATCCTGTGAAATGGATGCATGGATCTCACTCACTCATTCCTGCCACCTTGTAACTGCAACAATAGTGGTGATAAAGGAGGTAATTGCCTCATTGAAAGTTTAATTATATACAAACTGGAATACATACTAGTTGTAATGATGGTGTAATAATGAAATGCTGATGATCTAACATACCAGACATCCTTATATGGTTGAACCTGTACATACATACATATATCATCTATAGCCTAACTTTATTTTCCTCTTATAATGGTAATATGAGTTAGTCAAAAGTTTCACAACTTCAATGTTAGTCTTTGCCAACCTGGTTCTTGGTTAGTTGTATATTATTATTATTATTATTATTATTATTATTATTAATAATGTTTATTTGTAATGCACCAACATATTCTGGAGCTCTATACATGGGTTAAATACAAGGGAAAACAATTTGAACATATTGCAAAAGAATGCAGGGCCCTGTCTTTGAGCTTAGAAAGTTGGATGTCTGTACATTATCAGACATCAGACACTATAGCAGTTTGGGGAGGATAAAATCACAAAATGTCCTCCACTGCCTAAGGAAAGATAGTCTGCTTGAGTTTTCTTGTTCTGGATCCTAACAGCAGATATTATGTCTAAGGATTCTAGTGTGACAGAAATAAATATGGCTTCTATGACAGCCCATCAGGAAGCTGAGCTAGATGAACTCCCATGGAGACAGTAGCTTCGCTATTCCGGTGGAACATGGCCAGACATAGAAGAAGCAATCTTTCCCATACCAGGGCATAGGATCACAGATGACAAGCAGGTAAAATCCCTTTCCAGCCATATGCTTCTTAAGAGAGTAATAGATACAAAACCTGCAGCATCTCTCTCACAGACGTTTTATCATCTGTTGGAAGCCAAAATCAGGGTGACTCATTGAAAGATACACTTGGGCAACTCTGACATTAAGATCTGTTACAAACAATTTTCCAAAATGTATTAAGGGAAGTAACGGGTAATGGGCAGACTGATTGGTGTGATGTGCAGCTAATGAATGCCACTGGCAAGAAAATGTGATGACTAGATGACAGCCATACTCTTATGGTAATACAGGCTCTTTGAGCCTTAGCATGGTAGAGGAGCATGGAGGCATTGACAATTTACTCTCATGCAGTGAGGGAAGGCAGGGTCTAATTCCTACAGAGGGGGGATTTATTAGAGAAATCATGCAATTGTTCCTGTGCTCTCAATCATAATAGGAGGTCATGAATGATCACATGGAATCTGACACTCTCAAGGTTTAAATTAAGATTGTAATCTAAACTTTTAACCCTATATATTTTAAGTGAATCCAGAAGGCAAGTGGCAGTCCATATCTATAATGCAAGTATTTTTTAATAATCTGCCCAGCTTGTAGTAGATTGTAAAACCTTCACCAAAACTCAGTAAACATACTATACTGTATATCAAGACAATATCACAGTCCCACTTCTTTACCAAAGCGACGTGGAGCTGTGATTGCTGAAAAAGGTGACTCTACAAAGTATTGACTTTAGGGGGGTGAATAGTTATGCACATTGACTTTTTCTGTTATTTTGTCCTATTTGTTGTTTGCTTCACAATAAAAAAAAAAAAAAAACATTTTCAAAGTTGTGGGCATGTTCTGTAAATTAAATTATGCAAATCCTCAAACAATCCATGTTAATTCCAGGCTGTGAGGCAACAAAACACAAAAAAATGCCAAGGGGGTGAATACTTTTGCAAGGCACTGTATATTAAATGAATGAGACCCATTGCAGATGAAAAGTGCTGATCTGGTATCTGATTCTATTAGGATATCTGTGTGCACAATCAAAATGTGCACCTTATGTGGAAGCCTACAGTCACTGCTTGAGTCACAAGGGCATTTTATAAATAAAAATTATTATTATTATTCTCCATGTCATTTTAAATGAAATGACAAAAACATCATCACACAGGACACCTTACATGTCAGTTATTTAAAGCCCAAATCCACAAATGCTCTTGAAACTGCAGTTTTTGCTCTGCAAATTAACTATTAGTTCCCATTCATACCGTCAGTATTGTTGTGACTTTTCTAATTAAAAATAGTGATATATCTGAATTTAATATCAATTTATAGACAATTATTCACTTTTATATAAAACTAGAGAATTGCCCGTCAAAAAATGACGGCAATGAAATTGTAAGTGAGCTAATGCTGTTTGGTGTATAACAATGAAATAAATAATACATTAATAAATTAATATACTTTACCTATTTTGAAGCATTGTGTTGAAGAGCTGGCAATCTGTTTTGATGTTGCATTAGTGGTGTGGAGCTGCTGTGTAAGCGTGATGAATATGTGCAGTGTAATAGTGTGCGTGCGCGAGACCAAACCGTTAGCGTAGTTGTGTACTTCCGCATTGTTCTAAAATGGCGAGTAATGTGTGGTATGCATCTGTAGGGGAATATCCGTAGGTGTTTTGTGGTGATTTGCGTGTTTCTTGTGGTGTTTTGCGTGCTTAGAGTGCTGTAGCCTCGTTTTCGTTTTGTTCGGCGGCCATTTTTTCTCTCGCTTAGAGATTTTTTAAGTGTCTAAACTCTTTTATTTTGAGTTAAATTAAGGTGTAACTTCATTTTTTGAGGTCCTGGATGCTCCCTCTTGCTGTCGGTAAGCTTTTTATGTATGTGTTGTGTGTATTTATTGTGTTTTTCATTTTTTCCTGTCCGCGGGTTGCGTCCGATTTTTGCGAGGTCGTAATGTGTGGTAACGTGTCTCGTATGTTGTTGGGTTTTGACGTGAAGTTTGCGAGGGTCGCAGTTCCTGGCAAGGAGCGCCTGCGGCGCTCCTTGCCAGCAACTGAGGCCCTCGCTTCGCGTTCGGCGCTCCTTGACAGCAACTATGGCCCTCGCTTCGCCTTCGGCACTCATTGCCAGCAACTGCGGCCCTCGCTTTGCAAGGGCTGCGGGCTTGCAACGCAACAACTCCTATGCTCACAACTATATATGGGATAACATTTATTGATACGTAAATAAAATAATATCAATAATCAATCAGATTAAAAACAATGTCAACACATCATATTTAGTGATGTCGCGAACATCAAATTTTCGGTTCGCGAACAGCGGACGCGAATTCCATTAAATGTTCGCGAACGGACGAACATCGGCGAACCGCCATAGACTTCAAAGGGCAGGCGAATTTCAAAACCCACAGGGACTCTTTCTGGCCACAATAGTGATGGGAAAGTTGTTTCAAGGGGACTAACACCTGGACTGTGGCATGTCGGAGGGGGATCCATGGCAAAACTGCCACGGAAAATTACATAGTTGATGCAGAGTCTGGTTTTAAGCCATAAAGGGCATAAATCCCCTAACATTCCTAAATTGTTTGGAATAACATGCTTTAAAACATCAGGTATGATGTTGTATCGATCAGGTAGTGTAAGGGTTACATCCGCTTCACAGTAACAGACCAATCTCCCCGTTTTATGCACCGCAAACAACCGCAAACAGTCCCTTTGCACAACCGCAAACTCCCCATTTGTGCAAGGTTGCATACCAAGCTATCCATGTCCCGTTCCTTGTCCTCACTGATGTCATTGAAGGTCTCTTCCTCCACCCAGCCACCAAGGGTCCCCGAAAGGTGACAACAAGCCCCCTGGGACGCCTGCTGTGTTTGGTCTTCCACCTCCTCAAAGCCACCTTCCTCCTCTAACTCCTCTTCTTCAGACTCCCAGAGTCTGGGGGCTTCCACTGCCCAGCATGGAAGATTATACACAGGTCAGAGTCTGGGGGCTTCCACTGCCCAGCATGGAAGATTATACACAGGTCAGAGTCTGGGGGCTTCCACTGCCCAGCATGGAATATTATACACAGGTCAGAGTCTGGGGGCTTCCACTGCCCAGCATGGAAGATTATACACAGGTCAGAGTCTGGGGGCTTCCACTGCCCAGCATGGAAGATTATACACAGGTCATAGTCTCGGGGCTTCCACTGCCCAGCATGGAATATTATACACAGGTCAGAGTCTGGGGGCTTCCAATGCACAGCATTGAATATTATACACAGGTCAGAGTGTGGGGGCTTCCACTGCCCAGCATGGAATATTATACACAGGTCAGAGTCTGGGGGCTTCCACTGCACAGCATGGAAGATTATACTTGTTGCCTCTGTCTGCGTTATTATAAGGTGTGTACTGTTAAGTTTAATCCCTGTTATGTCCACTACTAGGGGACGTGTATATGGCATGGATTTTTGGAACAGGGAGATGGAAAATGATGCTTGGTTGGACCTCCTACCTCGAATTTGGGGCACTGCACGTGCAATCTAAGGTGCCACCAGATAGAAGAGGTGTATTAAGTTGTAATACTCATTCCTATCAGTTTAATACCTTTTACATTACCTATCAGGGGATGTGTATATGGCATGGATTTTTGGAACAGGGAGATGGAAAAAGATGCTTGGTTGGACCTCCTATTTCGAATTTGGGGCACTGCACGTGCAATCTAAGGTGCCACCAGATAGGAGAGGTGTATTAAGTTGTAATACTCATACCTATCAGTTTAATACCTGTTACGTTACCTATCAGGGGACGTGTATATCGCATGGATTTTTGGAACAGGGAGCTGGAAAAAGATGCTTGGTGGGACCTCCTACTTCGAATTTGGGGCACTGCACGTGCAATCTAAGGTGCCACCAGATAGGAGTGGTGTATTAAGTTGTACTATTCAATCCTATCAGTTTAATACCTGTTACGTCACCTATCTTTCCTCCCAATAGCACATTCTATATGTCATCAACCGGCCTGTGTGTATTTAGAGAACCACACTTTAAGGCCCTTAACCTGGGACAAGGTGACTTGGCTATCAGAATTGCCTCAGAGCCTTAAAAACTCACCAAACACCCTAATCAGACACTCACTATCATACTGGAAATGGGCCAAGAAACACACAGGTTTGTTCCCTGGATCCAACCAAATGACCCCAATTCTTGACCACCCTCAGGCCCTGAAACACATGAGCGCAACATCACAACACTGGTGGAGGTCAAGGAAACTAGATAGACTGGGAGACTGATTAGTAAAGGGCAAGCAGCACACCTATGAGGAACTGAGGGACAAGCATGAGCTACCGCTGTCAGAACATTACAATTACTGTAGGCTGAGGCATTTCACACACTCCCTGACCCAGAAACAGGGGATAGCAGTCTTAAATTGGTTCTCCAAAATTTGTAAAGATAAACCTCTATCAAGGGGGATCATTGGGTCGCTTTACAAATATAAAACATTTGTTACTGGTTGAAGCGACACTGGTTGAAGGACCGGAGTGGGGGCGCCCTGGAGACCCTTCAGAAGCAACTGGCGGCAAAATCATCCCAGGAAAGGAGAGGTCGCTTACTGAAGCCTGCCCTAGGGTAACCCAAGGATGATTGCCCAGGTTAGATATTGTAAATAATAAGCTAATACTGCTGGAGGGATGATAGCTAATAGGACTTTGGTGTTTCCTGTAGATATACTCTTTACTATTGTCTGTTTTACCATGTTTTAGGTATCTCTTAAATTGCAATCACAGTAAAAAATAAGAAAAATTATTAACCTAAAAAGTAAAAATAAGAAGGAATAGCCAGCTAACTTTCACAAAATGTCTCTATTGTAAATATGTATTTTTGCACAACTGTTATGCAAGACTGTTCAAAAATGCTTTATTTTTCATTACATGCTGTACGCCTTCTAAAATAAAAGAATTTAAATGCAAAAAGTAGGTATTGTTGCAGCGACCAGAAAAATTGATGTTAGTTTGCCAGGCAGAAAGTGCCCTAAAACATTGCGTCTTGAACCCTAGTTGGTGGCGGATAAGTCACGCAAGTCATCCGGCATTCAGGGATAAAATACAGCAGCGTGTGGACCATTATTAGCTCAAGGCAGCTCATCTATCAGGCCTTTTTTAATCGAATGTATCGCCCACTGTTAGAGATGTCGCGAATAGTTCGCCGGCGGATTCGACCCGCCCCCAATACTTTATCATTGAGAAAACTTTGACCCTGCATGTCACAGTCAGCAGACACATTCCAGCCAATCAGCAGCATACACTCCCTTCCACACCCTTCTACCTCATGGACAGCAGCCATTTTTGAATCAGAACTAACTTGCAGTCTTACTGAGAGGAGGTAGAGTGTAGGTGATACTGCATCAATAGGGAAAACCATAGCTAGGCAAGTTTATTCAGTGTCCAGTGCAGTGCTGAAGTACTCATCAGATCTCTGCTGTAAACACAGCACCCCAAAAAGCCCTTTTTAGGGCTATAACATCATTTTTTTCCCGTTTTTTTTCTGTGTAATCTAACTTCATTTACCTGTCTCCCTGCTAGCCCCTGCTTGTAAGTGTGTGTGTCAGGCTCACAGCTTATACTGTGTGTGCACAATGCATACAATATAATATTGTTTAGTAGTTGTCTACTTTTAAAAAAAAAAAACTTTTATTTTCTTAAATCTAAGTGCATTTGCATAACCGTCAATCAAAGTTCATTTGCTTGACCGCTACCCATAGTGTGTGTCCTGCTTGCAAGTACTGTGCCAAGTTCAACCAATCCAGTCTAGTTGGGGTACCAACAGTCCACATTTAAAAAACCCAAACTTTTATTTTCTTAAATCTAAGTGCATTTGCCTGACCATCAATCAAAGTTCATTTGCTTGACTGCTACCCATAGTGTGTGTCCTGCTTACAAGTACTGTGCCAAGTTCAACCAATCCAGTCTAGTTGGGGTACCAACAGTCCACATTTAAAAAACCCAAACTTTTATTTTCTTAAATCTAAGTGCATTTGCATAACCGTCAATCAAAGTTAATTTGCTTGACCGCTACCCATAGTGTGTGTCCTGCTTACAAGTACTGTGCCAAGTTCAACCAATCCAGTCTAGTTGGGGTACCAACAGTCCACATTTAAAAAACCCAAACTTTTATTTTCTTAAATCTAAGTGCATTTGCATAACCGTCAATCAAAGTTCATTTACATGACCTCTACCCATAGTGTGTATCTTGCTTTCAAGTACTGTGCCAAGAGGTTGTGTGCATGCTTGAGCTCCAAACAAAAGGCTTTTTAGGGTCTTAGTCCCTCAAATACAAGTTTTATTTTAACACCTTTCTGTTAATAAGCACTTTGGGCACAGTGTTGTTCATTTTTGGGAGTTTTTGTGGTTTTTTTCTTAGTTTAATTTAAGTTTTAGTTTTCTGGGGGTCAGGCTCAGCTCTCTATCCCAGGAGAGTGAGCTGTCTCCTGGATACTTTGCCACACCCCTCCCTTAGCACTTTACCTTCACTCCTGAAACTTTTTTTACTTTGACTTTTTTTTTTTTAAGTTTTTCAGGTTTTGTTAAAGTTTTGTTTCTTTGGTGTTGGGTTTTATGTTTTGGGGGGAGAGAAGACAAGTAACATCTTTGTAGGCAGTGGGGGGGAAAACAATTTGAAGTTTTGTTTAAAAGGCTTTTTTTTTAACAACTGACACAGAGACACAGAGGGGTTAAAAAGCCTCTGTGTTCTCTGTGTCGTTGCAATTAGCAACACCTTGCAACAGGCTATTAACCCTTCCACTGCCAAACATCATCTCTCTCTCTCCCTTAGTTTTGTCTCCCTTAGTTTTGTCTTTTTGTTTCTTTTTCACACGTTTATATTTAAAAAAAAAGAAAACAGTAAAAAATCATAAAACAAAAAATAAAAATAAATAAAACAAATAATCTAAAAAAAAAGGGTCTAAACATGAGGGATAAGACCACTAAGAAGTCTCAGGGGTCAAAAGGGGGAATAATGGCCCCTGAAAATCCTAGTTGCAGCACTGCACAGCATAGGCCCCAGGCAGATAAGGCAGCCCCAGCTCCTGGTGGTTCTGCCAGTAGACCTACCCCTGTGGCTAATACCTGGTCACAGGTGGTTTCTGCTGGCCCCAGTAATACCACCGCTGGGGCTGAGGGGCACATCACCAGGAAGCATGGGGTTAAATGTCAGATGTCTGGGGTCTACAGCATTGATATCTATCTGCGTGCTGCAGCTAATGTCATCAGCCCCTCTGTTATAGTAGCAGCCAGCAAAATGTACGGGAAAGCAGTTTTCTTTACCCGTACGCTGGCTGCTTCTCACATACTTATACAGAGAGGCATCACAGTGGGGGGATTATATGTCCCAATAGAACCCCTGGAAGGGTTGGGCACAAAAGTAACACTCTCTAATGTGCCCCCCTTCCTACCAGACTCCCTCCTGCGCCCCCACCTGCTAACCCTAGGGGAAGTAAAAACACCATTTATTAAAATACCCCTGGGGTGCAGAGAGAGAGCACTTCGTCATGTGCTCTCTTTCAAGAGGCAGGTACAAATGTGCCTGCCTCAGGGCGCAGAAAACATAGAGGGGTCTTTTGGGGTTCCATTTGAGGGGGTGCTGTACAGGATTTTTTACAGCACTACGGAGGTGCAGTGCTATCATTGCAAGGGGTTGGGGCATACACGTAGGAATTGTCCTAATGTAAGGCATCATGCCCCAGCCCTAGCAAATGGCACCTCCGTCAGTACAGCACCCATCCCAGCTGAGCCCATAACAGCGGGGACCTCAAGGGTCATAGCCCCCCCACAGAGCTCAGGCAAGGAGGCCGTTCCTCAAGCCACCACCACGGCCTCCAAACCCCCTTCTTCCCCAAAAAAGCCATCTGTGTCTGTGGTCTCTAGCAAGACTGCAGACACGGGGAAAAAGGGGAAGAATGTCACCGGTCCTCCCAGTGTCACAGCTGCATCTCCCAAGTCCCAATCTGCCCCCACCATAATTACATCAGTTAGTGTGGGGGCACAGTGTTAGCAGAGGGATAATAAGCCCTCTGCAGGGGAGGCAGCTAGTGGCAGCTCCTCTTCCAGGAGTGACGTCCCCAGGAAGAGGAAGCATAAAACCAACAGGGAGGTTGCTGATAAGTGGGAAGTGCTCTATAGTGGAGCACCTCCCTCTAAAAGCAAGAAGAGGAACAAAACATCTCCTCCTCATCCGGTGACATTGTCTGGCCCGGTTATTAAGCTCAGCCAGCCGGTGCCAGACCACACATCTCTCTCTCCAGACCCTATAGGGGTTAATGTGGAAAAGGGTCTGGAGGAAAAGCAGGGGCAAGAGGGTCTCCCAAGTGAGGCAGGGGTAGACAAGAAAGATCAGGTTCTGCCTCTGGCCTTTGAGGGGGGTCCCAACAAAGCCCCTGCTGAATGGGTAGTCAGTGTCCCTGAGGTGCTGAGCTTCAAGGGCACCAGTCAGTCTCCTCCTCCAGTGTCACTCTCTAGTGACATACCTCGGGCTTTGTTAGAGCCCCAGGCCGAGTCACTACTGGAGGGGGGGAATATAGGCATGACCCCCATTCAGGACCCCATGGATTTGTCTGTCAGGGGGGATGTGGCACAAGGGGAAGTGGAAATGGGGGAGGGTGATAAAACAGGTTTTCCTGTTAACATCATGGGAGAGCCTGTCTACCCTCCTCAGCCGTCCACTGACCCTAATATCGGTGCCATCCAAGCTGAGCAAGCCGCGGTAGTACTGGCAGAGGAGGCATATAAAGCCTCCAAGGCTTCCATTAAGGAAGCCATGCCAGCCACTGCTGTCCAGCCAGCTACCCCTGAATGCACTCCTGAAGCTACAGGGGTGCAGCAGCAATCCAAGGGTCCATTATTTACCTTGAAGGGTGCTAAAGGGACTCCTTCTGTATCATCTAAGAGGGGGTCCCTGAGAATAAAGCTGAGGAAACTGACTCCAGCCGGGGAGGATGGAGTAAAAGCCCTCAGCCAAGAGGAGCCCAGGGGTGACCCACTAGAAGGAACATCAGATTCTGGGTGGGTTATCCCTGTCAAGGAAATAGATCTATTCCTTAAGAGCACCCTTCATGGACAAAAGAAAAGGAAGGTGCGGCTGGCCTTGGAGAGGTGGAAGAATATGTTGTTTATTCTCCACTTTCTCCAGCAATATCTAGTGGTCAGCACTAGGGCCAAGAATTCTGGGACTGCATTTCCGCGTCCGGAAATTCTATAAAATGTGCGTGTCCTATCAGCAGTCTCAAGGGTCTGAGGAACGCACAATTCCTGACACGCAGTAATGGCTTTGCACATCAGCACGCTAAATACCAATGGCTGTCAAGACAGTTTCCGCAGGTTCAAGGTACTCTCCTATTTATATCAGGGAGGGTACTCTGTGAGCTTCCTGCAGGAAACTCACACCACTCCAGAGGCTGAGGCCTCGTGGCAACTGGAGTGGAGAGGCAGGGTCTTCTTCAGCCACTTCTCATCGGCGTCATGTGGAGTGGTGACCCTGTTCTCAGAGTCTTTTCAGCCAGAGCTGCTGCTTGTGAAAGCTGTTATCCCAGGCCGTCTAATCCACCTCCGGGTCCGAGAGCAGGGTAGCATTATTAACCTAGTTAATATATAAGCCCCTGCTGGAGGGCCCGAGAGAGCGAGGTTCCTCGCCAGACTGTCCCAGTTTTTGGAGACGGTTGACGCAGATGAGTGTTTGGTACTCGGGGGTGATTTCAATTGCACCCTCGACGCTCTGGACCGGAATAGTCCAGAGCCGTACCCGCCTTCTGCGTCAGCGCTGCGGGAGATCATCGCCCGCTTCTCCCTGGAGGACATCTGGCGAGAGCAGAACCCAGGGGCATCAGACGGTTTCACCTACGTCAGGGTGAGAGCCGGTCTGGTGTCCCACTCCCGGATCGACAGACTATATATATCTAGTCACTATATGTCACGAGTCGGTTCTTGTGCCATTAGGCTGTCTGCGTTCACAGACCACAACTGTGTGTCTGTGACGGTGGCGCTAACGCCAACAGCGTCACGAGCCGCCTATTGGCACTTCAACAATGCTTTGTTGAAGGACCAGGGGCTCGTGACATTGATCCGGGAGTTTTGGACGGACTGGAGGGGTTGCAAGGGGGACTTTGCCACGTTAAAACTGTGGTGGGACGTGGGCAAGGTTCATTTGCGACTTCTGTGTCAGGAATATACCAAGGGTGCGAGTGGGCAGCGCGAAGCTGAGTTAGAGTCACTCCGGGGGGAGGTACTCCATCTGGAGCAGAGGCTGTTCACTTGTAGGGACCAATCCCTGCAGAGCGAGTATGTAGAGAGGAAGGGTGTCCTCTGTGACCTGGATCGACACCAGGCCAAGGGGGCATACGTGCGCAGCAGCTTAGGTTTTCTCAAAGATCTAGACCGCGGCTCGCGCCTCTTCTACTCACTGGAGAAAAAGGGGGGTAACAGTAGGCACATCACCTGTCTTCTAGATGAAGACGGTGACCCCCTTACAGATCCGGAGAGTATCCGGGATAGAGCCCGGAACTTTTATAAAGATCTTTACTCTCCGGATCCCATTTCTCCAGACGCCTGCAGGGTGCTATGGGAGGGGCTCCCCACAGTCAGTGAGGGTGTAAGAGAGCGGCTTGATATACCACTCTCTCTGAAGCCCTCCGTGCCATGTCCTGTGAGAAGTCTCCAGGACTGGACGGACTGACTGTAGAGTTTTTCCAATTTTTCTGGGAGACTCTGGGACCTGATTTCCATCTGGTCCTTGGGGAAGCTCTGGAGACCGGGGAGATGCCCCTGTCTTGTCGCAGGGCAGTACTTGCCCTGCTGCCCAAAAAGGGGGATCTCCGGCTTATTAAGAACTGGCGACCGGTCTCTCTGCTCAGCACAGACTACAAGATTGTAGCTAAAGCCATCTCGCTTAGACTTGGGTTCACCCTGACCAGTCCTATGCGATCCCGGGCCGGACTATCTTTGATAGTATCTTTCTGGTCCGGGATCTATTGCATTATTCTCGCAGGACTGGTCTGTCACTCGCCTTTCTCTCTTTAGATCAAGAGAAGGCATTTGACAGGGTGGACCATGGTTACCTCATAGCCACTCTGCAAGCGTACGGCTTTGGCCCACAGTTTGTGGGCTTTATAAGAACGCTGTACGCCTCTGCAGAGTGTTTACTTAAAATCAATTGGTCCCTAACAGCACCTTTGGTATTTGGACGAGGGGTGCGTCAAGGATGTCCCTTGTCTGGACAGTTATATGCACTGGCCATTGAGCCTTTCCTCTGCCTACTGAGGAAAAGGCTCACAGGGCTGGTGCTAAAAGATCCAGACATGCGGATTGTCCTTTCAGCTTATGCTGACGATGTGCTTCTCGTGGCCCAGGATCCAGTTGATCTTGAGCTGGCAAAACAGTGCCAGGAGGTATATTCAGCTGCCTCCTCCGCTCAGATCAACTGGTCCAAATGCACAGGCCTTTTAGAGGGTAATTTACAGGTAGACTCTTTGCCTCCCACGTTTCGTGACATCACGTGGGAGGCAGATGTCATTAAATATATGGGGGTCTACCTGTCCGCTGCGGACGCTTCCGTCCCAGACAACTGGAGGGAGTTAGAGGGCAGTGTCCTCTCTCGTCTGGGACGATGGAGGGGTCTAGCAAAAATGCTTTCCCTTAGGGGGCGGACTCTAGTGGTGAATCAGCTGGTGGCTTCTCAGATCTGGCACCGGCTGATTTGTCTGAGTCCGACCCCCGAGTTTGTCACCAATATCCAGAGGAATTTGTTAGATTTCCTCTGGATGGGAAGGCATTGGGTCTCTGCAGGGGTGGCAAGTCTGCCTTTGGTGGAGGGTGGACAGGGAGTAGTTTGTGTGTGCTCCCAGTTGTCCACCTTCCGCCTTCACTACCTGCAGAGATACCTATATGCAGATCCCTCTCCCGTGCGCACTGGCATCCAGCTTTTATCGCCAGTTGCGCAACCTGGGGTATGACCGGCAATTATTTCTGATCAGGCCCGAGGGGTTTGGGAGAGACCTCTCTGTGTTGCCGGCATACTACCAGGAAACCCTCAAGGCCTGGAGCATGGTCTCCGTGATCAGGCAGGGCGTGCCTTTGGGGGATGAAATATTAACGGAGCCCCTGCTATTTAATCCAGCAGTGGGGGCTCCAATGTTACAGTCCCCCTGTATCATCCGCCGCCTTAGTCATGCACGGATGACCCGAGTCGGGGATCTCCTGGAATACGGGCGTTCTGATTGGGTGTCACCCCAGGAGCTTGCGCTCCGTTTGGGATATGTGACGCCCAAAGTCTCAGGGCGCTTGCTCCAGGAGATTAGGGATGCCATCTCCCCCGACTCACGCACCTTCCTTCGCGGGGCTTTGCAGGCCGGAGTGCCACATGCACCTTTCAACACCCCTGCTCCGGCTGTTTGCATTGGACACAAGCCCCGTGTTTCCCCTCAGGCTCCTCCTGTCCCCAACCTCTCAAAGTTGAGGGACATACCCTCGGCATGCTTTCGCGGCATGCCGAGGAAGAGCTTATATTCTCTCGTGCTCCATACAGTGCACTTCCTTGCCCTCGTGATCCGTCCCGATACCATCTGGAGGCGGGTCCTACCAGCTGACGAGGGCAAGAGGCCCCGGTGGAGGGAACTTTATTCTGATTTAGTTCCACGACCCACCGGGGACTTGAGTTGGAGAGTGCTCCATGGTGCACTGAGCACGGGAGAGTACTTAGCTAAATTCACGGACTCTCCCTCCACTTGTCCATTCTGTGGCAAGGGAGAGTCCGTGTATCATATTTATTTTAGTTGCGCCAGACTGCAGCCCCTCTTGTCACTCTTGAGGGGCCTCCTCCTGCAGTTCTGGCTGCATTTCTCCCCTCACATTTTTATTTTTGGGCGCCCAGTGTCCCGGGGCAATAAGGCCAGGGACCTCCTCGTCAACCTGCTCCTGGCATTAGCCAAATTGGCTATATATAAGTCCAGGAAGCAGTGTTTGATAGGGGGGGTTCCCTTGTCACCTGAGGCCATGTTCCGGGTGCTGGTGCGCTCCCGTATCAGGGCAGAGTACCACCTGGCTTTGTCCACTGGGGGAATGGATGAGTTTGTCTCCCAGTGGGCTGTAGATGGTGTGCTCTGCTCGGCATCCCCCCATTCGGTTTCTTTTTCTCTTAACCTCCTAAAATGATTTTTATTTAGTTTACAGAACATGTTTTTCTCATCATTTTAAAATACACTGTGCCAAGTTCAACCAATCCAGTCTAGTTGGGGTACCAACAGTCCACATTTAAAAAAAAATGACAGGCAGAGCAGGACACCCGCAGAGGCCGTCGTGGTCGTGGTGCTGTGATTCCCTTTGGCCCTACAATAATGCCCAGTGTTCAGAGGTCAGTTACCCTGAACTTGAAAAGTTCAGAGGACGTAGTTGACTGGCTAACACAGGACACCCAATCTTCTACAGCTTCCGATTGGAACATTGACGCACCATCCTCCTCCAGCTTAGCTTCGGGCACCTCTCAAGTTACCACTCACCCGCCTGCCGCCACCACCAACACTAGTACCACAGCCAATTCAATTGATCAGTCAGAAGAGTTATTTACACATCAGTTTGAAGAAATGAGTGATGCGCAACCATTATTGCCAGAGAATGTAGATAACAGGGATATGTCTCAGTCAGGCAGCATTACACACATGTACGTACAATGTGATGATGATGATGATGATGTACCCGCTGCTGCTTCCTTTGTTCAGTTGTCATATACAAGTGAGGCGGGTGATGATGATGACGATGCGTCCGTGGATGTCACGTGGGTGCTAGAAGAGAAGAAGAATGGGGTAAGTTCAGATGGGGAGACAGAGAGGAGGAGGAGACGAGTTGGAAGTAGAGGGAGGTCATCGCAACGAGCTAGTGGCACAGTCAGACAGCATGCATCAGCACCCGGGGTCAGCCAGACAGCACGCCAATCAATGCATGCTGTTGCCACCACCAGAATGCCGTCACCGCCGAGCTCAGCAGTGTGGCATTTTTTTTGTGTGTCTGCCTCTGACAACAGCGATGCCATTTGCAACCTGTGCCAAAAGTAACTGAGTCATGGGAAGTCCAACACCCACCTAGGTACAACTGCTTTGCGAAGGCACATGATGTCACATCACAAACGCCAATGGGATCAACACATGAGTACAAGCAGCACACAAACTCAAAGCCGCCATCCTCCTCCTGGTCCAGCATCTTCATCCACAGCTCGTTGTCACCTATCTGGTACCCGTGGTGTTGTACGTGGCTGGGGGGAAGAACATATATTCAGCGAGATCACTGAGGACGAGGAACGGGACATGACTAGCTCGTCATCCAACCTTGTGCAAATGGGGTCTTTCATGCTGTCGTGCCTGTCGCAGGACCCTCGTATAAAAAGGCTGAAGGGGAACGACCTGTACTGGGTGTGCACGCTACTAGACCCCCGGTATAAGCAGAAAGTGCCTGATTTGTTACCAAATTACCGCAAGTCAGCAAGGATGCATCAGGTCCAAAACAAATTAACAAGTATGCTTTACACAGAATATAAGGGTGATGTCACAGCACAAGGGCAATAAAACAGGGGAAGAGGTGAAAGTAATCCACCTCCCACTACCACGTCGGCAAGGACAGGACGTTTAAAAGACGTGTTGTTGATGGAGGACATGCCGACCTTTTTCAGTCCTACGCATCGCATCAGCCCTTCGGGATCCACCCTCAGAGAACGACTTTACCGACAGGTAGCAGACTACCTTGCCTTAACTGCAGATATCGACACTCTGAGGAGCGATGAACCCCTTGACTACTGGGTATGCAGGCTAGACCTGTGGCCTGAGCTATCCCAATTTGCAATTTAACTTCTGGCCTGCCCCGCTTCAAGTGTCCTGTCAGAAAGGACCTTCAGTGCAGCAGGAGGTTTTGTCACCGAGAAGAGAAGTCGCCTAGGGTGAAAAAGTCTAGATTGCCTCACCTTTATAAAGATGAATGAGGGATGGATCCCGAAGGGACTGACACTGGGCGATACATTCGACTGAAAAAGGCCTGATGAGATGAGCTGCCTTCGGCTATAAATGGTCCGCACGCTGCTGTATGTTATCTGTGAATGCCAGATGACTTGCGTGAATTATCCGCCACCAACTAGGGTTCAAGAAGAGGCAATGTTTTATGGCACTTTCTGCCTGGGGAACAAAGGTCAATTTTTCTGGCCGCTGCAACAGCAGCGGCTGCAACAATATCTAATTTTTGAATTTAAATTTTTATGCCAGAAGGCGTATGGCATGTAATGGAAAAGAAAGCATATTGAACAGTCTTGCATAACACAACAGTTGTGCAAAAATACATATTTACAATGAAGACATTTTGTTAAAATTAGGTGGCTAGGCCTTCTTTTTTTTACTTTTTTGGTTAATACATTTTCTTTTTTTTTACTTTGATTGCAATTTTTAAGAGAAACCTATTATCTATCATCACTCCAGCAGTAACTTATTATTTACAATATCTAACCTGCTCAATCGCCCTTGGGTTACCCTAGGGCAGGCTTCAGTAGGCGACCTCTCCTTTCCTCGGATGATTTTGCCGCCGGTTGCTTCTGAAGGGTCTCCTCCAGGGCTCCCCCACTCCGGTCCTTCCCCCCGAGTCGCTTCAACCATTAGCAAATGTTTTATTATATTAGGGGGGCACTAAATGGGGATGTTATCCAGGGATCCCAAATTGTCTGGAACTGGGTGATTCTATCCAAGACTACATGGTTAAATCTCTCGTTGAGCAGTAAATAGTTGATTTTTTTTATTAATTCCTGAAAGTTTTAATTTGGGGTTTTCCAACTACTAGCTATGTGTATTTTCTCTTTAAAAAAATATTTTATTAGGTCTTAAACATTTTAGAAGCTAGTAAGCATGTTTCTTCCCATTGTCTTATGACTGCCAAACACTCCCACCAGACATAAATAAATGCAGCCTCATTACCACTGTTCCTAAAACATGAGCTGCTCCGTTTTGGATTCCATTTATTAGCTTAAAAGGAGTAATATATGTCCTGTGTAGGACCTTTATTGAAGTCTCAAGCAGACTATAATTTAAAGATCCCCTACTTAAGCCTTGCCAACTTTTATCGCATGTGCTATCTGCCAACTCGGTGCCCAAATCCCTCTCCCAGGCTTTGGTATAGTCTGGTTTGTTTGCCCATGAGTTTTCATTAAATAGTTCATACATGAGGCTAATAATACCAGGCTGAAAGGGGGAATCCCTACATTTTTTGAGTAGCCAGGTGTTTCTTTGGGGGGTTCCCCTACCACTTATCGTATATATAAAATGATGTATCCTGCAAAAATTATAGTGTTCAGCCAGGGGTAAATTGTATCTATCTCTCACCCACTCAAAGGTCATTATTTTGTCGTCATGCCACCATAGGACCAACCCTTAGTAGGTTCTGAGACTTCCACCAACTGAGAGAGCTTTCCGGAAGATGTATCTTAAAGTGGGGATTGGGTACGATAGGGGTAAGATCTGATACCCGAGTGTCCAGTTTTTGTGTCCAGTTCATCTCCGTCAATATTTTTTATGAGTGCTTAATCAATGGGTTTTTCAAGTTTCTCAAAAAAGTATACAGGCCTGGAATCCATATTACTGTATCCCATGTATAAGGTGACATGCTTACATTTTCCATAAATTCCCAGAGCGGCTGATGTGTTTTGGAGAATGCGCCAGAGGAATGAAAGCCAGCTGCGCTGCCTTGTAATACAGTTTGAGATTCGGGTCCCTACCCTCTTTTGGAAAGACTATGAGGTCAGCCTGATTCAATTAAGGGGGCATAGGTTCTCCATTTAGTATAGCGTTAAACAAAGATGTTAGGTGCGGGGGTAAGCAAGGGCTCAAATTTCTTATAGTACAGATGAGTAAAACCGTCTGGCCCTGGGGACAAATTTAAGATCTTGGATTGTAGATTTAACTTCCTCTTGGGATATGTCTAGGTTCAAGCTGTCCAATTGAGGTACAGGTATTTTGTGGTCTTCTTGCTGTAGTAGGAAGGACTCTATGTCAGATCCGCTGCAGCGGGATTGGGATGAATATATGGTCTGATCGAAGTTTTGAAATGTTTCTTGGATAGCATTGGGGCTAAAGGAGGTTTGGCCATCAGGTAGTCTAAAGATACCGTATATTATGTCCTCTCTTGGGGGGTAAAGACACTAATAATTCCTCCAAAAAAAATCTGCTTTTTTTGGGGGGGGCAAGGTCCCTGGGTTATCTGTTAAAAAGAGTGGTGCAGAGACTGTGGGGGCTGTTAGCCTCCTTGTCCCCGTGTGGCCATTTAGAATCCCTGCTGCTGCATGTTTCAGCTTTATTAAGGTGTAATTTTACAGCGTTTGACTCAAGTAGCTGCCTGTGCTGGGTCAGTTTGGCTTAATTGCTGGGCCCTTGTCCTGCCAAGATGGCGACCGTCAGTCCATGGGCCTCTATGTCCCCTTCACTACCTTTGTCCCCGCTTGTGTGCTTATTTGGGATGGCCCCCCTTTATATCTCGGGCCCGTGGCCTTGTAAGGGTCGCCCCCTCAATCTCTGAGTGTGGATATGCAGGGATGGGGCATTGAATCAGGCCTACCTTCTTATCTGCTCGCAAGATCAACAATACCTAATTCTTCAGGCATGTGTACATGCCTAATTTTTCTGGCCTCTGGTGCTGCACTGTGGCTTCAACAACCAAACCCCCAAAAAAGGCACATAACAGGGATTAAACTGATAGGAGTAGTACTACTTAACACACCACTCATATCTGGTGTAACAGTAGTGTACATTTAAAACAAAAACAAAAATTCTACTGTAATAGATTGCATAGCAGTTAGTTGTCTGCAAGCGTGTGTGTCAGACCTACAGCGTCTACTCTACCAACTTCTGCAAGTGCACAGTGCCACTCATATCTGTTGTCACAGTAGCTTGGACGCATAGTACCGATCTGTCAAAACCTGTAATGATGAATGAGGTCTAGAGTAGCCTGGTTCCCTTATCCTCTACAGGTTGAGACCTAATGTTTGGGTGACTCCAGACCAACACATGAGTACAAGCAGCACACAAACTCAAAGCCGCCATCCTCCTCCTGGTGCAGCATCATAAGCCACATCAACCACTGCTGTCCTCCTTGCCCCCTCACAACCATCCGCCACTCCGTCTCTCTCCTTGAGCAGTTCCTGCTCATCTGCCCATAGTCAGGTGCCTGTAAAGGACATGTTTGAGCGTAAGAATCTAATGTCACAAAGTGCCCCAAAATTGAAGTGATACGACCAATAAAGCATCTTTTTCCATCTCCTGGTTCTAAAAATCCAGGCCTTATACAGGCCCCCTGATAGGTAACGTAACAAGTATTAAACTGATAAGAGTAGTACTTACAAACACGTCACTCCTATCTGGTGGCACCTTTGACTGCACGTGCCGTGCCCCAAAATTGAAGTGATACGACCAACAAAGCATCTTTTTCCATCTCCTGGTTCTAAAAATCCAGGCCTTATACACGCCCCCTGATAGGTAACGTAACAAGTATTAAACTGATAATAGTAGTACTTACAAACACGTCACTCCTATCTGGTGGCACCTTTGACTGCACGTGCCATGCCCCAAAATTGAAGTGATACGACCAACAAAGCATCTTTTTCCATCTCCTGGTTCTAAAAATCCAGGCCTTATACACGCCCCCTGATAGGTAACGTAACAAGTATTAAACTGATAAGAGTCATACTTACAAACACTTCACTCCTATCTGGTGGCACCTTTGACTGCACGAGCCGTGCCCCAAAATTGAAGTGATACGACCAAAAAAGCATCTTTTTCCCATCTCCTGGTTCTAAAAATCCAGGCCTTATACACGCCCCCTGATAGGTAACGTAACAAGTATTAAACTGATAAGAGTAGTACTTACAAACACATCACTCCTATCTGGTGGCACCTTTGATTGCACGTGCCGTGCACCAAAATTTAAGTGATACGACCAACAAAGCATCTTTTTCCATCTCCTGGTTCTAAAAATCCAGGCCTTATACATGCCCCCTGATAGGTAACGTAACAAGTATTAAACTGATAAGAGTAGTACTTACAAACACGTCACTCCTATCTGGTGGCACCTTTGACTACACGTGCCGTGCCCCAAAATTGAAGTGATACGACCAACAAAGCATCTTTTTCCATCTCCTGGTTCTAAAAATCCAGGTCTTATACATTCCCCCTGATAGGTAACGTAACAAGTATTAAACTGATAAGAGTAGTACTTACAAACACGTCACTCCTATCTGGTGGCACCTTTGATTGCACGTGCCGTGCCCCAAAATTGAAGTGATACGACCAACAAAGCATCTTTTTCCATCTCCTGGTTCTAAAAATCCAGGCCTTATACACGCCCCCTGATAGGTGACGTTACAAGTATTAAACTGATAAGAGTAGTACTTACAAACATGCCACTCCTATCTGGTGGCACCTTTGATTGCACGTGCCGTGCCCCAAAATTGAAGTGATACGACCAACAAAGCATCTTTTTTAATCTCCTGGTTCTAAAAATCCAGGCCTTACACTACCTGATCGATACAACATCATACCTGATGTTTTAAAGCACGTTATTCCAAACAATTTAGGAATGTTAGGTAATTTATGCCCTTTATGGCTTAAAACCAGACTCTGCATCAACTATGTAATTTTCCATGGGAGTTTTGCCATGGATCCCCCTCCGGCATGCCACAGTCCAGGTGTTAGTCCCGTTGAAACAACTTTCCCATCACTATTGTGGCCAGAAAGAGTCCCTGTGGGTTTTAAAATTTGCCTGCCCTTTGAAGTCTATGGTGGTTCGCCGATGTTCACCGGTTCGCGAACATTTGCGGCGGTTTGCGTTCGCGGTTCGCGAACCGAAAATTTTAGGTTCGCGACATCACTACCCACTGTCAGTCCCTTCGGGATCCATCCCTCATTCATCTTAATAAAGGTGAGGTAATCTAGACTTTTTGAACCTAGGCGACTTCTCTTATCAGTGACAAAACCTCCTGCTGCACTGAAGGTCCTTTCTGACAGGACACTTGAAGCGGGGCAGGACAGAAGTTCTATGGCAAATTGGGATAGCTCAGGCCACAGGGCAAGCGTGCACACCCAGTAGTCAAGGGGTTCATCGCTCCTCGTAGCGTCGATGTCTGTAGTTATGGTGAGGTAGTCTGTTACCTGACGGTCGAGTCGTTCTCTGAGGGTGGACCCTGAAGGGCTGTGGCGATGCATAGGACTTAAAAAGCTCTGCATGTGCTCCATCAACAACACGTCTGTAAAGCGCCCTCTCCTTGCCGGCGTGGTCATGGGAGGAGGAGGATTATGTTCACCTCTTCCGCTGATAGATTGCCTTTGTGCTGTGACATCACCCTTAAACGCTGTGTAAACCACAACTCTTCCTCTTCCTCTTCAAGCTCATCTACGGCCTGATCCAGCACTCTTCGCAGGGCATGCTCCAGGAAGAAAACAAATGGTATGATGTCGCTGATGGTGCCCTGGGTGCGACTGACCAGGTTTGTTACCTCCTCAAAAGGACGCATAAGCCTACAGGCATTGCGCATGAGCGTCCAGTAACATGGCCAAAAAATTCCCAGCTCGGCAGAGGCTGTCCTAGCACCCCGGTCATACAAATACTCGTTAACGGCCTTTTCTTGTTGGAGCAGGCGGTTGAACATTAGGAGTGTTGAATTCCAATGTGTCTAAAATCAAGCTCCTCGCAGGCATGTTGTTTCACCGCTGGATATCTGTAAAGTGCGCCATGGCTGTGTAGGAACGCCTGAAATGGGCACACACCTTCCTGGCCTACTTCAGGATGTCCTGTAAGCCTGGGAGCTTATGCACAAAGCGTTGTACAATCAGATTACACGGCACATGTGTCAACTTGCCCAAATTTAATGCCGCCAACAAATTTCTTCCGTTGTCACAAACCACCATCTCCAGTTGGTGCGGAGTCAGGAGTGCTGGTCCGGTGTGACTCTCTGCTTTCAGGGAAGTCAACCCCAAGACGGCGTGACACTGCCGTATCCGGGATGTGGAATAGTACCTGTGGAGCTGGGGGGGGGGGTGGGTGCCGTTGATGTGGAGCAAGACATAGCAGCAGCAGAAGAGGACTCAGCCGAGGAGGATGGAGTAGGAGGAGTAGAGGAGGTGGCAGCAGGCCTGCCTGCAAGTCGTGGCGGTGTCACCAACTCCTCTGCAGAGCCACGTATTCCATGCTTGGCAGCCGTCACCAGGTTTACCCAATGCGCAGTGTAGGTGATATACCTGCCCTGACCATGCTTTGCAGACCAGGTATCCGTGGTCAGATGGACCCTTGCCCCAACACTGTGTGCCAGAGATGCCATTACTTCCTTTTGCACAATTGAGTACAGGTTGGGGATTGCCTTTTGGGCAAAGACATTTCGGCCGGGTACCTTCCACTGCGGTATCCCAATCGCTAAAAACTTTTTGAATGCCTCAGACTCCACCAGCTTGTATGGTAAAAGCTGGCGGGCTAAGATTTCAGACAAGCCAGCTGTCAGTTGCCGGGCAAGGGGGTGACTTTGTGACATTGGCTTCTTACGCTCAAACATGTCCTTGACAGACACCTGACTGTGGGTAGATGAGCAGGGACTGCTCAGGGCGAGACACGGAGTGGCGGATGGATGAGAGGGGGCAAGCAGGGCAGCAGTGGTTGACGTGGCTGAAGATGCTGGACCAGGAGGAGGATGGCGGCTTTGATTTTGTGTGCTGCTTGTCATGTGTTGATCCCATAGGCGTTTGTGATGTGACATCATGTGCCTTCGCAAAGAAGTTGTACCTAGGTGGGTGTTGGACTTCCCACGACTCAGTTTCTTTTCGCACAGGTTGCAAATGGCATCACTGTTGTCACAGGCAGAAAGACGAAAAAATTGCCACACTGCTGAGCTCTGCAATGACGGCATTCTGGTGGTGGCAAAAGCATGCGTTGACTGGCGTGCTGACTGGCTGACCCCGGGTGCCGATGCATGCTGTCTGACTGTGCCACTAGCTACTTTCGACGACCTCCCGCTGCTTCCAACTCGTCTCCTCCTCCTCTCTGTCTCCCCATCTGAACTTTCCTCCTTTTCTTCTTCTCTTATAGCGGGCACCCACGTGACATCCACGGACGCATCGTCATCATCAACCGATTCACTTGTATCTGACAACTCAACAAAGGAAGCAGCACCGGGTACAACATCATCATCAGACCGTACGTCCATGTGTGTAATGCTGCCTGATTGGGACATATTCCTGTTATCTACATCCTCTGGCACTAATGTTTGTGCATCACTCATTTCTTCCAACGGATCTGTAAATAACTCTGCTGACGGATCAAGTGAAACGGCTGTGGTGCTAGTGTTGGTGGTGGCGGCAGGCGGCGAGTGGTAACTGGAGAGGTGCCCGAAGTTAAGCTGGAGGAGGATGGTGCGTCTAGGTTTCGTGCGGAAGCTGTAGAAGATTCGGTGTCCTGTGTTAGCCAGTCAACCATGTCCTCAGAACTGTTCAAGTTCAGGGTACGTTGCCTCTTAAAACTTGGCATTATTCTAGGGCCAAAGGGAATCACAGCACCACGACCACGACAGCCCCTGCGGGGTGGCCTGCCTCTGCCTGTCATTTTTTTTACGATTAGTGGTACTATGAGTGCAAGCTACTGTGACACCAGATATGAGTGTCACTGCGCACTGGCAAAAGTTGGCAGACTAGATGCAATAGGCCTCACACACACGCCTGTAGGCAGGCTACTGCTATTCAATCGATTACAGTAAAAAAAGGGTTGTTTTATTTCACTGCACACTACGGTTGCACTAGATATGAGTGTCACTGTGCACTGGCAAAAGTTGGCAGACTAGATGCAATAGGCCTCACACACACGCCTTTAGGCAGGCTACTGATATTCAATCGATTACAGTAAAAAAAGGGTTGTTTGATTTCACTGCACACTACGGTTGCACTAGATATGAGTGTCACTGTGCACTGGCAAATGTTGCCAGACTAGATACAATAGGCCTCACACACACGCCTTTAGGCAGGCTACTGCTATTCAATCGATTACAGTAAAAAAAGGGTTGTTTTATTTCACTGCACACTACGGTTGCACTAGATATGAGTGTCACTGTGCACTGGCAAAAGTTGGCAGACTAGATGCAATAGGCCTCACACACACGCCTTTAGGCAGGCTACTGATATTCAATCGATTACAGTAAAAAAAGGGTTGTTTGATTTCACTGCACACTACGGTTGCACTAGATATGAGTGTCACTGTGCACTGGCAAAAGTTGGCAGACTAGATGCAATAGGCCTCACACACACGCCTTTAGGCAGGCTACTGATATTTAATCGATTACAGTTAAAAAAGGGTTGTTTTATTTCACTGCACACTACGGTTGCACTAGATATGAGTGTCACTGTGCACTGGCAAAAGTTGGCAGACTAGATGCAATAGGCCTCACACACACGCCTTTAGGCAGGCTACTGATATTCAATCGATTACAGTAAAAAAAGGTTGTTTTATTTCACTGCACACTACGGTTGCACTAGATATGAGTGTAACTGCGCACTGGCAAAAGTTGGTAGACTAGATGCAATAGGCCTCACACACACGCCTTTAGGCAGGCTACTGATATTCAATCGATTACAGTAAAAAAAAGGTTGTTTGATTTCACTGCACACTACGGTTGCACTAGATATGAGTGTCACTGTGCACTGGCAAAAGTTGGCAGACTAGATGCAATAAGCCTCACACACACGCCTTTAGGCAGGCTACTGATATTTAATCGATTACAGTTAAAAAAGGTTGTTTTATTTCACTGCACACTACGGTTGCACTAGATATGAGTGTCACTGCGCACTGGCAAAAGTTGGCAGACTAGATGCAATAGGCCTCCCACACACGCCTTTAGGCAGGCTACTGATATTCAATCGATTACAGTAAAAAAAGGGTTGTTTTATTTCACTGCACACTACGGTTGCACTAGATATGAGTGTCACTGTGCACTGGCAAAAGTTGGCAGACTAGATGCAATAGGCCTCACACACACGCCTTTAGGCAGGCTACTGATATTCAATCGATTACAGTAAAAAAAGGGTTGTTTGATTTCACTGCACACTACGGTTGCACTAGATATGAGTGTCACTGTGCACTGGCAAAAGTTGGCAGACTAGATGCAATAGGCCTCACACACACGCCTTTAGGCAGGCTACTGATATTTAATCGATTACAGTTAAAAAAGGGTTGTTTTATTTCACTGCACACTACGGTTGCACTAGATATGAGTGTCACTGTGCACTGGCAAAAGTTGGCAGACTAGATGCAATAGGCCTCACACACATGCCTGTAGGCAGGCTACTGATATTCAATCGATTACAGTAAAAAAAGGTTGTTTTATTTCACTGCACACTACGGTTGCACTAGATATGAGTGTCACTGCGCACTGGCAAAAGTTGGCAGACTAGATGCAATAGGCCTCACACACACGCCTTTAGGCAGGCTACTGATATTCAATCGATTACAGTAAATAAAAGGTTGTTTGATTTCACTGCACACTACGGTTGCACTAGATATGAGTGTCACTGTGCACTGGCAAAAGTTGGCAGACTAGATGCAATAGGCCTCACACACACGCCTTTAGGCAGGCTACTGATATTCAATCGATTACAGTAAAAAAAGGGTTGTTTTATTTCAGTGCACACTACGGTTGCACTAGATATGAGTGTCACTGTGCACTGGCAAAAGTTGGCAGACTAGATGCAATAGGCCTCACACACATGCCTGTAGGCAGGCTACTGATATTCAATCGATTACAGTAAAAAAAGGTTGTTTTATTTCACTGCACACTACGGTTGCACTAGATATGAGTGTAACTGCGCACTGGCAAAAGTTGGCAGACTAGATGCAATAGGCCTCACACACACGCCTTTAGGCAGGCTACTGATATTCAATCGATTACAGTAAAAAAAAGGTTGTTTGATTTCACTGCACACTACGGTTGCACTAGATATGAGTGTCACTGTGCACTGGCAAAAGTTGGCAGACTAGATGCAATAAGCCTCACACACACGCCTTTAGGCAGGCTACTGATATTTAATCGATTACAGTTAAAAAAGGTTGTTTTATTTCACTGCACACTACGGTTGCACTAGATATGAGTGTCACTGCGCACTGGCAAAAGTTGGCAGACTAGATGCAATAGGCCTCCCACACACGCCTTTAGGCAGGCTACTGATATTCAATCGATTACAGTAAAAAAAGGGTTGTTTTATTTCACTGCACACTACGGTTGCACCAGATATGAGTGTCACTGTGCACTGGCAAAAGTTGGCAGACTAGATGCAATAGGCCTCACACACACGCCTTTAGGCAGGCTACTGATATTCAATCGATTACAGTAAAAAAAGGGTTGTTTGATTTCACTGCACACTACGGTTGCACTAGATATGAGTGTCACTGTGCACTGGCAAAAGTTGGCAGACTAGATGCAATAGGCCTCACACACACGCCTTTAGGCAGGCTACTGATATTTAATCGATTACAGTTAAAAAAGGGTTGTTTTATTTCACTGCACACTACGGTTGCACTAGATATGAGTGTCACTGTGCACTGGCAAAAGTTGGCAGACTAGATGCAATAGGCCTCACACACATGCCTGTAGGCAGGCTACTGATATTCAATCGATTACAGTAAAAAAAGGTTGTTTTATTTCACTGCACACTACGGTTGCACTAGATATGAGTGTCACTGCGCACTGGCAAAAGTTGGCAGACTAGATGCAATAGGCCTCACACACACGCCTTTAGGCAGGCTACTGATATTCAATCGATTACAGTAAATAAAAGGTTGTTTGATTTCACTGCACACTACGGTTGCACTAGATATGAGTGTCACTGTGCACTGGCAAAAGTTGGCAGACTAGATGCAATAGGCCTCACACACACGCCTTTAGGCAGGCTACTGATATTCAATCGATTACAGTAAATAAAAGGTTGTTTGATTTCACTGCACACTACGGTTGCACTAGATATGAGTGTCACTGTGCACTGGCAAAAGTTGGCAGACTAGATGCAATAAGCCTCACACACACGCCTTTAGGCAGGCTACTGATATTTAATCGATTACAGTTAAAAAAGGTTGTTTTATTTCACTGCACACTACGGTTGCACTAGATATGAGTGTCACTGCGCACTGGCAAAAGTTGGCAGACTAGATGCAATAGGCCTCCCACACACGCCTTTAGGCAGGCTACTGATATTCAATCGATTACAGTAAAAAAAGGGTTGTTTTATTTCACTGCACACTACGGTGGCACTAGATATGAGTGTCACTGTGCACTGGCAAAAGTTGGCAGACTAGATGCAATAGGCCTCACACACACGCTAGCAGGCTGGCATATGCAATTAGATTACACAGAAAAAAGTAATAAGATAAAATAAAAAGGGCTTTTTGGGTTGCTGTCCTTGCAGCAGATATCAAAGGAGTCCTTCAGGTGTGTAGTTAAAGCTAAATACACAGCCTGGCTATCTATTTCCCTATTAAATCAGCAGAAAATAATAAAATAAAATAAATGATGTTCTAGCCCTAAAAAGGGCTTTTTGGGTTGCTGTCCTTGCAGCAGATATCAAAGAAGTCCTTCAGGTGTGTAGTTAAAGCTAAATACACAGCCTGGCTATTTATTTTCCTATTAAATCAAGAGCAAGTAGAATATATCTCCTCTCTCCACGAATGCAGCTACAGAATGATTCTAAAATGGAGGCTGTCATACAGATGGAAGGCTCTGGAAGGGAGTGTATTCTGCTGATTGGCTGGAATGTGTCTGCTGACTGTAAGGTGCAGGGTCAAAGTTTCCTCAATGATAAAGAATAGGGGCGGACCGAAAAGCGCATATGTTCGCCGTTCTTTGCGAACGCGAATATGCGAAAATCGCCGCAAATAGTTCTCCGGCGAACTGTTCTGGATTGCCATAGCATTTCACCAAGCATGGGATGTATAATAATACATTTCAATGCTATAACATGTAAAAACCACAGAATTTGAATAACCAATGTATCTGATAAAATGACCACTAATCACAGAGAAATAAAATGGAATAAACCACTTATAAAAATCACCAATATCAAAATAATGAGAATATAATGAGAAAAATTATTTATTTGTATCTATGAATGTATCTATGCATTTCAAATAATCATGATATTTTGTGATATAATTGATAACAATTAACTAAACAAAATGAATTTATCTGTTTTAGTCAAAAAGATAAAAATAATAAATGATGTATTGAAACTCATATCCAGATTATGACTCTCATCATACAGTGCCTTGCAAAAGTATTCACCCCCTTGGCATTTTTCGTGTTTTGTTGCCTCACAGCCTGGAATTACCATGGATTGTTTGAGGATTTGCATCATTTAATTTACAGAACATGCCCACAACTTTGAAGATGTTTTTTTTTTATTTTTTATTGTGAAGCAAACAACAAATAGGAAAAAATAACAGAAAAGTCAATGTTCATAACTATTCACCCCCCAAAATCAATACTTTGTAGAGACACCTTTTGCATCAATCACAGCTCCATGTCACTTTGGATAAGTCTCTATGAGCTTGCCACATCTTACCACAGGTATTTTGCCCATTCCTCCTTGCAAAACTACTCCAGCTCCTTCAATTTGGATGGTTTGCACTTGTGAACAGCAATCTTTAAGTCTGACCACAGATTTTCTATTGGATTGAGGTCTGGGCTTTGACTAGGCCATTCCAACACATTTACATGTTTCCCCTTAAACCACCCAAGTGTTGCTTTAGTAATGTGTTTGGGGTCATTGTCCTGCTGGAAGGTGAACCTCCGTCCTAGCCTCAAATAACGCACAGAGTGGTACAGGTTTTGTTCAAGAATATCCCTGTATTTAGCACCATCCATCTTTCTCTCAACTCTGACCAGTTTCCCAGAACCGGCTGCTGAAAAACATCCCCACAGCATGATGCTGCCACCACCATGTTTCACTATGGGGATGGTGTTCTTTGGGTGATGTGATGTGTTGGGTTTGCGCCAGACATAGCGTTTACTTTGATGGCCGAAAAGTTTAGTTTTAGTCTCATCAGACCAGAGCACCTTCCTCCATACATTTTGGGAGTCTCCCACATGCCTTATTGCAAACTCAAAAAGTGCCATTTTGATTTTTGCTGAAAGTAATGGCTTTTTTCTGGCCACTAAAACCCAATTCTGTGGAGCGTACGGCTTATTGTTGTCCTGTGTACAGACACTCCAGTCTCTACTGTGGAACTCTGCAACTCCTCTAGGGTTACCTTAGGTCTCTGTGCTGCCTCTCTGATTAATGCCCTCCTTGCCCGGTCCGAGAGTTTTGGTGGGCGGCCGTCTCTTGGCAGGCTTGCTGTTATGCCATGTTCTTTCCATTTGGTTATGATAGATTTGATGGTGCTCCTGGGGATCATCAAAGATTTGGATATATTTGTATAACCTAACCCTGACTTGTACTTCTCAACAACATTGTCCCTTACTTGTTTGGAGAGTTACTTGGTCCTCATGGCAGTGTTTGGTTAGTGGTGCCTCTTGCTTAGGTATTGCAGTCTCTAGGGCCTTTCAAAAAAGGTGTGTATATGTAATGACAGATCATGTGACACATCGATTGCACACAGGTGGATATAATTTCACTAATTATGTGACTTCTGAAGTTGAACCAGAGCTTTTTATGGGCTTCATAACAAAGGGGGTGAATACATACGCACATGCTAATTTTCTGTTTTCTATTTCTAAAAAATAGTTTTATGTATATATTTTTCTCATTTCACTTCACCAACTTAGACTATTGTCATCCATCACATAAAATTCCGATTGACAAAACACTGAACTTAAGGCTGTAATGTAACAAAATAGGTAAAAAGTCAAGGGGAGTGAATACTTTTGCAAGGCACTGTACACTAATTATCAATTTATGGTATGGGAGTTAAATCCATTTGAGACATTTTGTATCTTAAAAAACATTGCCATATCTATTTCATCTATGGGAAATTAAGGAGTAAATGGAACTAAATTATAACATTAATCCCTCAAGATTAGTAAGGAATGCTTAGGCAATATCTACAAAAGACAATAAGAAGTCGTGTATATATATACAATATATATAAAACATAATATCAGATTATAATAATACAATAAAATATAATTTTAATAACGTTAATACCCCACAATGCTTTTCTTCTTCAGATTTTGCCACCAGTTTCAAAACTTCAGATTTTCTCTAGAAACTCATCTGCACAGAGTAGTTTATCATGTACCCCATTGGAATCTCCCTTAAATCCACTACATGGTTACAACATTAAAACGATTGTCCCTTTAGCTTAATTTATCTTTATGACCCCTCCATTCCGTTGTACATCCTGCCACAATCCAAGCAGTCAGTTTGCTATCCTTCTCTACAATCACCTACAAGTTATCTCAATTAGAGATCTAACTTTTTCTAAACTACTTATATGGGCACAAACCCACAGCTTGTCACATTTGTATAAAGATTTAGGAACTTGTGTCTGGAATGGCTTGTATGACAAAAGTTGCTGAGACAAACTGCAAAGGACAGGGACCAAGCAGCTGAAGACAGAGAATGTCAGATTGAAACAAAATCAGTTACTTATGGCTCCTCTGCAGTAAGTAACATCTACATAACCTAAGGTGACTCTAGGGACAGGAGAGAAGGTTGGTCCCAAAGTCACTGGGTCAGCATACTTGTTCCATACTTACAGTATAGCCCAGCAAGTCTAGTTTGACTTGAAAACCAAAGAAGCACTGATATTTGAAACCAGAGTTGGAGATTACACTCATGGAAATGTTTAGAATGTAAGAACCCTTGTTCAGATGTTTTCACCTGCTGCATTTAGCAAACAAAATGGCCTCAAAATAATAGACCAGAGAGAATTATTGATCAGGGAGAATTATTATTCTGGTGATGGATCACTGTTTAAGAATGTTCCTCCTGGCTTGCGAAAATGTGTAAGACAAAGCTCTCTTCCCCTAGTTGGTCTGCAGAGGTTTACTTTTCTGCTTTTTTATTAAGCAACATCTGGGCAGCCCTGATTTAAGACTGCTCCTGGAGTATGTGAGGGACTACTGATGGACTCAAGTGCAGTTGTGTCAGACCCCAGAGTTGGCAGTCACCTGGTGGGCCAGTCTATTCAAGCCTCATTAGGGGTGATATGCGTCTCAAGCCTCATTATGAGGTAGATCGGAAGGGCCTTATTAGCAACTATGCATGCATAATGACGCAATGCACGCAATGTACGCAAACTACATCATGATGTCACATGCAGTAATCAGGATGTGGAAGGGCTTTAAATAGCGAGGAAGGAATCATAAACAGCCCATGAGTAAGCCCTCGGAAGGGCGAAACAGACCGTCAGGATTTTCCTAGGATGAGCAAGTAGCATTTAACCCTATAGTGGGGTGGGGGTGTCTCTGTTTTTTTGCATAATTGCCGTGTATTGAATTGCATTTCTGCGTGTATGATCCAGGCATTTGGCATCCACGGTACAAGAACGGGAAGTTGTGATTGTGAATCAATTGCTTTCCAGAGACTACTGTTTGCCCACCTTTGACTATACCACTATACAAGGCGTATGTTAAAGCTGCTGCGCATCATTTAGGTTATGTTTTAACCCTTTTTAACCATGTATTTTTAATAGTCCAAGGATTAGCAAACTAGTATTGCCATATGAGGACTTAAAAACGTAACTCAGTAACATTCCACAGATAACTATATTGTCTATGCACCTGTAGGTAGATAAGTTACAATAAGCAGGTCAATACGGTTTTTAGATTTTTCACCTTTGATTATTGCAATAATTCCCAATTATTAAAGTGCTAAAGTTATAACTAGGTGTTATGCACCAGGGATTTTTTTTAAAGTCACAATTGTTCTTATGTATACGAAACGACCTCAGAAAGAGACACACACAGTGAGACTGCAGCCTACAGTGTATGACCACTTGGAGTAAAGTGGATACATGGAAATCTGACTTCACAGGCCAGTGAAATTACAAACTATTGAACTGTTTGTTTTATTTCACCTAGGTTTGTTGTAAAAAATACTGAAATCTCAATAAAAATTATGAACTCCTAACATTCTTTAATCAAAATATTATTTCCCCCATAGTATGCAACTCATGACTTCTGATACTACCTATAGGAAGTACTATAGTGGCCTCCTACTCATGTATTTACACCTTACATTTCTTTCCACACATGTTTATGACAAGGATCATATTCCATATTCAGATACATAATTCTCAATTCTACTGTACACATAAGCTCCTCTCAAAAATCCATTATAAGACTGTATTTGCTCACTTGGTCTGTTTGCAAACCTAATAAATACCAGCATATACCTCATAAAAAGGATCTATATATTCTATTCATTCACATCTTATTTTCATAACTACTCGACTTTCTATTCTTTATAATCTTTTTAATAATTTAAATGTCACCGGGCTGCTGCTGGTAGGCACAAATTGTTTATTTTCCTCTATAAAAATAAAAAAGTAAGCACATGTTTTCCTTTTCTGTTATGGTACAAAATTGCTAAAGCCATTCCTTTAGGTGTATTATTATATTACACAAATATTAGTAAAACAATCCTGAACATTACTAGAGCAGTGGTGCACAACATGTTGGCTTTATAACACTCTAGTGATAATTGAATGCTGTGGTCTCACTACAGGAGACTGGAGGGTCTAATTGTATTGAAATTAAAGACAAACGAGGTATGGGATCATGATTTTGTGGCTTGTGGGCCACTCGAGTGGACCTATTCACAAATTTGACATAATTACCCTAAGGACTATGTTACTGCAATACCTGCATGTAAAATATGAATATTATATGAAAACAGAACAGACTAAAGTTGCACTAAACCTATATAAGCAATTTTCTTAATCCTTGAATGAGTTGCTTTTTTTAAAGCATAAGGTTTAAACATTACCAAAGTTGTCTTTTGCATGAAAAAGTATTTAATAAAACCTGTTTAAACTTCATTGAAATTGTTAGGATGTGGGTGCACAGAGCATAGGTACATAAGGCAGCAGTAACCAGTAATAAGCCATGCACTCGGAGTGGTCTCTAGATCTCATTTGGCAGATACTGCCCATCTGATGCAACCCCCAGGCAATTAGATGCTGCCTTGTCACTGTCAACTTGACTTATTGGGTGTGCGCGACATCTTGGGTGTGTGGGAGCAGCTAACAGATGAATTTTTAACCTTACACCAGCTAAAAAAAATTACACCGCAAAATAATCCAGTTTTCAGGCTAGGCATATGGCATGTAAGGGCCATGACTCTGGGTTCTACAGAAGAACTGCATAATATTAATGATATCCAGCCAATAGCCATTATGAACAATGAGCTGAGTAGATTGTGGATGAATATAATGCCCCCCACCCCCACCCCTTGGAAACTATCTTTTTTTAGGTTTATCAGAATAGTACTTTTTATTCTCTGGCACCTCCAGAGGAAACCATGGAGCACTGTGTTGGTTTCGTAATCAAAAACAGCCTAGTTAGCTCACTTGCACCATCCAGTATGAAAGAAGAGAATGCTGAAAATTTAACTGCAAACACCAGTGGATACGGTCAACATTTTCAGAGCCTATGCTCCTACTTTAAATTTTGCACAGTATGTTAAGAACAGATTATATGATGAACTCAGCATTGTGATCAAGGAGAGCATTTCATGGGAAATTAGTTGCTATTCATCCTTGTTGACACCAGGGCCAAAGTTGATATAGACCACCAAAGCTGGCCATTTTGTCTTGGACAGTTCAAAATTAATTAAAACGGATAGCACCTTCTTGAGCTCTGTTCCCAGCATCAACTTCAAACCTCAGCATAAAGTTTTGCTGCAACACTCAAGATGAAAACATTGGTACCAGCTTGACCTTGTTCATAGCAATGTAAGCAGCTTAGGTAGTGTCAAGTTGACACACAGCTACCATAGCTCAGACTGTGACACTGACCACTTGCTATTGTGTACTAAGGTCAACATTTGACCACGTAGGTTCTTTCATTCCAGGAAATAAGTGATGCTGCTCATTGATGCTTGCAACACTTTGTGACCCCTAAAAAGTAGGCAATTTTGTCAAAGCACTTAAAGACCTTGCCCTGCTACATTATACAGTTATCAGCAAGATATGGGAGTATCTGTATGACGCTACCCTTGGGAAGAAGAGTGTCAAGGCTGCTGTTTGGTTTGAAGCCAACTCTGATGTTCTAACGCCTCCTATTAAGAAGAAACATGAGGTGCTTGTTGCATCTCTCAGTGTGGAGAACCTGCATGCACTCTGGTCTCCTGAGAGTCAAGTGCAACAGGTTGCTCTGTGTTGTGCCAATGATTACTGGCTACATCTTTTCTTGCAGATACAACAAGCCGTAGACACTGGTTAGCATGCGAGGGATGTATAATGGATCAAGCAGGCCTTCGGACAATCCTAAAAGAATGCTGCTCCACTTAAGTTGGCTACTTCAATGTCCTGTAGGACAGAACCAAGCAGATGGAATGCTGGGTGGAACAGTTCTCACAGGTGTATGCCAGAGAGATTGTAGTTATAGAGACCTGAATGTCACTGAGCATCAGCCGACCATGACTCAATGCTGAACCCACCTTGGCGGAACTCAGCAGTGCACTGACCTCGTCAGTAGCTAAGATCCTCTGTCACATCAATTCTGCTCAGCATTATTAGGGGTTTTCATGAAGACATGAAGGGTACCATCATACAGAGCAGAAGCATATCCAAACCCTTCAAGATTCTTAGTAATGTGACACAAGGGTGTGTGTACACAACGGAAGCACATCCGAACCCTTCAAGGTCCTTAGTGATTTGACAAAAGGGTGTGTCCAAATGGAGCTGCCATAGATGGTATCTTCCTCTGCATGAGAACAGACGGCAACCAATTTAAATTGTTAGGCTCAGAACAAAATCCAGTGTGCGTAAAAAGTTTCTCAGCAAGATTCTTTTGCTGATGATGCCGCTATTGCTGCTTATTTAAGAACACTCAAGAAGAAGTGCAGTAGCTCATGACTCGCTTTGCAAATGAATGCATGGAATAATCACCTTAAAGATGACCCAGGTGATGAGCTAAAATGTCGGTAAAGTGTCAGAGTGCTAGACTACAAACTGGAAGTCATCCATGAGTTTGAGCAACTAGACTCTACGTTCTAGTACAGCTTGCTGCTTGACAAAGTGCTCAGCCACAATGTTCTTCAGGCTGTTGAAGAGAGTATGGACTATCTATCATGCAGCTTACTTTAGAGACTAAGGTACACGTCTACTTAGACTGTGTTTTGAGTACATTATTGTATGCCAGTAAAACATGGACTTAAAGGGCAGCAGCTCAACACATACCACATGCACTGTCTGTGACAAATACTTGTATCTTTGCAAGACAAGATTCCCAATAATGCAGGTCTTAAAAGGGGGGGGGGGGGGGCACAACTTCCATGTTCATCTTTCTCAAACAGAGGTACATGCAGTGGCTAGGCCATATTTCAGGCATGGTGGATGTTCAAATACATAAAGATCTTCTCTTTGGCAAACAGGTGTTTGGAAAGAGGCCAAGAGGACATTGACAAGAGTGACTTGGTGCTCTCCAACAGTGTGAACAACTGACATTTGCTCATCACAAACAGGTATGCCTGGAAGTAGGAAGTAAAAGAAGTGCCTGTCATGTATGAAACAACTTTGATGAAGAAAGAAGAACATATAAGAGCCATCAAGAAGATCCATGCCCAAGATACCAGACTGCCCTCTACATATTTCGGAAAATACTTCATTCACAAATCTGGTTGAACAACTACAGAAGAAGCTGCTTGGATCAGTTGATTGCAAACCCATGATCCCTCAAGATTGAAAAATGCCTATGCATAATTTTATCTTTCTATCAGCCATGGGTGTAGGAACTGGTGGGGATGCGGGGGACAAATCCCCCCCAGATTTGTCTCTGTGTGTATGTATATATAACCAATTTTATGCCCTGTGTATACAATGAGCTGTATCCCCCAGAATTATTCTGGCTCCTACACGCCTGCTATCAGCCCTTATAATACATCTTTGAAACCTTTGCTTTTATTTGTGTGCTACAGTGTATTGATTACCATTGCTCACAGGGGATTACTAAATGTACTATGCACTATTACATTTGGGGAAAAATAGACCTTCTTGCCTTATCTCAGCTCTTCTCACCTCAACTCAGGTGATAAGTAAACTCACCTCATGCTAAACATGACTGATAGTAACATTCTCACTATGTGGCATGAAGTATGTAACAGTGATTAATGCAATTATAGCTAACCACTGCTACTCACTATCTGGAGTCTGTTTGCTTTTATCAATCACTGTCAATGTGCAAGTTCCCAGGGAGCATTGACTAGCTACAATTACAATTTAACAAAACAACAAAAACAAATGCTTGGGGAGTGGATCAGAAACACTGACTGGCAGGTAAATAAAAATGCTATTTTTAAATAACATGCAAATGATAAACTACTTGTTATTCTTATGTTTTTAGTTTATTACTGGAACTTTTTCTTTGTCCTGTTATACTTATTGTACACTGCAACAAATAAACTAATTGCTTATAAAGACATTTTTTACTGTACATTTCTTAGAAAGGATGTATATACGATAGAGAAGACATTTCTCAGGGCTGTAAATGCTTAGCTGTTTGAAATTAAAAATGGCTGGTTTATATGGTGCTGGAGGTATGCTTCTTTTTATTTCCAACTATTACTTTGCTCTGGTAAATTAACAGAAACTGCACATTTATAGGTAGGTAGCATTGCTCTGGATAAATGTAAACAATTCCTATTGACGTCTATGGATATTTTCTTGCAAAAAGCTTATACATTTTTCCAAAACGGTTGAATTTTTTCTAAATATAGCACTACTGTTTCTATATCATTAATATATTATCCCCTTACAAAGCAGAATGAGAAATCACATGCTTTTTTAAATAGATTTGCACTTTTCAAAGTGATTTTTTTCCCACTTCTGTTACTACTATGAGCCCCATTCAATTGCTGTGATTTTCACATCCAAGCTCGCAAGTACAGATTGCAGGCAAATTTCCTTTTCAATTGGCGTCTTTTTGCAAGCTCAAATCGGGTTACGAATTACGTCTATGCGAAAATGGCAGCCAGCAAACTCATAGCCTACACCACTCTGAAGCCTTTGATCTCTCACTTTTGCAGTGCTAAAATCGCATATCCCTATTCAATTGTCCAATTCCCCCAATTAACCCCCGCTGCATTTAAAAATATTAAATTCCCTGTCCTTAAAGGGCCCACGGCACATGAATAGTAAAGCCCAGCCCTGGGGTTACTGTAAGTACCGCCACGGCACCTAACATTAACCCCTCCTTTGAGACCCCTGCTGTGTCCCCACATAACCCCCATGATGGGTCCTCACATTAACCCCTTGCTGAGGGGGTCCCACACACAAATAGTTAACATTAACCCCCCCCCCCCCATCGGTATCCCTGCAGGGTCTCTACATTAACCCTTGCAGCAAGGGTCCTGATCGGGACCCCTCTTCATTTAAAATTCTAATTTCCCGCCACAGGTCCTTAAAGGACCTTAAAGGTCCTTTCTGATTGGCTGACATGACTGTAAATCAGATTGCAGCTAATCACAATGGGATACACCCCATATAGACCTCTGTATAGAGCCCATGAGTGATGGGGTTAATTAGGGGCTCATGGGACTCTGTATAGAGCCAAATGAGTGATTGGGTTAATTAGGGGCTCATGGGGCTCGGTATATAGCCCCATGAGTGATGGGGTTAATTAGGGGCTTATGGGGCTCTGTATAGACCTCCCTGAGTGATGGGGCTAATTAGGGCCTTTGTGGCTCTGTATAAAGACAAATGAGTGATTAGGTTAATTAGGGCCTCATGGGGCTCTGTATAAAGACAAATGACTGATTAGGTTAATTAGGGGCTCATAGGGCTCTGTATCGAGCCCCATGAGTGATGGGGCAAATTAGGGGCTCATGGGGCTCTGTATAGAGCCCCATTAGTCATGGGGTTAAGTAGAGGCTCATGGGGCTCTGTATAGAGCTCCATGAGTCATGGGGTTAAGTAGAGGCTTGTGTGGCTCTCTATAGATCCCCATGAGTTATTGGGTTAATTAGAGGCTCATGTGGCTCTGTATAGAGCCCCATTAGTGATGGAGTTAATTAGGGGCTCATGGGACTCTGTATAGAGCCAAATGAGTGATTGGGTTAATTAAGGGCTCATGGGACTCTGCATAGAGCCCCATGAGTCATGGGGTTAATGAGTGGCTCATGGGGCTCTGTATAGAGCCAAATGAGTGATTGGGTTAATTAGGGGCTCTTGGGGCTCTGTATCGTGCCCCATGAGTGATGGGTTAATTAGGGGCTCATGGGGCTCTGTATAGAGCCACATGAGTGATGAGGTTAATTAGAGGCTTGCAAATTTGCATTAGAAAATAGTTTCATTTCAGTGTTATATCGATCTCGGGAATCAATGAGTTAATACAAATCAGGCAACCCACATGGACTAGAACAGTATTGGCATTCATTTTTTTTTTTTTTTACATTGCCAAATTGCGAGTCTGATCGCATTTCGGACCTCGAAACGCTAATTGATTGACATGTAACCTCCATGTTTTACTGATGACAGTCTTGTTTCCTATTGTCTGTTTCTAAATCAAGAGTTAGAGTCTTGCTTAATTGTTCTGGAACACGCTCTGAATTGCTACTTTTGATTGCATGGTTTACGGTTTCAGCTTTTGGCCCGTAAATTGCGGGCTTGTTCAATTGAATCGCTCTGTAATTGTAGCAAAACAGTGTGTCTTGACCCCGCCCACCAAAAAATTATCTTAGAGCCTCAAGCAATTGCAAGCCTGCAGATTGCGTTGTACAGGCCATATGTCTGCAGGCTTGCAATTGCTTGAGGCTCTAAGATAATTTTTTGGTGGGCGGGGTCAAGACACACTGTTTTGCCAATATTATCAATAAAAAAAGGGACTCTATCAGGGGTAAGCATGTTCGGTTCTAGAGGGCCACACACATGCTTGGATTTGAAGATATTCTTTCTATGCACAGGTGAGTCAATGAGGATGACTGAATAAGTTATTGGCTTACCTGTGTACAGCAGGGATATTAGGGATACCAGACATGTGTGTTGCCCACCCCAGGACTATATGCTTGCAAGATGACCATTATTTTTTTTTACCACAGATCACGAAGGGCCAAATGGGAAGTATTAGTAGGCTGCATTTAGCCGCCAGATCGCCAATGAACTAGGCTTAGCTTTATAATCAGTCTTGTTGAATTTAGGACTTTACTAAGCTATAAAATGCTTACATTATATACTCACTTTAAAGTTAACAAGCACTTTATTAAGTGTTGTGGTAATACAGGTGCAAATTTTTTTGAAATTAATTTTTATTAAAGTTGGAATCAGTGTGAAGAAAAGCTTCAATAGACTCAGTACTAAACATTGTCTCATAAGTTATTTTATAGTTGTATTTGCTTTTAAAAATATTATTCATATGATTTAATTGCTCTCTAAATATATTTACCATTGAGTTTTTAAAAAGTATAATTAAGCTTTCCTTCATTTTTCACATAGTACTATATCCTTAACCTTATTTGTCACTGTCTTATGCTTTTCTCAATTTGCCCTTTAGAGCGGAAACCAAATTGTGTTGGGTTGGGTTGGAAAATTCAAGTCCTATAGGAAAAGAAATGAAAGAAATGCATTTTAAAGTGTATAAAATGGTTGTAGTCTCTGAGGTTCATAGCACTCCATGTAAAGCTCTTACCGTGCAAGCAGCTGTGCAGGTGCTTTGGGGATAATTGGCTGTTTGACTGGTTGCATATTGTTTTTCTAGAAATTCCACACAAGTTGCAATGGTTGCAGAACAGAGCTAATATGCCATGTTATTAACTGTTTGAGCTTTAGTTATTTATGCATATGTTTTCCAGTTTACACTATTTATTTCCATTCAGGGAATTTATATTAATATTAAGGCAAAAATAAACAAGAACACGCAGAAGTAAACCTTTTACACTAATAATTTAAAATGCAATCAATGTGATTGGCATAATAGAGAGCAGATAAAAGTTTAATTGGATTGTTTAATTTGTTCATACATAGCAAATGTCTACACTTATTGACCCTTTTGAAAAAATAAAATATGAGTCCAGTGTCCGTTTTGACTCAGGAACCTGCTGGTCATCTTCCACTGTTCATGGGGACTGCCTTTGAAATCCAGAACGTCTTTAACAAGTTGATATAATATGTGAATAGGGTGCATTTTAAGTGCAGATAAGTATATCAATAATCTATTTATAACTGTTGTATATGTGAAGGGCAACAGCAGAGGTCTACATTATGATAGGATGGTAAAGTACAAATACAAATAAGAATAGTTGCAACTGTAAGTTATTAAAAAAATAATGTATTAATAGTAATAGATGACAGTTTTGCATTTACAACATTTTTCTGACACTCAGCTCAAGAGTTGCTCTAACCAGGTCTTATTTTTGGATTCTATCTACCTCATTTGTGAGTTAATGCCTACCTTCTGCTGGTACTTTCTGTGGTAACAATAAAAGCTGGTTGTTCATAGACTGACACCTCAGAAGTCACATGAAAAAGGAAGAAAATAAAGAAAAAAAAATAGTCAGGGAGCCATTCATCAATAATGAGGATAACAAGGTATTTTTAAGAATATCAATGTGGTGGGAGGATCTCTTGGTTTGAGTAACAGTCAACATTTAAGAAATTCAAAGCTGTTCTAGTACTAGAGAACTTTTGAAATAACTTCAAATTGAAAATATTTATATGTTTAACGGTACACTACTCCTACTGTGTTAGGCTCTACTTAATGTCCCAGGAAATGGCATCATTCAAGGACTGGGTCTTGAAAACTGCTGAGACACAGAACACCACAGAAATATTTTGCTTCCTTTTACATAACAAATTTTAACAGCATAGCAAAATATAGCAAACACATATTTTACAATCAACAGTTTCATACATTTGTTTGGCTAGTGACATCCCTTGTCAGTGCATTGCTCAAGTCTTGCTTCTCTCATAGATAACCTGTCCTTCAGCCAACTGATGAGGATGCAGATAATTGTGACTAAAACAAATGAGAAATGTGACTATACACTATGGGCCTCATTCTATTAACGGCCGTAGGAGATGCGGGGCCGCAAGGACCGGCCGCAAGCTATTCGCCTATTCTATTCCCTTCCGGCCGGGGATTCCGGCAGGCTTGCGGTCGGCGCCTTGCTATCCCTTGCGGCCGCACCGGAGGAAAGCCTTTGATCTTAAATGGCCGCAAGAGTTTCGGCCGCAAGAAAGCCCCTGTTGCTATTCAATTGCTACGGGAACCCTCTCTGCAAGGCTAAAACCGAGCTTCAGCTTACTTGCAGCAAAAAGGTCCCGCAGACACACAATTAAGCACATTTTAAAGCCATAATAAAGCCATCCTGCACTCTGAAGAGAATATAAAGTGATTGTAGGTGTTAGCATTAATAGCACAACATTCCCATACACTCAAATCCGTAAATATAATTGTTTTTTAATTTATGTCACATATCCATGTAAAAAGTCAAGAGGGCTTGGAGCACCTCAGACCCGCCCACGCTGCGGCCGGAAAATAAACAGTTAATGTAATCTCGGATTTGGGCTGATGTGCAAGCTTGAGAGGGGGTTGCTATTAATCCACATGTCCCCCATTATGATCCCTAGCATTTACAGAGCTTGACAGTGCCGTCTTGAATTTATTTTTGCATTTTAAGATTTCTGAGCTTACGGCCGGTTGCAAGATATACGGACGGCCATAAGGGGATATCCTTGCGGCGCCGTATAATTGAATTGCAAGGTAACGGGAGCCCTGCAAGGAATTGCAGCTTTTCGGCCAATTTACGTCCGATAATAGAATGAGGCCCTATGTCAGAGAAGCTCAACTGGGATATTCTAATAAAATCTAGAAGATATCTCAATGCTTTACTGATTTAAACTATAAACATTTAAAAAAATAAATAAAAGCAAAAACATGTACAAAATTAGAAAGGTAGAAACTCATGTGTTGCTAAATTTTGCAAAGCATGTACATACATAAAAAGATGATCAATAAACATTTGCAAGATCTTGTCCAGTTATCCAGTGCTTCATGAATTATTAAATCTTCTCCAGATTATATACCTTTAAATGATACTAACATTATTGGCTTTTTTTGTTAAAGCAGGTGAGCAAATTGTCCTATTAAGGAAACATAAATCCAGTTTAGAAGCCATAAATGGAATGTCTTTGTGTTGTACTTACTATCTAGCTATCGTTTTACATTGTTTTATATTTGTTCAATTTGAAAACTAAAGAACATTTGTAATAAGCACATTATGAAATACACAATAAAATAAGAATTGTTAATACATTAATACTGGCTGTCCCAGTAGTTTAGAGGCTAAGGTGAAAAGGAGTGAAGTAGAATGATAGGACGATAGAGGGGCACAAAGAATCAAGAGAGGTCTTCTTTCGTATGGCTGTGATGGAAGCTTTCTTGAAGGAGGATAAAAACATGCCAGTTGAAAGAGATATGTTGTAGAGATGAGTAAGGACTTTGTTTATAGTGGTTGAGAGGGTGAGATAAGAAAAATTGGGAATGTCATGAATATTATAATGAGTGGGAAGTGCCATAGCAAGTGCCATAACTAGGCTTCACCAAGGAAACATTTGAGATATATATAAAGTAATTGTTTTTTATTTATTAATATATTTGGATATTAAAAATATGTGACAATTGTATTTATAGCTTCAATAAATAAAGATGTGTTTATTTTGTTTTAAAATATGATATATTATATTATTATAGACAATGCATTAGAGTATTTGTTTCTAGGCAACATGGCTTTGTGAACTGTATTAACTCATTGAGTACTGAGTTGTGTGTTACACTGGATTTTGAATCATAAAACAGGCTTCATACTAACATATCATATTTTTTAATATGATTTTGGATTTTTCATTGTCAAATTTCATCATTGCGTAGTTCTTTTTATGCTATGCTGTCCCTTTAAATTATTTTTGGGGACTCAGTAAGGATTTGAAAGCTACTTGCAAGTTATTGGTCCTTGGCAGAGTGTTTGGGAGTCAGAGTGTCAGGATGTAACTCATAATTTATTGTCAGTGCAAAAATAAATGGAGATTTTTGCCTTGCCTTTCAAGCTTTGTGGTACAGTTCCTTTGAAGCAGTGACTCGTAGCAGTTTACTTAAAATAGCTAGGTATTAGCATGGGGCCCAATATTAGCAGCCATAGACAAAACATTTTTGGGGGGATCTGAATTTTTGAAGACTTTTTTCTAAGTAGAAGAATCCATGAAACTCTTGTTACATAATGTCCTGAGAGCTAGATCATGGGTATATGTTTTTTTCAACTATTAGTGGAGGGAGAACTGGTGAAGGAGTTAACAGGGTCAAGCTGGACACTACACCCATTCCCCATTATAGGCCAAAAAAGTTGCAGGCTGCATCAATAGATTAGGGCCCTGGCTTTTATATTTGTACTGGGCCCCAACATTTCTGATGACTACTTTGGAGAAGAATGGCTTTATTATTTAAAATGAGAAACAGGAGGGATGAAGAGATGGTATATGTAGGTTCATATTTTGCTGTGTTTTAAATATGTTTGTTTATATTCTTTAATCATGTTAATCTTGTTTTAAATTAATCATTTTTAAATTACTTACTTTTATTAAACCAGAAGACTAAATTCCTTTATTGTCTTATGTATGCTGTCAGTCACATAAACAATTAATGTTAACTTGCACCACACATAAAAAGTGAAGCAAAATATGGAGTGGAACCTGGAGCTAAGAGACTGACCATTCTTTGGTGTCAAAACAAGTTGTTTAAAAATGTGCTACAAATATGAATCTAATAAGGCTCAGAATAACTAAACATAAATAACATAATAAAAAGTTCTTAAAACAAAAGAAAATCTGAATCCAAAGAATAAAATTCCTTGAGGGAAAAACACATTTCTACTTGATTCCTAAGCATTTTGTTAAAATATATGGCAGTCTTCTTAGGATATGAAAATGTGTGTGAGCATGATGGTCTCTAAGGCAGAAACTAGGTGCATACTGTACATTAGTGATGTCGCGAAAATCAAACTTTAGGTTCGCGAACTTCCATCAAATGTTCGCGAACGGGCGAACCCGGCGTACCGCCATAGGCAGGCGAATTTCAAAACCCACAGGGACTCTTTCTGGCCACAATAGTGATGTGAAAGTTGTTTCAAGGGGACTAACACCTGGACTGTGGCATGCCGGAGGGGGATCCATGGCAAAACTCCCACAGAAAATTACATGGTTGATGCAGAGTCTGGTTTTAAGCCATAAAGGGCAAAAATCACCTAACATTCCTAAGTTGTTTGCAATAACATGCTTTAAAACATCAGGTATGATGTTGTATCGAACAGGTAGTGTAAGGGTTACACCCGCTTCATAGTAACAGACCAATCTCCCCGTTTAATGCACCGCAAACAACCGCAAACAGTCCCTTTGCACAACCGCAAACTCCCCATTTGCACAAGGTTGGATACCAAGCTAGCCATGTCCAGTTCCTTGTCCTCACTGATGTCCTTAAAGGTCTCTTTCTCCACCCAGCCACCAAGGTCCCTGAAAGGTGACAACAAGCCCCCTGGGACGCCTGAGGTGTTTGGTCTTCCACCTCCTCAAAGCCACCTTCCTCCTCTGACTCCTCTTCTTCAGACTCCTCTCACTGCGTTGCCTCTGTCTGCATTATTACAAGGTGTGTACTGTTAAGTAGTACTATTCCTATCGGTTTAATCGCTGTTACGTCCACTATTAGGGGACGTGTATATGGCATTGATTTTTGGAACAGGGAGATGGAAAAAGATGCTTGGTCGGACCTCCTACTTCAAATTTGGGGCACTGCGCGTGCAATCTAAGGTGCCACCAGATATGAGTGTCACTGTGCACTGGCAAAAGTTGGCAGAGTAGATGCAATAGGCTTCACACACACGCCTGTAGGCAGGCAATTGCTATTCAATTGATTACAGTCAAAAAAGTGTTGTTTTATGTCACTGTACACTACGGTTGTACCAGATATGACATATCACTGTGCACTGGCAAAAGTTGGCAAAGTAGATGCAATAGGCTTCACACACACGCCTGTAGGCAGGCAATTGCTATTCAATCTATTACAGTCAAAATGGTGTTGTTTTATTTCACTGAGCACAATATAAGCTGTGAGCCTGACACAGGCAGGCAACTGAAATTAGATTAAAGGAAAAAGGGTTGTTTTTTACACTATCTGTCCTCTCATAACGAATGCAGCTTCAGAATGATTCTAAAATGTATGCTGTCCTTCAGATGGAAGGCCCTGGAAGGAAGTGTATGCTACTGATTGGCTGGAATGTGTCTGCTGACTGTGAGGTGCAGGGTCAAAGTTTCCTCAATGATAAAGAATAGGAGGCAAACCGAAAAGCGCATGTATTCGCCGTCCGATGCGAACACGAACATGCCAAAATCGCAGCGAATAGTCCGCGGGCGAACTGTTTGCGACTTCTCTACTGTACATCTGTAACTACTATAGTATCAGCCCTATTAAATTCCCTGAACGTGTAGCGGCTATTAAATTGGCCCTGTAAAGCAAGCCGCTCAGAATATGCGGGTTAAGGCTGAAAAAAGCCTACAGGACGTGAAACGTGGAACTTCACGCCCGCAAATCCTGTTTTGTCAATCCCGTAACTGCAACATTCCAATTTCTCCATTAAATTGCAATGAATTTCCAAAGATGCCATGGCGTTCAAGCCCGTAACCCGCAAAACAAAACATTATGGGCTCCAAATAGGACCCTCATAGGGTTTACACTTTAAAGGACAATATAAACACACCAGTGCACTTTAAAATAAAGGGAAAGCATGGAAAGGCGCAGTAATCCCCAAATAAAAAAAATGCATTTAAAAAATATATGTTTTTTAATAATATGTTGGAATGGTCATCCATATGCCAATATAAAAAGCCATGCTGTAACATGCACAAAGCAATTAAAGACATACTACCTGATTAAATAGCAACACAAAAACATGAAACTCAGGCAATATTAACCCTTTCTCACTCACAAAGGCTCTATTGTGGACCCTAAAATATACATATAATTGCATATACATCTCGCTCATCCCATCTACATTTGGGAACACAAATATTGACCATATTTCCCTACCACATCACAAATATTAAGTACCCAGTGAACATTTTAATATCTGTTGTTCAGTCCTTCAGTCGTGCCCAACTCTCTGTGATCCTATGGACTGCAGCACATTTAGCTAGGTCTCTGCCTGTGCTGATCCACAAGGTTTGCATGCCAAAGATACTGGAGTGGGTTGAAAGTTCCTTCTCTAGTGGACTGTGATTTGTCTTTCCCTACATGGTATTGCTCACAGCTTCATTCAGGTACACAAGCCCCTTCACCACCACCACTTAGCAGTTCACACTAATGTAAATTGATGATTAGCAGAACATTATGTGAGCTCATTAAATAGGAATAGCTATACATCCTGGCATATGGCCACCGGCAATGGCGTGGGACTTCCCAGGATGGGCATAGCGAAGATTACCCCTGAAGGAGGTGAGTTGGCTATTGATCCACGTGCCTCTGCAATGTCTCCATGTGTTTTTGCGGCCCCTCCTAATAGGTTAGAGTAGATTAGGGTGGTGTATGTTCCCCTGGTCCCCTTCAAGATTGCTAAGTGGCGGTGGTGAAGCAGCTTGTGTACTACAATGAAACTGTGAGCTATGCCATGTAGGGTCACTCTAGGTGGGCACGTCATAGCAGAGAGGTCAGACAAATCACAGTCCACTAGAGAAGGAACTGGCAACCCACTCCAGTGTCACCTGTCATATTCTTTTTAGGCCCTCAGGGGAATGTTCATACTCCACAGTATCACTAAATGGACTTGGCATGTTTATTAAATCTTCATTATTATTATATTTTATATTTAATACTAGAGACTTGCCTGCCAAAAATGATGGGGCAATAAAATTTTAAGCAATGGCAATGCTGTTTGACACATAATGTAAAGCTTTTTCTACTCTGAGGACATTCGGTGTTCATTGCGAGCCTCTCCTCTTGTTTACTTTTGCTCCTCTGATAGCCTTTGGCGCTCATCCCAAAGGCAGCTATATATGTTTATTTTTAATTAATTAGTTACTTTATAAATTAATATACTTCACCTATTTGTAATTGATATATCCAGCAATGAAAAGCCTGAAGAGCTAAGTACCTCGTTTTAGTTTCCTGCAGCATACAATGTGCAGTTGGACTGTTGCTGCCCTGAGGAGAAAGTGTCATCAATGCGCCATTTTAGATTCGTAATATTATTAGTTGCAAGTTAGTGTTGTAAAATGGTGTTGCTTGTCTATGTGCTACGTGGCTTACGAGCATTTTCCATACTTCCTAACTGTGTATTTTTGTACCTTGTATGTCCCTGGCAAAAGTCGTACGTGCCTGGCGGTGTTTTGCGCATTTCGGGGTCGTGAAGCCCTGATTTCATTTTTTACGGCTGACATTTTTTTTCTCCTAGCCTATTTTCAAATTACGAAACTCCTTAAATTCGACTTTAATTAGCGTGCAACCTTACTAGCAGATGTTGTGGCTGTCCTCCCATGCTGTATGTGATTTTTTAAATGTTTTGTTTGTATTTTGTTTTGTTTTTGTTGTTTTTGGATGTACGCGTTTTGGCCGTTAACTTCGTATTTTTGGGACCTCGTATTTTCCTACGTCCCGCGGGTCATAATATTTTTTGTCTAAGTCCGTATTTCCTCATTCCGCGTTATTGTTTTTTTTCCCGCTGTGTGGTTTTTGTTTTCAAAGTCCCGCTTTTCTGGCTTGGTTTTTACCACGAGTAAGGGGACTACTCACAGTTTGACAATTATTATAAGTGATTATATGATATCTAATGCTATTATCACTATTATTCTTTTTATATGTATTGATCTATTGCATGTTAACTAGGGCTCATTAGTTTACATATATAGGAATGTGACACTAATGTGATGCATGTGGATGTCCCATAACTCCAACCATTGAAAACACACTGACACGGTTAGAAAGGTATAACAAAGCTTTATTTTATACACAGAGCACAATCAGAAATTGTCAAGACTGTGCATTAATATCATGGGTGTGGTGTGAGCGGATCCCAAGAGAGCAAGAGGCTATTATTGGGAAAAAGAGGATACCTACAGGGGGTAATGTGATAGTCTAGAATAAGCGTGATGCATAGACATACCAGGGTCACGTGGTCACTACACCACTGCAACCGAAATCTGATGAAAAAAAGATAATCAGAAATCATTCTATTTAATTGAAGAAACCCTTAATGTGCATAACACTTACAACCTGTCTAGATCTGCTCAATGAAACAGATGATTACTGTGTAATCCAGTCCAGTTTCACACATACAGTGTGGTGACAAAAAAAGGCGGAGGAGGTTAAAAAAACTAATCAACATGCATGTACAGTACGGTGCTAAATACTGTAACTGTAACAATATACCAACTTACCTTGATTCCCATCTGCAAGCATTACTAACTATTAGCTAGGTCTCTGGACAATGAGAAATAAGGGGAAAATACCCATTAATACGGAGAGGAGACAAAGGTCAGCAGCCAGACTCAACTTTACTTACATCAGACCCAAGGATCTGTTCTCACACCAATATTGAGGACAGGATCACATGCTTCACTAGTGCATATATTAATGCTGGCTGTTATTAACATGCGATTGTGAGACTTTGCAAGTCCTCACCATAGCAGTGTTAGTCTACATTTAAGCTAACAACAATCATGTCTGAGATATTTGGCTATATGATAGCTTTAAGATTGTGGGAGCTACATGTCAAGGGGGGCTGTCATTGAAGGAATGTCTACCTGAGAGCCACTGGGAAAACCTTACGCCTCATACATTTCCTCCACACTGCTTGCAGATGCAGAAAATGCTTTCATGGACCTGAATTGTCCATGAAAAGAAAAAAAAACTAAACCTACAAACTAAGGCCTTAAAAATCATAGGGACTGCAGCATCTCTTCTCAACAGCATTCCTCAGTGACCATCAATTGGTGACATGTTAAACAGAACCCTATGTGTTCACGGAGAATAGGATCATGGACCATGTGATGGGAGGTAGCATTCTGCATACAAAATATCACCCTTACATAGGCCATGATCCAAGATTCTGTAGCCATACTAGATTAGGTTAACATTGTGAAAAATAGATTGTCATTGAGGAGTGCTGTTGAGAAGGCACAACAATGTCAGAAGCCCCTATGTCCTCCTTCGCCTAGCCACAGGGCCCACGTCCTCCGGGGCTAGCTGCCGTCTCCCTGCTGGTAGTGGAGGTGTGTGGGGGGGGGGGGGCAAGGAAACCCCCTGGGAGGCAGCAGCACTACAAGTGGTGATGGTGGAGGCATGGTGGGGGCAGAGGAGAGGCCGGGCTGCAGGTTTCCAGGTGATGCCTCTGTGGTAGAGGAGGCAGGGGACGAGTGTGATCCCTAGCAGCTCGGCCAGGTAGTCCTCCGAGTGATTGTCGGAGATGCTGGCTTTATCCCCTAAAGCCTGTCCAGTTGTTCGCACATGATGGCCAGCATCTCCGCCTGCACAGCCTGGCTTGGTTGTGGTATGGATGGAGGTTTGTGGGGCATTGCTGGGTGAGGAGGTGGTGGGGATGGAGTGGGAAGGGTCTGGAGCCTGGCTGGAGCCTGAAGCAAAACTTGTGGTGGGGTGGGTGTGCCCGGTGGTGGCAGCCAGGCCAGCACACTGCTGTGTGTGTGTGTGTGGGGTGGTTGCTGGCTGCTGTCCTGGACTCCATATGTCCAGTTGGAGGGCCCTGGCAGAATTCTTAGTCTTCGGAGGAGGGGGATAGTGGAGTCAAATCCTGGCAGGGTTGCCGGAGGTCCAGACAGTGACCCCACCACCCAAATCACCTCCTCCAAGCCAGGCCCCTCAGATCCTCTTCCTCTCTCCTCCTCCTGCGCCAGTTCCTGCTGGGCGGGGGCTTGCTCCTCCACATCCTGCTCCAATGGATACGACGGCCCGTCTCTGGCTCGCCACTGGACCCAGACCTTCTCCTGAATGCTGAAATATATAAAAGAAAGTTATATGTCATTAGTATGATGAATCATACATTGTTATGTGTTTATTCCTATCTGACATCTAGGCTTGAACCTGGATGATTCTCCTAATTGCAACTCAGATTAGCTATCATATGCTAGATATAGACTATTCTTTCGTTCATGGTCTTGATCATCTTGGCTCCTCACGCTATCTTGATTCCAGCTGCGTTATGTAACTGTATAGGATGCAGTGGGCAAACCAATAAATGGACTCTCTATTTCTTGATTACTGTTGTTGTGCCCAGGAATAACAGTGATTTGTCAGCTTCATGGATTTAATGATGCATCCATCTATCCCTTTTTAATTCCATGGACCTGACATGTCAGTATCATTGTTGGTCACCCTGTACATGTATAGTGTGTGTGATGCACATGTGGTGGCATGTTGGTGTATGTCCTATTCACATGACATGGAGGCTGAAGCTCCAGTGACGGGCAACATTCTCAGAAGATCCCTGGCAACCCTTTCCCACTCATTATAGGTCACGCTGCAGTATTTGTTCTCCTTGGCCATCATCCTCCTCACCTTGGCCCTGATGTCGTTGAATCTGTGCTTGACAGACCTCACATCCATGGATAGCACCGAAGATGACCCCATTCTCCCGATGCGTATAATTGTGGGCCCTGTGCTTGCCCTTAGCCTCTTGCCATCTCAACTGTGGACGGGGACCCTCCTCCACTGCATTCTCTTCCTCTTCTCCCTCCTCCTCTCCCTCCTTCTCCTCTCCCTCCTCCTCTCCCTCCTCTATCTCTCCCTCCCTCCCTCTCTTCCTCTCCCTCCTCTCGCTCCTCCACCTCCTCTCCCTCCTCTACCGCACCTCCTCCTCCCTACCTCTACTCCCCATGGCCACCTCTCTCTCCTCCTCACCTCTCCTTTTCTCCTTCTCCCCAACTCACGACTCCTCTCCCCTCCTCTCTCCTCACTCCATAATATCCCAAAAGTAATATAAGGATAAATAAAAAAAATGTATAACTGTATATGTCTGATGGAAAAAAAATGTGTGTGCTATGTGTTATTAATAACTGTTGGGGGGTGTGGTGTGGGGGATGGGATGGGGGAGGGGTGTGACCTATCTATATATGTCTCTATGTGTGTTTTTTTTATTATGTGTATTGCAAATATGTGTAATCTTTAAATACAGTATGTGTAAGCAAGTATTAAGTGTAAATTTGTATGAAATACAATATAAATTAATAAAATTGTAAACTACCTCTCTCAAACCTCTCCCGGACATGAGTGCTACTTCGATAGAAAATACAACACAGTCAAAGCATGGGCATGTGGAACGCAATTTTATTATCTCCCTCTGTCAATCATATTTGGCTAGACGGCTTTCTATTGGCTGAGAGGTCTTTGTCGCACTACGTTATACCGCAATTGGATAATTCCGTCTGATCGCGGCTAGTCCGTCCCCTTTACAGCTTGCATGCGTGAAAAGGATTTACGGGTTTGCGTGGTCTAATTTAATAGCTCTGTATCTCAAATCAAATTTCAAGCCCGCAGCCATTGCGGGTCTCATGTTGCCGCTAAGGGCTTTGATTTTAATAGGGCTGTATGTATGACATTTGTGCAAGTTGGTATTTAAAGATACATAATGACAAAAGAACACTAGCTGTAGGGAAATAGTCAAACTATTCTATTATTCTCATGTGGACATCAGTGCACAGCAGGCATATAAACACAGTGCTGTGGCAGGTAACTCATTGTTTTGATCTGATTTCTGACCTTTGGTTCTGTTTCTTGGACTTCCCGATAAAAGGCTCCCCAGCCCTTAGCTTGCTACTGACTTCTCTACTGTCTCCCCCAAACTCTTGCTTTAATCTGACCACTGGTTTTTGGGCCTTGCCTTTGTTACTCGACTTTGATATCTGCTACACTGACCCTTGGCATGTTACACATAACCTTTCTTTCTCCCTGCCCCAACCATTAGACTGTCTCTTTACTCTGTATGTTGCCTCTTGCCTTCTTTGTTACTTGGTGTAGTGATATATAGCCTGTTACTGGGCTACACCTCTAATATACAAGTACACATGGTACTTCATGATCACAGCCATGGCTGTAATGATGCTCATAAAAAGTATGAGGTATGTGAATATTTTTGGATTTGATTTGCTAGTATTAAGAAAATTAATTAAGTATTAAAGATATTATGTCAACCCTCTAAGGTTTTGTCTTGGCAAGTTGAATTGTGTGCCAGTGCTAAACATTTTAAAATGATTTGTATTACGTACATGTTCTACAATTCACATTACCTTTGAAATTACAGAACTTCCTATTAAATGTTTTCAAAAGCGTTTTTAATCATATTTAAGGTAGTCTTTGTTGCTCAAGTGGGCCTTGACCTTCTAAGCAAAGGGCATTACTTCATGTTGTTTGATAGCTTTTGAAGCAATTGAAAACATCCATGGGGGCTGATCTCTTTGCAACCTTGATCACTGCAGAGAAAGAATAAATGTTTTCAGCTTGAGCAAATATATTAAATGCAGCTTTGCTTGACTTACAGAATGCTCAGTACTCCATATATAGTAATATATATTTTAAACAAGAGCATGACACTTTCAAAACAGAAAACACCTTTCTTCCTTTTATTGTTGAAATATCACAGTCAGTCTTGAAATATTTTAATTAATTTCCATTGGAAATGTCCAAAATGATATGTTTCTGATTGTAAAAAAACAAGAAGCAAAGGACAGTCAGAGAATGAACAATGCCTCAATAGGACTGGTTTTAGTACACTTGTGCAATTTACAGAGATGAATATCATTTAGCATATCAGTCTGGCCTCACACAAAAGGGTGATCCAGTCCCAAAATACCAGGCAATTCTAGCCAGAACACGAGAAACCGCAAGTGATGTAGTGGCTCTCACCATGTTTTTATTTACAAAAATATTAGAAGCCACACAGTATTGCAAAATTGTTTATCATATCTTATGATCTGGAAATGATTGAAGACATATATGTGATAAAATGCTCCAAAATAGGATAGAATTAGTTTGTTAAATGGTATCATTCATTCTCATATCATTGTTGTCCATTGCTTCCTATTGTTAAAAAAATACTCCCAGAGACTATCGGGTGCATCATTAGCCTTATACACAGTTTGTGTTTAAGGCTTATGAAGCACTGAGTTCAAAATGTAATTTGTAATTTTGACAAACAGTTTGGAGCCTGCTGATGGCCACTGAAAACCGTTCACTTAAATAGCTATGTCCTCACCATTTTCCCTATTGACTTTACCTTGGGAGGTAGGCCTCTCTGAGATTGACCCTGTGATGGAAAACCTAGAGGCCCTATCCTCCCCCAACCTTTCTGTCCCTGCTAATTCCATCACTAGAGATAGGACGTTTGAACAATGCATGAGATGAGGAATGAGACTTGCTGGCACCATAGCCACACCCGGGAATACACACACACTGATATCAGCATTCTGGTGCATCGGTTAATTAGTGAGCAATGGGACAGATTCAAGGGGGAGTTTAAGTTGGGTATGTGAACGTATTATTTGTTTCCTGTTTAACTGACTGGCCTTTGTTCAGCTCCCGTCGTTTGGACAATGAAGTACTGCAGATTGCTGATTGAATTAACTGATTCATTGCAGGTTATTTAATTATGTTTATGAACCAACAGCACCCTCTTGGACAAAAGTGTCTGAATTGTATCTCTGGGCATCCAAGAGAAGAAAGGGGACTTAATTCTAAGATACTGATGGGAAGACTATTTGCCTGAGAGCTGTCACTCTTCCCTGGGAAGACAAGGGGATTCCTCTGTGCTCTGTTAGTTGAGTCCACTGTTCGAGTATTCTTATTTTCCAGTGTTCCTGTGATCCAGTGTTCCTGTTTTCAATCTCCTTTCCAGCATCATCCAGGTGGTTGAGTGCAACATACCCCCTCACAGATTGGGAACAACAGCCTAATCAGTGAGAGTTTCAGAGCTTTGCCATTCCAGCTGGCTATGTTCTGTTGACAGGAGCCATCTATATCTGCTGTTAAGTCTGACCGGATACTACGGAAAGGTCTGTGTGACGATACCTCTTTATTTGATCACTGCAAGGGGATGCTTGCTGGTGGTGTTGGAGGCCATTTGGAGGCCAGGGTTTGTGCAGTGATAGTAATAAATATGCTTGATTTGAAATGCTATATAGTAGCATACATGTTAGAACAACATGTTTTTATTCTTCTCTTTGCAATAGAACAAAATCAAACATTGATTTTAAAACTCATCAAGGTAAAACAAGCAAACCTCATTGGGTTCTACGTACTTGTCCATTTTTTCTACAGGGGCTAGAATTCTCATATCTAGTAAGAAGTACAACCCAAACCCCCACTGTACATCTGCTCAGCCAAACAGCAATTGTATGCCCCTTAGACCACTAATAGATATACTATATAGAGGTAGTGGTGCTACATATCTATTTCTGTAATCCATCCTAGCTGCCTTTTAATGAATATTAAGGCTAACTACAGGAAGCTTGCTTGGCAGGCTGTGTATATTGTATATTTGTTGGTTATTGGCTTCTTTAAAAATAAAACTCGGACAAACCTGCCATTGTATTAATTTATTTTGGATTCATGTGGTAGAGTAAATACCACAATAATTACCTGGACCATTTAATGTCCAGGCTTTAGTGTTTGTCACTGTGTGTGGTTGATTGCAATCATGTAGTATACCATTAGACCTATAAATGTCAGTTTTTTTAATCAGACTCCTGTAGCATTAAATTACTAACTGCCACCATTTAAAATGAAGGGTATGCCAAATGTAAACATACATTTAATCAATAAATATCTCAGTGAAATAAGAACAGATTTAAAAAATTCAAAACGTTTTTAAACATGCTGTTAAGAGATCTTTACATTGGTGTGCTCCACATTGTATTGAATTAAGTGTCCCTTTAAGCAGAGGAGACAGCATTGAGTTCCACATAAATTAGCTAGTCAGTTTCCTGGTCTCAGTTCAGTACACATATCCCATCTTCCACCTACACCAGATACCTGAAGACAGTAATGGTAGACATAGCGTAAAGAGAAAGTCTTCAGAGTGGGTTAAAAAATACATAAGAATGCTTAGTTACAGAACATGTTAGAAAAATCTTTTTTTTAGATGTCATTTTTTTTTTACTGCAGATCAAATTGATTCATGTGTACTAATAAGAATGCCATTTTCAAGTGTGTCACTGATAATTTAAAAAACTTTAATAATTCTAAGTGATTTATGTTTTTTAAATTTATAGTGGTTTGAACCACATTTGATAAAGCAGAGATGTAGTAGTTTGCAAGTTTTCAATACTGCATGGTGCTTCGGTAAAGCAATTTGGACACTGGATTCTAAACTCAAAGATAGGGCCCTCCATCCTTTGCAACATGTTACTATTGCTATTTTGCCTTGGTTGTAACCCATGTATAGCACTGTGGACTATGTTGGCGCGTTACAAAGAAACAATAATAATAATAATAAAAATAATAATGTAGTGGCCGCTGGATGTCAGTATTCTGAATGAAAGACTGTGTCAACAGCCTTTAAATGAATAGCTGGATAATGCATATAATCAGAGGAACTTACATATGTTGATGTTCTAGTCTGACAAAACAATGAAAACGTATACATTCACAGTCATTTAAATGTCAGAGTGTAACACAGGAAAGTTTCAAACCAGCTGAGCTACCATGAGGCATAGTTGGCTTATCAGCAGGTACATACCATCAGTGTAAATATATTGGAAAACCACTTGCAGAAAGCTTTTGCTGCAAATATCATTAGCCCTTTTATGAAAATGAGCACAACAAGGAATACATATTTTAATGCTATTAAATATGTAATTGCTATCACGATAAAAACACAACAACTGTCTTAAAAATATGTAGGGCTCTTTCTGCAATATCTTGGGTTTCTTCTATAATTCCCTGAATTTAGTTAACCAACATGTACAGTGTTAGTTAGGTAGGTTAATTGAATTTTGGATTACAATTAGTCAAAGGTTCCAAATATGTTATAATTTAAAACAATCTGTAATGGCAAATACTTTATCAATTAACTCTTATTTAAAAATACAGTGAATTTGAAGTTTGCTATTTGTGCCCAGCCTTTCTAAATCCCCCACCAAGGACTGTGTGGTATCTTAATGACATAACATTGCTATAATTTATGATTAATCCCAGTGATACCACTCAGTTGATAAAGTACTTGCCATTACCTATGTGAGAAATGTACTAAGCATCTCGGTTACATCTCACATTATCTCCTGATTTACTATAATTACTTCCTAAGGGGAAAATCAGCCCTTCTCATGTTATCTAAGCTCTTCTCACCTCATACAGTATATGGCAAGCAAATACCTAGTAATGTTCCTCTATATTTTTAAATGATGCCATACTTCTGCTGTGTCTCTAAGTATTTTTATTTCTTTTTGTTTGTTGGATAATGTGCAATCTTTAAGGAAATTTGTACAGCGGGCAGAGGTGAATTTTCAAGAAAATTTTAAAATTATTTAAGGGATGTCAATTAACTGACGAGCCCATCCTTACAGTTTCTGCCTCTTCTTTGCTTATATTATCCTGTAAATGTATTAAAAATGTTTTAAACAAATAGGAGGAGGCACCTGGATTTGTATTACAAAGATTTATTACAGCACCATATTTGAAATATGTATAGTAAGCATTGCATATCTATTTATAAGGAATACTGAATTGCAAGTAGTGATCTTTAGGCTTAGAGCAGGTGCCGAATGGCAAAACACAGCTGGTGTGAGCTAAATAATTGAAAGAATATTCATCAAATTTACATCTTGGGTGTAGGGGAGCAAATCAGCAACCACATTTGGATGTTGGTCACGTCTGTTGCGGGCTTGGCTAATTTTATCGCTCTGTAATTCTGCTGAATTCTAATCCCGCAGGCTTTGCGGGTGTAACCAGCAGAGTTACAGAGCGATAAAATTAGCCAAGCCCGCAACAGACGTGACTGACATCCAAATCCGTAAACCATGCTTGCGCACGTTGCATTTGCGCCCGTGAACATGATCAATTACTCAAACCCATGGTTAACGATTTAGACAGAGCCCATGGTAAAAGAGATTGTCATCATTATGTCACTGAAAAATGGAGGTTAGATTTCAAAGCCTTAAGGGTTTCAATTACGAGCTGCAATCAGACCCGCATTCCAGAAATAATGCAATATTAATAAATCAATAAATATGATATTCTATTCCATGCAAGTTCTATTACATGTATTAACACATTGATTGTCAGGATTGATATCATAGGTAATTTAAACATAAAATAAACAATTTTTTATTGCAGATTTGTCAGCTTGAGAATGTTGTGCTATTCATTTTAATAAATCAAATCACTCTTTAATTTAAAATAAAGTATTGAGTTTATATTTGCATTTATAGTGCTATGGACAAGACTTTAACCCTCTTGCAGATCCTCTCTAGTACCCGTAGAGTTTTATGACTCCATTTGCAGTTCAAGGTTTGAACGCCAGTGTGTTCTTGTGGATTTGCAGCGAATTTGCTATTGTAACATTTACCGGCTTGACAAATCAAAGGCTTAGCTGAGATGGAGTTCCAATTTTGACGTCCCGTAGGGTTTTTCCGCCTGTAACCCTCAGACCATATGCGAGCAGCTGAAAGAGGCAGGCTCCTTTATGGGCTACAAATTCTTCAGTAGGAGGAATTTAATAGGGCTGCAGGAGTTCTTGACACCACTATAATAACTGCAGTCTGTGTTAGGCAACAGTCAAAACATTGCTGTGTATCTTTTAATTGCATGAGGCTAGTATTATCTTTAGAAAAAATCTTTTCGATTGTTTTGCTGAAAATAACTAGACCCTTTGCAGTCAGTATTTTATGGGATTAGTGTTATTTGGACCAATAATTTGAAACTGCAGTAGATATATTTTATTGTCAAATCTCTGAGAGGTTGAATCACAATCTTACAGTTTACCACTTACAGTCTATTTATGATTACTTTCCTCTAGGACCTGTCAGGCATTTGTTTTTTAAAGGGACAGAGCGAGTTTTGCATATGTGAATTTTGGTTTACAGTTTATTGAAAAGGTTCCTTCTTGGTGAAGTTATCTTACTAACTCCTCATCACCACTCTGATTATGTGTTCTGTTTCCATTTTGAATCTGAGTACGTACATATTTCTACTTAGGAACATCGATTACTGTCCATTGTGTTTTAAAGCTAGTATTACTTTACACCAGTAAGTATAGAGAGAAAGGAATACCATCAATTGCAGCACTGCACAATGAGGCATACAGAATAACTGCCCCCCCCCAAAAAAAAATACAAGTAGAAGCAATTTTAAACTAAAACTTAAAGTGTGGTTGAGTGTTTTAGATTTTCTGTAAAATATTTATTTGAGCTGTAGTTGTTGTGCAGACCTGAATTCTTATTTTTTGTACAGTTTAGTCGCACTCTACTGAAGTAAAGGTTCCCTATCCATGCAGTGTGTGTGTGGCAAATGTTTACTAATATCTTAAAATGCTTACCTAGAGTTTTATTCTTTAAATATGGAAAACAAGTGACTTTACAGAATTATCTTTGTTTTGAAACCACAATTTTAAATATAGTATTTGTGCATACACAATGCATAAACTATTTTTTCAGCTCCTACAGATATTCTTACTTTGCTTTATAACCTAAGCATTAACATTTTGATTTACACCAATTGTACATGAGGACTAAGTGGTCATTTCTTCAAGGGCTGAGCCAGTGACACTGGGCTTCATACCATCCACCTGAATGGAAGTACTGAGGTTAATACAAATCTGCAAATACACAGGTACCACAGCAGCTGCTCTAATGCAATGACCATTAAAAGGATAAACACACCCTAAAAAATACTCAGCAACACTATTGACCTTCACCACAGCACACTACTGACCTCATCTACCCACATCAATGGGAAGGTATGGCATCTACATTAGAGTCGTAACTCAAAGAAATTGGGGTGGGAGAAATATCAGCGTGGGCATTTTCCGGCCTTAAAGACAGGAGGGGTGACATTGATGCTGCCTACATGCGAAAACCCCTACCAAGCATAGGCCAGGCACTACATTGTCTCAGGGAGCATGTAAGGAACACACTGTTAGACACAGGGATTAAGGGACAAATCAGGACAATGGGGTTGCAATAATCTGTTCAAGCTCTACAGGATGGCCCACAAACACACAATGGAGGCTGTGGAGAGGCAAACTCATTTCCATCAATTTGGACTTTATAATCCAATCCAGTTAAACACATAAAGTGTGTTCCAAAAAACTAAAATCTGAAAAAAAAGTGGTCAAAACATAAAAAGGCAGAGGAGGATAAAAAGAACTGTAAAAAACGTACCTGGTCTTCATCTGCAAGCATTACCAACCATTAGGTAGGTGTCATGTAAAATCAATAACTATGGCCATTAACACACTCAGTAATCCAAGAGTACTATCACCATGCCCATCTGATATTTTGTAGCAACTTTGATATCACTTTCATCTGCTGTACAAGTATTTACATTTTTAAGGATTCAGAACACTTACCCATTAATACGGAGAGGACATAAAGGTCAGCAGTCATAATCATAGTTACTTAAATCAGACAAAAATACCTGTTCTCATACTGAAATTGTGGAGAGGTTGACATGCTTCACTAATGCATGTATTACCATGCAAGTCCACTGCTATAGTGGTATTAGTCTACATTTAAGCTAACGACAATCATGTCTTACATATCTGGACAAATGATAGCTTTAATCTTTTTTGGGAGGGAATGTCATTGATGAAATGTCTATCTGAGAGCCACTGTGAATATATTACAATTACTTCATATGTTTAACAATGCTTGCATATGAAGAAGATGCCTTCATGGACCTAAATAGTGCCTAAAATAAAAAAATAAAATAACATTTAAAAAGAATAAGGCCTTAAAAAAATATAGGGACTGCAGCATCTCTTCTCAATGGCATTCCACAGTGACCATCAATTGGTGAAATGTTAACCATAACCCTACATGTCCATAGAGAAGAGGATCAAGGACCATGTGATGGGAGGTAGCCATCTGCTTACAAAATATCACCATCACATAGGCCATGATTCTCTAATCTGTAGCCAGGCTAGATTATTTTAACATTTGGCTCAATATATTGTCACTGATTAGTGCTGTTGAGAAGGTCAAAAAATATGTGCAGCCCCTACACCCTACTCCGCCTTACCACAGGGCCCCAACTCCACGTGGCCACAAGCCTTATCCATGATTGAGGAGGGGGTTGGAGGGGGAGGCATACGCCCAGAAGACTGCAGCTCTGGGGTGGCAGTGGCATTGAGGGAGGTAAAGAGTGGCCAGGATGCAGGTGTCCGGGGGAGGCCTTTGGGGCGGAGGATGCAGTACTTGGATCCAAAGCTGGGTGGAAACAATGTTCAGTTGGATGAGTGCACTCTGGTTACCTGATGATTGGAACAGCCTGACCATGAGGTTATGCCTCCTCACCTACCTATAGATTCTCCACCGGTTGCTGTCCTTGGAGGCCTGGTTTGAGGACCCCCGAGTATCCTCTACATGCTGACGCATCAGGATCAGCATCTCCCCAATGGTGGCCTCCAATAGTGGAACTTATAGATAGAGATCTGCTCTGGGAGGGCATGGCTGAGTGAGGAGGCAGCGGTGGTGGTGGCCAAGTGGGGAGGGGCTGGGGCCAAGCTGGAAACTGGATTTGTTGTTGTGGTGGTGGGCCTGGTGGTGGTGGGAGCCAGGTTGTGCTGCTGCTGGGAGGAGGAAGAGGTGGTGGTCGTGGAGGAAAACATCTATGGTCTGTATAGTAGGAGGGCCAAGGTGGTAATTCAATTTGTTGGAGGAGTGAGACAGTGAGGTCCAATGCAACGGGTGTGGCAGAAGGTCTAGTAGGTGCCCCCACTGCCCACATGAAGCGTCCAACCACCTCCTCATATTCTGGGCCCTCTGAATCTCCTTACCTCCTCCTCCTGCACTGGTTCCTGTTGGGCAGGGCCACAGTCATCCACATCAGGTTCCGATTGAGTCGATGCACCCACCTCTGGCTCACTAGTGGGCATATTTATTTAATTAATTTAAGTACTTTGTGAGGAGTTAAGCCAGGGTGTCCATATCTTGAGAAGAGGGAGTATGAATCCTTTAAGGTATAAGTTAGTTTCTCATTAATCATTATGTAATTAGTTTTAAGGATTACTTCTCTCAGGTTGAGTGTGTTGGTTTTCCATTTTTTTTTCATTCAATCTATGTTTTTATTTTTATTGAAGACATATTTGGGAAATAACCAGATATGAAACAGCAGGTGTACAGATCTTTTTTCAAACATAGTTATTATTAGCAATCACTTTACAGTCCTTTGAAAAAGAAACATGAAAACTTATACAGTTATAATAATAGATTGTTAAGTAATGCAAAGTTTTACTTTTATTTTATCAAATAAAGGGTTCCTAACCTGTCTATATGTTTCTTGTTTTCCTTTTACCTCTTTTTATATATATTTCTTGATATTTACTTATTATTTATATTATTAACGTGAATGCAACAATTAAAAGGAGAACCAATAAGGCAGAAAGAAAGGGAAAAAACAAAACGACGGAAAAAGGTTTTGGATAAAACGGGGAATCAAGTGTGGCAAACTTACTATCCATTCCTACTATGTGAATCATTCAAAATGTATGGTGGTCCGGGCCTCTGCTCCCCACCCCCAATCACAGTCCAATGTGACTACTAAATTAGGATGCTGTGCGGGAAGTTAAACCAGGATGTCCATATCTTGCGAAAATGGGGGATAGTATCCTTTAGGATATGAGACAGCTTTTCATTGATCATTATGTAGTTAATTTTGAGGGTGACTTCTCTTAAGTTTAACGTGGGCTTTTTCCAGTTTTAAGCCACCTGGTGTTTGACAGCTAAGGCAAAATATTGGAAGATTTTATTTAAGAATGTATTTTTTTATATGTTAGGGTATAGGGTGGGGTGAGGTGTGTGTGTATGTAGGAATCTCTCTATATCTGTATCCATGTGTATTATTACTCTATGTGTATGTATATTATGTGTTATTATGTGTTTTGATGTATTAAATGTAAAATAAGTATTTTAGAAATAGAAATCAATAAAAAAGCAATAACCTTCTCTCCAAAATCACCTACTCTCACTTTCCAAAACCAAAACCTCCAGCTCCTGGACCTGCATGCTAATTTGTTAAAATCTGCCCAACGGTTAATGCATGGGTGTGTAGCTCAAAGATTTATTATCTATTCCTGTCAATCACTTATCCTCTAAGCCATTTTCTATTGGCTCCTAGAGATGTGGCACACACTTAAATTGCAGGATTGGTTTTACAATGCGAGCGTCATGTAATCACACCCCAGAAAGCTTGCAAGGATGGTAAGGGTTTATGAGTTCAGCCTTGAGGTCAGAATTTGTGAGCTTGAGTCAATCGAATACGTTGAAAAGTTTAGAGAAAAAAACAATGAATTTTGGGCTCCATATGCGTGTTATGTGCTTGCTCGCGAGTGACCAGCTGAATTGAACAAGTAACGGTTACAGGCATGACAGATCAAAGGATTTAGGTGCGCAAAGTTCAGCATTGCTCACCATTTAACCTATTCTCGTTAACACGCAAAGGCACTGCAAGCAACGTTAAAGGGCTAATTTAATAGCCGTAACATATAAATCTCGAATCACGTGCTACGTTATACAACGTAGCCCCAATTTAATGAGGCTGATATTGTGGCATTTTATTTAACTACTTTTATAATATATATTTAAAAATGTGCCTGTTTGTATATATCATACTGAGGAAATTGGACAGTGACCTATTCACATTCAATTTTACACTTCCATTTTTTCCAGTATTTCTACTGAAAGCTGTTACTTTATGAATTGCCACATTTCCCTTACAGTACGTGTCTGCTTCCACCTGTAGAAGCAGAATAGCAGAAATAAAAATGGTGGTTTCCACTGCTATATAATTGTATATTTATTATTCTGAACATATTTTGTCTATTATCAAGTGTATCTCTTTAAAACAGTATACAATAAATATGGAACTACTGTGAAATTAGCATTCCCACTGACTCTGTAGGTCTTCATGCTGGCATGAGAGAGGCATGCATATGTTTTACAATTTATTTAAGTGTGACTACAAGGGGGAATTCACAACACACTGGTAGGGTGGTGATCTTGTTCAGAGAGTTATGAAAAAAGTAGATCCCATATCTACTAATGTTTGGGAGCCTGCCTCTTGAAGATAATCTAGGAGGAACTCTCAAAGACATCTACAATGGATCTTCAATCTTTAGCATATATACAGCCCTATGAAATTCTGCTGTGTTACAGAGCGATTAAATACCACCATGCCGCGAGTAACGGGCAAGAGACGCAAGCCCGTAAACCATTTTTGGAGCATTGGATGTGCAACCGTAAACATGATTAATTAGTCAAACCCATAGTTACAGGTTTAGACAGAGCCAATGGCAAATTAGATCATCATCATAACATCGCTGAAACATGGAGGTGAGATTTCAAAACCTTACAGAGTTCAATTACCAGTTTTGTTCAGACCTGCCTTCCAGAAATAATGCAATATTAATAAATCAGTAAATATGATATTCTAGTCCATGTGAGTTCCATTACATGTATTAACACTTTGATTGCAAGGATCGATATAACACGGAAATTAGACATCAAAAATAGCATTTTATATTGCAGATTTGAAAGCTTGAGAATGTTGTGCTATTTATTTTAATACCTAACATCACTTTCCCTTTAATTTTACATACAGCAGTGTGTGTATATTTGCATTTACAGTGCTACGGATAGGACTTTAACCTCCTAGCGGGTCCTCTCTAGTACCCGTTGGAGCCACCATTTGCGGGTTTACAGGCTTAAATGCCAGTACATTTGTAGCGTAATTGGAACGTATTATAAACTTGAACAAAACAAAGGATTTGCGGCCGCAGAGTGCAATATTCGACATCCTGTATGTTTTCTTCACCCTTACCACGCAAGTCATTGGCGGGTTGCTTTACACGGCCAATTTACTAGCTGCAAGTCATACAGGCTATGTTACAGGCTACGTTTTTACACGCTGAGGGAATTTAATAGGGCTAATAGTCTTAAATGTAGAACTGGGTTCTCCAGGTCTTTTGGGACCTGCAGCTAAATTTCAGAAAAAAGCAAAGGCTCACAGAAAGGATATGAGGGTGTAAAGAAATTACCTGGTAAGTATATTTTAAATTGACTTCATTTTTTTTAAAATATTTATTAGTTACTAGATCACAATTCCCAATCTCTATAAAAGGGATTTGGAAGCTTTAGGCCCCCAACCAAGATGATGTTTTTGGTTGTTAATGTTTAATTGTCTTAATTTTTATAGTTGTTCCAGATAACTTAGAAATAATTAACTGTTTGATACTTACAGATATTACCCACAAGCCCACCCTAGCCAGTTTGATCCTGAGTGAGTGGCTATTAAAATTCATACTAGTCCAGTGGCCTAGACTAATAGATATTTAATTTCCACATGCAACCAATTATAATTACAGGAGGTCCAATAGCAACATTTACTATTCTAAAGGGGGAGTCCAGGTCCCTCCTATAGAAGAGATTTGGAGGATTTAAGATATCTCAAACAACTTTCCTGGAATAGTTCATGGTAGCAATGAGATGTGAGTTATGCTTCACCCCATGCAGACAGGAACTAAGCTTTAGTATGGAAAATACCTCTCCTCTCTGAACATAACAGTGTTGTTCCAACATATATAAGGGCAGGGGATGATCATTGCTACCATGAACTATTCCAGGAAATGTAAATTATTTTATTTCTGTTAAAATGTTTTCTTGAAGTTCATGGTAGCAATGCCTTGCGGGTAATAACCTAGCTTAACCAAAAGGGAGGAAAATAATTAAGTACCAAAAGTTATTTGCAAGCCCAATTTTACAGTTTCTAACATTTTCAGACCAAACTTTGAGCCTCATTCGAATAAGAAGGCTGTATCTTACGGTATGTAGGCCGTATGGCTGCAGGCCTGTTGTGGGCTCTCACTCTGCTACAATTACAGTGCTATTCAATTGATCAAGCCAGCAAGTTACGTGCTGAAAGCCAAAACCGTAAACAATGCACTGATATGTAACAGTTCAGGGCGGGAACATTATCAATTAAGCAAGGCCTTAACTACTTATGTCAAAACATCCAATGGAAAATCAGACCGTCATGATTACGCCAGTAAAAGGTGGAGGTTACATGTCAATCAATTAGTGTTTAGAGGTCCGATATGCGAAGGGACTCGTAAACTGTAAGATACAAAATAATAAAAATGAATGCCGATACTGTTCTAGTCCATGTGGGTGGCCTGATATTTATTAACTCATTGATTCCCGAGATTAATATAACCCAGAATTGAAACATAAAAAACAATTTTTTATGGCGATTTGCAAGAGAGTTATGACTATTGTGTAGTGATGTCCCGAGCAGTTCGCCGGAGAACTATTCGCTGCGAGTTTCACATGTTCGCGTTCGTAACGAACGGCGAACATATGCACTTTTCGGTCCGCCCCCTATTCTTTATCATTGAGGAAACTTTGACCCTGCACCTTACAGTCAGCAGACACATTCCAGCCAATCAGCAGCAAACACTCCCTTCCAGAGCCTTCCATCTGTATGACAGCCTCCATTTTAGAAGCATTCTGTAGCTGCATTCGTTGAGAGAGGAGATATATTCTACCTGCTGTTGATTTAATAGGGAATAGATAGCCAGGCTGTGTATTTAGCTTTAACTACACACTCCTTTGATATCTGCTGCAAGGACAGCAACCCAAAAAGCCCTTTTTAAGGCTAGAACATCATTTATTTTATTTTATTATTTTTTTCTGCTGATTTAATAGGGAAATAGATAGCCAGGCTGTGTATTTAGCTTTAAATACACACCTGAAGGACTCCTTTGATATCTATTGCAAGGACAGCAACCCAAAAAGCCCTTTTTAGGGCTAGAACATTATTTATTTTATTTTATTATTTTTTTCTGCTGATTTAATAGGGAAATAGATAGCCAGGCTGTGTATTTAGCTTTAACTACACACCTGAAGGACTCCTTTGATATCTGCTGCAAGGACAGCAACTCAAAAAGCCCTTTTTAAGGCTAGAACATCATTTATTTTATTTTATTATTTTTTTCTGCTGATTTAATAGGGAAATAGATAGCCAGGCTGTGTATTTAGCTTTAAATACACACCTGAAGGACTCCTTTGATATCTACTGCAAGGACAGCAACCCAAAAAGCCCTTTTTAGGGCTAGAACATTATTTATTTTATTTTATTATTTTTTTCTGCTGATTTAATAGGGAAATAGATAGCCAGGCTGTGTATTTAGCTTTAACTACACACCTGAAGGACTCCTTTGATATCTGCTGCAAGGACAGCAACTCAAAAAGCCCTTTTTATTTTATTTTATTATTTTTTTCTGTGTAATCTAATTGCATATGCCTGCCTGTGTGTGAGGCCTATTGCATCTACTCTGCCAACTTTTGCTAGTGCACAGTGACACTCATATCTAGTGCCACCGTAGTGTGTAGTGAAATAAAACAACCCTTTTTTTACTGTAATCGATTGAATATCAGTTGCTTGCCTAAAGGCGTGTGTGTGAGGCCTATTGCATCTAGTCTGCCAACTTTTGCCAGTGCACAGTGACACTCATATCTAGTGCAACCGTAGTGTGCAGTGAAATAAAACAACCCTTTTTTTACTGTAATCGTTTGAATATCAGTTGCCTGCCTAAAGGCGTGTGTGTGAGGCCTATTGCATCTAGTCTGCCAACTTTTGCCAGTGCGCAGTGACACTCATATCTAGTGCAACCGTAGTGTGCAGTGAAATAAAACAACCCTTTTTTTTACTGTAATCAATTGAATATCAGTTGCCTGCCTAAAGGTGTGTGTGTGAGGCCTACTGCATCTAGTCTGCCAACTTTTGCCAGTGCACAGTTACACTCATATCTAGTGAAACCTTAGTGTGCCGTGAAATAAAACAACCCTTTTTTTACTGTAATCGATTGAATATCAGTTGCCTGCCTAAAGGTGTGTGTGTGAGGCCTACTGCATCTAGTCTGCCAACTTTTGCCAGTGCACAGTGACACTCATATCTAGTGCAACCGTGGTGTGCAGTGAAATAAAACAACCTTTTTTTTACTGTAATCGATTGAATATTAGTTGCCTGCCTAAAGGTGTGTGTGTGAGGCCTATTGCATCTAGTCTGCCAACTTTTGCCAGTGCACAGTGACACTCATATCTAGTGCAACTGTACTGTGCAGTGAAATAAAACAACCCTTTTTTTACTGTAATCGATTGGATATCAGTTGCCTGCCTAAAGGCGTGTGTGTGAGGCCTATTGCATCTAGTCTGCCAACTTTTGCCAGTGCACAGTGACACTCATATGTAGTGCAACCGTAGTGTGCAGTGAAATAAAACAACCCTTTTTTTACTGTAATCGATTAAATATCAGTTGCCTGCTTACAGGTGTGTGTGTGTGAGGCCTATTGCATCTAGTCTGCCATCTTTTGCCAGTGCGCATTGACACTCATATTTAGTGCAACTGTAGTGTGCAGTGAAATAAAACAACCCTTTTTTTACTGTAATCAATTGAATATCAGTTGCCTGCCTAAAGGTGTGTGTGTGAGGCCTATTGCATCTAGTCTGCCAACTTTTGCCAGTGCACAGTGACACTCATATCTGGTGTCACAGTAGCTTGCACGCATAGTACCACTAATCGTAAAAAAAAAAATGACAGGCAGAGGCAGGCCACCCCGCAGGGGCCGTCGTGGTCGTGGTGCTGTGATTCCCTTTGGCCTTGGAAAAATGCCCAGTTTTCTGAAAGCAGAGAGTCACACCGGACCAGCACTCCTGTCCGCACTGAACGCACAGGTGGATCAGTGGCTGACTCCGCACCAACTGGAGATCTGCAAAGTGGTTTGTGACAACAGAAGAAATTTGTTGGCAGCTTTGAATTTGGGCAAGTTGATACATGTGCCGTGCATGGCCCATGTGTGTAATCTGATTGTACAACGCACCCAGGCTTACAGGACGTCCTGAAGCAGGCCAGGAAGGTGTGTGCCCATTTCAGGCGTTCCTACACGGCGATGGCGCACTTTACAGATATCCAGCGGCGAAACAACATGCCAGCAAGGCGCTTGATTTTAGACAGCCCGACACGTTGGAATTCAACACTCCTAATGTTCGACCACCTGCTCCAACACGAAAAGGCCGTTAACGAGTATTTGTATGACCGGGGTGCTAGGACAGCCTCTGCAGAGCTGGGGATTTTTTTGCCACGTTACTGGACGCTCATGCGCAATGCCTGTAGGCTTATGCGTCCTTTTGAGGAGGTGACAAACCTGGTCAGTCGCACCCAGGGCACCATCAGCGACATCATACCATTTGTTGTCTTCCTGGAGCGTGCCCTGCGAAAAGTGCTGGATCAGGCCGTAGATGAGCGTGACGAGGAAGAGGAAGTGTTGTGGTCACCATCACCGCCAGAAACAGCCTTATCAGCATCGCTTGCTGGACCTGCGGCAACGCTGGAAGAGGATTGTGAGGAAGAGGAGTCAGAGGAGGAATGTGGCTTTGAGGAGGAGGAGGAAGACCAACCACAACAGGCATCAAAGGGCGCTCGTTGTCACCTATCTGGTACCAGTGGTGTTGTACGTGGTTGGGGGGAAGAACACACCTTCAGTGAGATCACTGAGGACGAGGACTGGGACATGACTAGCTCGGCATCCAACCTTGTGCAAATGTGGTCTTTCAGGCTGTCGTGCCTGTTGAGGGACCCTCGTATAAAAAGGATGAAGGAGAACGACCTGTACAGGTTGTTCACGATACTAGACCCCTGGTATAAGTAGAAAGTGTCTGAAATGTTACCGAATTACCACAAGTCGGAAAGGATGCAGCACTACCAAAATAAATTAAAAAGTATGCTTTATACAGCGTTTAAGGGTGATGTCAAAGCACAAAGGCAATCTAACAGCGGAAGAGGTGAACATATTCCTCCACCTCCCACGACCACGCCGGCAAAGAGAGGACGCTTTACAGATTTGTTGTTGATGGAGGACATGCGGAACTTTTTAAATCCTATGCATCGCCACAGCCCTTCGGGGTCCACCCTCAGAGAACGACTCGACCGTCAGGTAACAGACATAGACACTATGAGGAGCGATGAACCCCTTGACTACTGGGTGTGCACGCTTGCCCTGTGGCCTGAGCTATCCCAATCTGCCATAGAACTTCTGTCCTGCCCCGCTTTAAGTGTCCTGTCAGACAGGACCTTCAGTGCAGCAGGAGGTTTTGTCACTGATAAGAGAAGTCGCCTAGGTCAAAAAAGTCTAGATTACCTCACCTTTATTAAGATGAATGAGGGATGGATCCCGAAGGGACTGACAGTGGGTGATACATTCGATTAAAAAGGCCTGATAGATGAGCTGCCTTGAGCTAATAATGGTCCACAAACTAACATCGTCAGAAGGCGTACAGCATGTAATGAAAAATAAAGCATTTTTGAACAGTCTTGCATAACAGTTGTGCAAAAATACATATTTACAATAAAGACATTTTGTGAAAGTTAGCTGGTTATTCCTTCTTATTTTTACTTTTTAGGTTAATCATTTTTGTTATTTTTTACTGTGATTGGGTTACCCTAGGGCAGGCTTCAGTGAGCGACCTCTCCTCTACTGGGATGATTTTGCCGCCGGTTGCTTCTGAAGAGTCTCCAGGGCTCCCCCACTCCTGTCCTTCCCCCAGTGTCGCTTCAACCAGTAACAAATGTTTTATATTTGTAAAGCGACCCAATGAACCCCCCTGGATAGAGGTTTATCTTTACAAATTTTGGAGAACCAATTTAAGACCGGTGTCCCCTGTTTCGGGGTCAGGGAGTGTGTGAAATGCCTCAGCCTACAGTAATTGTAATGTTCTGACAGCGTTAGCTCATGCTTGTCCCTCAGTTCCTCATAGGTGAGCATCTGGCCCTCTACTAACCAGTCTCCCAGTCTATCTATTTTCCTTGACCTCCACCAGTGTTCTGATGTTGTGCTCATGTGTTTCGGGGCCTGAGGGTGGTCAAGAATTGGGGTCATTTGGGTGGATCCAGGGAACAAACCCGTGTTTTTCTTGGCCCATTTCCAGTATGACAGTGAGTGTCTGATTAGGGTGTTTGGCAAGTTTTTAAGGCTCTGAGGCAATTCTGATAGCCAAGCCACCTTGTCCCAGGTTAAGGGCCTTAAAGTGTGGTTCTCTAAATACACACAGGCCGGTTGATGACATATAGAATGTGCTATTGGGAGGAAAGATAGGAGACGGAACAGGTATTAAACTGATAGGAATGAGTAGTACTACTTAATACACCACTCCTATCTGGTGGCACCTTAGATTGCACGTACAGTGCCCCAAATTAGAAGTAGGAGGTCCGACCAAGCATCTTTTTCCATCTCCTTGTTCCAAAAATCCATGCCATATACACGTCCCCTGATAGGTGACGTAACAGGTATTAAACTGATAGGAATGAGTAGTACAACTTAATACACCTCTCCTATCTGGTGGCACCTTAGATTGCCCGTGCAGTGCCCCAAATTAGAAGTAGGAGGTCCAACCAAGCATCTTTTTCCATCTCCCTGTTCCAAAAATCCCTGCCATATACAAGTCCCCTGATAGGTAACGTAACATGTATTAAACTGATAGGAATGAGTAGTACAACTTAATACACCTCTCCTATCTGGTGGCACCTTAGATTGCCCGTGCAGTGCCCCAAATTAGAAGCAGGAGGTCCGACCAAGCATCTTTTTCCATCTCCCTTTTCCAAAAATCCCTGCCATATACAAGTCCCCTGATAGGTAACGTAACATGTATTAAACTAATAGGAATGAGTAGTACAACTTAATACACCACTCCTATCTGGTGGCACCTTAGATTGCACGTGCAGTGCCTTAAATTCGAAGTAGGAGGTCCGACCAAGCATCTTTTTCCATCTCCCTGTTCCAAAAATCCATGCCATATACACGTCCCCTGATAGGTAACGTAACAGGGATTAAACTGATAGGAATAGTACTACTTAACAGTACACACCTTATAATAACGCAGACAGAGGCAACGCAGAGAGAGGAGTCTGAAGAAGAAGAGTCAGAGGAGGAATGTGGCTTTGAGGAGGTGGAAGACCAAACACAGCAGGCGTCCCAGGGGGCTTGTTGTCACCTTTCCGGGACCCTTGGTGGCTGGGTGGAGGAAGAGGCCTTCAATTACATCAGTGAGGACAATGAAAGGGACATGGCTAGCTTGGTATCCAACTTTGTGCAAATGGGAAGTTTGCGGTTGTGCAAAGGGCCGGTTTGCGGTTGTTTGCGGTGCATTAAATGGGGAGATTGGTCTGTTACTGTGAAGCGGGTGTAACCCTTACACTACCTGATCGATACAACATCATACTTGATGTTTTAAAGCATGTTATTCCAAACAATTTAGGAAAGTTAGGTGATTTATGCCCTTTATGGTTTAAAACCAGACTCTGCATCAACTATGTAATTTTCCGTGGGAATTTTGCCATGGATCCCCCTCCGGCATGCCACAGTCCAGGTGTTAGTCCCCTTGAAACAACTTTCCCATTACTATTGTGGCCAGAAAGAGTCCCTGTGGGTTTTGAAATTCTCCTGCCCATTGAAGTCTATGGCGGTTCGCCGATGTTCGTCCGTTCGCGAACATTTGATGGAATTCGCGTCCGCGGTTCGCGAACCAAAAATGTGACGTTCGCGACATCATTACTATTGTGCAATGAGCAATAGAATAGCGATTTGAGATTTTAGCAATCGTAAGTCTTGTGGCCACGATCAAAGGCTTATATGCGGTTAGTTATGGTTATCAAAACCGCAAGGATTTAAAGCCCGGAACCGTAGATCGTTTGCAAAAAGACGAAAAATTGAATAGCAAATTAGCTTACATGCTCCATTATGGGTGCCCGTAACTTTCAATTGCTCAACTGACTGAGGCTCTTTGTTTCTTGTTTTGAAAAAACATCAAGGTTAAGGTGTTTTAAAGTATTAAATGATGTCTATGCAGATAAATTGCAAACTTTCTCTGGAAAAAACATCATCACTGTAATAGTTGTGGATCTGTGGGACTGTTCGTCATGCTTATGATGTTGGTAACGCTTTGCAAGCCTCGCAAAGCGAGGCGAGCTGTCAATGCAAGCCTCGCGTCTTTCCCCAGTAGTACCTGGTTCCTGCCAGTAGGGGCTGCAATGAGCACCGTAGGTCCCCAAGGCTCTCCTCACCCCCACTACCTAGTTCCTGCCAGTGCAGGGCTCGCCAGAGGCGCTCATTGCGAGGCATCCAGAGCTCGCATCACAGCCTCATGGCCTACCCAGGGCTCACATCACCCACCCCAGTTCCTGGATGCGACCCTGGCACAGTACCTGGGTGCGACCCTGCCAGTAGCTAAAGCACTTACCTCTCCCTCCCTTGTCTCCTTTCCCCCCTCCTCTCCCTCCCCTGTCTCTCGTACCTGGATGCATCACGACTTGATCCAGAAAGTAGTTCTGACCGGAGGACGGGAGCCGCAAAGAAGGTGAGTGCGGCGCTGCTGGCAGGGTCCCATCCAGGTACGGGACACAGGGGAGGGAGAGGAGTGGGGAAAGGAAACAAGGGAGGGAGAGTAGGGGAACAGAAACACAGGGGAGGGAGAGGGGGAGACACAGGGGAGGGAGAGGGGGAGACACAGGGGAGGGAGAGGGGGAAAGGAGACAAGAGGGGAAAGTAAGAGGGGTAAAGGAGACTGGGTGAAAGGGAGAGGGGAAAGAAGGCACAGGAAAAGGAGAGAGTAGGGAAAGAAGACACAGGGGAGAAAGGGGGGGCAAGGGAGGGGGGGAAAGGAGGTACAGGGGAGTGAGAGGGGGGAAAGGAAGAGGGGGAAAGGAGACATGATGGGGGAAGGGAGAGGGGGAAAGAGGTACAGGGGAGTGAGAGGGGAGAAAGGAAGAGGGGGAAAGGAGACACGATGGGGGAAGGGAGAGGGGAAAGGAGGCACAGGAGTGGGGGAAAGGAAACACAGGGGAAAAAGGAGGGGGGAGGAGACACAGGGGAGGGAGGATTTTATTCCAGTCAATTTTACATCAATTTCCTAGTTATATATGGTCCATGAAATAGATACTGCCCTTGTGCTTTTAGGTCTCCCATAACTGATGCTGATTCTCTTCTGATAACTGATATTATGAATACTAAGAAAACCATTTTGATTGTGAGCCACCAATCAGATGATTATTATATGTGTTTTTTTTTTATCAAATCCAGCACTTCAACCACAGGACTCTGTGGCTAGCCACCAGGAAAGCAAAGATAGGACTGGAAAGTTTAGTAATATGCAAATGTGCTATTTATTTACTGTACCACTTGTGGTGAAGTGCCACCAGGGGTCAGAAGATTTCTCCCCAGGAGTGAGAGAGTTAACAACCTGCTCAAAAGGCACGGGTGTGGATGCAATCAAGGCTGCTGCTACCTCCAGTTGGAGGATTGTTTCAAAGTGTGGAGCCTGTGAAGAGGCAGAGAAAACCCGAGACAGCTCTGTGTGGTGAGAGAGAGGTCAGTGAGACCTGGAAAGCCAGTAAGGCTGGCTGAAGTGCACAGACAGCACAGTTGAGAGACATTGAGAAGAGTGTCCAGCGTGATCGGAGACATCAAAGAGACACAGCTCCTCTTCAGATGGAGTGCAAACCCTGAAGGAAGTGGACTCTAAAGTGTCAGGCCTTTGTTTTGGACTGTATTATGAATTACAGAGCAGAGCAGTGAGGGAACTGCAGATAAAAGTATAGGTAGTGCTTCAATCAGAAGCTAGGATTTATTTTCGGTTTTGATTATTTTCTTTTATGCTGACAAATAAACCACAAGATCTGTTAAACCATACCAAAGGCTCCAGACTACTCCACCTTGGTGCTTTCTGGCACGGATCCTGAGAGTGACAGTGAATCTGTCACACACTGTACAGTGGAGGGCTTCTATCGCTCTTTTGCACACCATAAATTAAATGAGTGTTGTGGTAAACTACATCCCCACAAAAGCTACTACAAAATCTATGAACCGGCCCCACACTGATGAGTAGGAACAGTGAAACACTTGTCTGTGGGTAAGTTTCCTTCTTTGTGCCTGCTGTATTACACAGCTTTAAGCAAAGCCCACGTTGCCAAGTAGTTGTACCAACTAGTCAAAGATACTCAGCACAATCTATTGATTGACGATTATTTAAAGACCAGAGATAAGTATTGTTAAGGGCAAAGATTTTAAAGTTATAGTGCCGTCTATTTAAATCTTTTGGCATACCTTTGCATTTACCTCAATTACTTGGAGCAGGTATAAATGGCCTCAGCCAAATTTGTGGCATGGATTTAATGCAGCACATTAGATAGGAGGCATTCATTGAGGCATCGGTTAGGGCCTCCATACCTACTGTATCTTGCCCTTATACCCTGCTCTCTAAAGAAGATTCCTGTGTGCCAAATTATATACATTTTTTTCAGTGTATGAAGGGTTATAACCACAACATTCCTGTGATTGCTTGGCACACTATTATTTTTATATGCTGGTTTAAGGATTTTAAATGGATTTAATAAAGGTTATGTTTTATCTCTAAATTGTCTTTGGTATTTACATGAGTTTGTTGTTTCCATAGAAAAAAAAGCATTGATGAAGTCTTTTCAAATACTGAAGTTAGCAAATCTTTCATTTGTGTTGTATCGTCTGTTTTCCAAGACACTGGTCAAATATTCTAGCAATTGCTTAGTGGAAGTGACATCATAATTTTGGAAGATTTAGCTTACTATTGCCAATATTCAACAAAATACAAAAAAACACAAGCATGTAGAAATGTAGACTGATGCTGTAATATTAATGTAAGTGTACTACACTATGGGCCTCATTAACTTCCAAGCAATGAAATTTGCAGCAGTTACAGAGCGGTTATTTTGAACAAGCCAGTAAAGAAGGGGCCGAAGAGTTAAACTCGCAAACCCTGCTTCCATATGTAACATTTCAGTGCCTGATCATGATCAACGAGGCAAGCCTGTATGTTGTTTCTGAGACAGAGCCAACAGTAAATGAGATCGTCATCATGACGTCAGCTAAATGTGCAGTTTAAATGTCAATCAACTAGTGTTTTGAAGTCCGATATGCGATCAGACTCGTAATCCAGCAATATGAACATTAATAAAAAATTAATGAAGAAACTCGTCTAGTTCATGTGGGTGGCCTGTTCGTAATAAAAATATGTTTTTATTGCAGATTTGCAAGCTTGAGACTGTTGTGCTATTAATTCTAATGTCTTTCATATTTTAAAGTGCAGTATTGATTTTTTATTTGCATTTACAGTGCTACAAACAGGTGTTTAACCACCTTCCGAGTTCTCTCTAGTACTCATAGGATTTTGGGCTACATTTGCCATTTACGGTTGTGACAGCAATTACGGGTTTGAGGAAATGTAGCAATTTAATAGTGATTGTAATATTTACAGGCTTGAAAGTTCAAAGGCTTAGCTGTGTCAGAGTTACAATTTTGGCAACCGCAGTTGTTTTTCAGACTGAAAACCCACACATTGTTTGCGGGTAGCTAAAAGAGGCAAATTTAATAGCTGTAACTTTTGCAGGTTATTTTATGGGCTCCTTTAACTCCAATTTGGGGAATTTAAGGACTATAGGAAATTTGAGGTTTTATGTTTTTTCTTATTTTAATTGTTTCTCCAAAATATACTAGCACTGCATTAGTCACACTGTGAAATTGTATTGTACCAAGTATAAATATTATAGTGTTCTATATAATAAATAGAAACCCGGCTACATGTGATCATGGTAAGTATTCATGAAAAAACAGCCTTGTCTGAGGATATTTATTTGCCTTAATCAAGCACAGTACCTGCAGCCTCTTTATGAAGTATAAAAGGATAAAGAAGTGTTTGCAAAGTAAAACTCCAACAGAAACTGCTGTTATTCTTTCTCATTAAAAGCTAATATTAATGTTAATTTGTTATTCTGATGAAGTTGGGTCACTGTACATTTTGAACCTGAGGATTTGTATTTTTTAGTTACTTAAGCCTCCATTCCATGACGCTGTGAAAAGCTAATTTATGAAGCTAATTTATAGTTCCTGCAAAATTGAATCCTGTAAAACATACTGACTTGTACCCAGTGGGATTTGCCCAGCTCTCTAGCGCTATTATGTGCTGGCAGCCTGCTTGCAGGAAACTCTGAGTCTGAATCTCAGTAGCCTCCATAGCAACACTACAGCATGGTGTCAATGGGTGTCCTTATGGACCTTGATGCACCTAAAGTTAACTTCTATATCTTAGGGGTCTCAACAGAGCCCAATGGCATCTTTACTAACACCACAGAGGTACATACTGAACCCCCATGGTCCATAACCCCCCATGGGGGTTCATAAGGAGACCAATAGGCCCTAACACTAAATATATGAAATAAATACTACAGTAACAAAAAAATAAAATAAACATGCAGGGGAAAAATATACATTACTTATCTTTTTGATGGCCTCCAGCAATGATCAACAATGCTCTTCTTCCTCCTCATCTTTAGCACCCATGGAAATGGGCCTCTGTCTAAAAATAACACTGCTCTATAAAAAAATGCATTCTGCAATCTGATCAGACTTTACCCAATCAGATATGAGGTGGGAGTAATTCAAATACTTGATTCTGATTGGATGAAATATGATTGACACGTATTGCAGCCAATCGGAATAGGCAAAAATACTAGATAAGGTGAAGGCTTAGTCAAAAAAATTAGTTGGTATGGGGGGAATTCCACTAGGTACAGTTTTTTTTATAATAGAGCAGCAGGTTTTTTAGGCAGAGGTTTATTTCCATGGGCTGTAAATGAGGAAACAAATTGTCAGCCTGAAGAGGACAGATTTTTCAATCAACAGGGACGTGCCCGCTAATCCAGGGTTGAAGAGTGAGAAACCAGGGAATTGATATATTGAAGGGCATTGAAGGACTGAGAATGTATTATTCCCCACTTACAGAAGTTATTTTTTTTATATTCTACTAGCGACTTGCCCGTCAAACAATGACGGCAATGTGATGTATATGTTTGTAAAGTTGTTTAGTTATTAATATACATATTTGACACTTGTAAGTATTGTGATATGAACGTGTATTTTTGTAAAATGTTGAGATAAAGGTTTTTTAACATGAATGTGTATCTGAAGAATTGTTAACTTCAATATACATTGAATCCAGAGGAAAGCAAAGAGTAAAAAGCCTTGTTGTAACGTACAAAACATGAAGTTTGAAATATATGTAAGCAATAAACTTGAAAGTATATTTTTTGACGAATTTTTAAATTGAATATACATTTAATGCAGAGTAAGAGAAACATTATAAAAAACCTCCTTTAAACGTACCCAATTTTAACATGAAGTTTGGAATATGTTTAAGTCAGAAATTTCTTATGTGTGTAACTAAGAAACTTTATAAAATATTTTTACAACTTGGAACATTATAAACAGTAACATAGTGAATTAATATTTAAACATAATTTGTATTAAAAGTATTAACATTTGAATGTAAAAACAGTTGAACTTTAAAGTAATCAGTGTTAACATGCAATTTCTATCAGAATAATTGCTAACTTTAATATACATTGAATGCAGAGGAAGGCAAACAGTAAAAATTCTCCTTAAAAAGTACCCAATGAAATTAATTACTTCCTGACCACATGAACTGGCGATAAACATTAATCCAGGGAGTAATCTTAATATAACAGACAATATTTACATTGTGACTTAAAAGGTGCTTGAGCTGTTAACATGAGCTTTGTAATATGTTGAAGTAAAGAACTTGAAAATATTGTTTTTAAACTTATAACATTAGAAACAGTTAGATAGTGAATTAACATTTTAAAATAATTTGTCCAAAAAATGCAAGGCAAGTATTTTGTGAGGTGAATCATCCATAAACAGTACTTCCATTAATTATGACTGAATTAAACAACAAATTGTAAATGTATTTTTGAATACTTTAAAAAAAAATTGCATGGGTTTAATGTCTATACTGAAAAGTTATAGTACTTCATAGTAGACAATGTTTTTAGTAAAAATACGTCCATCTTCTAATAAATCACCTTGACTTTCATTCTTTTCAATGTAAACTTTAATAGCCTGTGGATTTTTGCACTGTGACAATGCAACGTACAATTGACCATGTGCAAATACTGGTTCTTCTAAGAAAATACCCACAGATTTGAACGTTTGACCTTGTGATTTATTAATGGTCATGGCAAATGCCATAATAATGGGAAATTGTCTTTTTTGAAGTATAAAAGGGAGACTACTTTCACTTGGTGCTAAATCTATTCTTGGTATGAAAACTCTCTCTCCTTTATGGGTACCAGTTAAAATTTCAGCATCTATAAAATGGTCCTTTAATTGTTGAACAATTAATCTTGTGCCATTGCATAGGCCTTTTTTGGGGTTCATATTTCGCAGTAACATGATAATTGCACCTTTCTTTAGCTGCAAAATATGTGGTGGCATTCCAGAAGGAGTTAGTGAGTTTATGAATTCAGTAGAAAGGTTTGCCTGACTTTCATTGTCATCAGCAAGTACAGAATCTGCACTGTGATAATTTCTTTGTGGTGCATTAATTTTTTTTAAGATGTCATTATTGAGGATTAATGCAACTTTATTTTAAAACGTCAGTATGACTTGGTTGGCAAGCTCGGAATATTCTTCGTTATTTATGCTCCCTTCAAATATAGCTGATATAATATCTTGTAGACAAATCATATGAAGTGGGATCTCTACAGTTTTGTCATCTAAATGTAGTATTTTTTCTGTTCTGCCTTCTCCAATTTTAATAAGCCAATCATTGAAATCAGTTTGGCCTTCTGATCTCATATTTTGTTGCAGTTGAAGATGGGTAAAATGTTTCCATACTGTGCTTGACTTTATACAGGTTTCGATAATGCCAGTTCGATTTCCATGACTTCACGAAGCAAACGGTCAATACATTGGAGGGCATAGCATGACATCATTGTGGCCTCATCTGTTATAATTAATTTACATTTCTTTAATTTCTTTGCTTGTAATGATGTCATGCGAATATCTGACACAGAAGTTTCTAAAATAGGCACTGGCAGTTTAAACCCACTATGAACAGTTCTTCCACCTTCTAATAAAAGTGCAGCAATTCCAGTAGTGGCAAACGCCATTGCTATTTGACCTTGTGCTCGTACTGAACTCATTAATAAATTATACAGATAGGTTTTTCCTGATACGCCAGGTCCATCAAGATAGAAATAACGCTCTGTCACCATGTCATCATCTATAGCATTTTTAATGGCATGAAATGCTTGCAATTGTAATGTATTTAAAGTTGCAAGTCTTTCTTTGGTTCTTTCTGCTTGTAGTTGAATGTCATAGTCTTCAAAGTTTATGTCATCTATAAGACCTGGATCAGGCAAATTAAAACTTGCACAACTTAATCCATGAGTTAAAAATACTTCTTGGATTTCCATTAACGCTTTTAAGTGTGCAATGGGTTCATTGTATCGTCGCATAAAGTCTTCAGCCATATTACTTTTAAAAGTCTCCCACAAAGCTAATGCATTTGGAGCATTTGAGAAGATCCAAATAAAAGCAAATTGTTCTCTCATCTGTCGTGGCATTTGACATTGTGCTGCTTCTTCTAAACATCTTTCCCACTCTGTATCATCAGCGAGTAAGTTTCTATGTCTTGCAGCTAAATGGAAGGATTCATATACAATGTCATTAACAGTTCTTAAGTGTTCAAAACTTTGTGCTCCTGGAACATTTAAAAGTAATATCCGTAAGCAAAAATGTTCAACATCTCTTGGACTGACTGTGTAAATTCTTGGAATAATTTTATTGCCTCTGCTTTTTCTTTGTCTCCATAATCCATTCACAAAAACATAGTGATATGGAATTTCAATATATAAGTATTGTGTTGCTTGAGGATCAGTGGAATTTAATTGAAACCATGCAGTAAGTGTAGTGTGACGATTTTCACTTTGGGCCAACTCATTCATTTCATTTCCAGCATGGAAATAGACTAAATGACATTGTGGCAAATGTACTGCTAATCTATATACTGCATGTGATCTATCATGCATTTCAAATTTTAAAAGCCGCCACATAGCTTCTGGCACACTGACATAGCGAGCATCTACATGAGATGCAAGTTCATCATGTACTAACTCACTACATTCAGGGTTGTCTGCACTTTTGACGACTATAGTAGCTGCATCGTAGCCTTTGTAAATATACTTGTAGACATATTTAATGGATTTGATGGAAGTGCAGGCTTCTACGTTGATGTGGGCATTGTACTTCATGAGTAAATGTGGATTGTAGGGCACTACATATCTATTGTCCACTTTTTTTCCACGAATAATGGCACTATCTCCATCTCTTCTTTTATAAAGTGGATAGCTATCACAATTTGCATATGTTTTGTCTCTGTAATATTTTGGAAATTCTTTGGAACATTTATTATTTTCCATACATGGTGATTGTGGATTAAGGTCTCCACAGGGTCCATGAATCATGCGATGAGTAACAATCTCATATAGTCTACCATATAGTTCTGGATCTGGTAGTTCAGCAACAATGACTGCATCCACTTTGTCCGAAGTATCTAATTTATCTTTCTCTTGAAGTATTATGAGAAGATGTGCATGTGGAAGGCCTCTTTTTTGAAATTCAATGGTATATACATAAGCAAGACATTTGCCAAATAACTGATTTATAGTGAAGTCACGTATTAATTCATTTAAATTGATCTTAAAAACTCTGGCTACTAAATCTGGTCGATCGGTAGTAGTTTGTCCAAGAAGTAGATTTTGTGTAATTTCTGGCCATTGTGGATTACATGTAAATGTCAGAAATAAATCTGGTTTGCCAAATTTGGTGACAATAGCCATAGCATCATTGTATCTTTCTCTCATATTTCGAGGAGATCCTTGAAAGGAAGATGGTAAAATGATGGCTTTGCCAGCTGTCATGTCTATGCTTGTAGCCACGTCAGCAACACAGTCCATTAGTCCAGAATATTGTACTACACGTAGTTTATCTTGTTGATATTTTATAAAGTTTAAATTATTAGCCTCAACTTGCAAATATGAATCAATAATCCATTGTTGTGTTAATTTCCACCACATAAAATTGGATTAAATCTATTTCTAATGGCAATTTGAGCTACTTTAAATTCAAGCATAGAAACATTATTTTGGATTCTGGCTTTAGCATTTGGGTAACTGGGAAGTGTTAATTTTGGTTGCCAACCTGCTTCTCCATGTGGGAAAAAGATGGGATATGTCATTGGATCTAAATTTGGACTTAAGATATTCATATTAATAAATGGTTGCTCCTCATTTCTGGGATATATTCTAATGTCTCTTTGAAATGGTGGTTCTCCTTCATCATTTTGAAACACCATTGCAACCTCATTTGATGTTGGCAAGTAATAACAACGTTTATCAGTATGTCTGTCTCTTTTAAGCACCATATTAACCTTTGACATTGGTAGTTGATGTATTTGTGCATGAAGTAGTTGTTCATTTTCTACTTCTGCCAATTTTTTGTAAGCTTTACTGTAAGGATTATTGTCCATAATGTTATTTAGCTCTATAAAAACACTGTGTAAGCATTTTTTATTTTCTTCCATCTGCATACGTTGATCAACAGCTTCCACTATATCTAGGACATATAGTTGAGCAAATTTTCTTTGCTCTCCTTCCTCTGGATGTAAATGGGAAGTACAATGATAAATTTGTCCTTGGACTTTAAAACAGTAAGGACCATGTCCTGGTACATTAGCAGCTAATGTTGCCCCCATAGATGCAAAGGATATGGCACTATTGTAGGATCTTATGTTTGTCTTAAAATTGTTGTAGTTTTGAAATGTAGGTTCAGTCATAATATTTTGTAAATAGATTGGAAATTCTTTCCTTTCTGGAAGTTTGAACTTGCCTTTTTGACAGCAACTAATAAATTGGCCATCTCTGGGTCTCTCCTGTTTAAAATAATAAGCCTCACAAAACTGACATTGAGTAGTCATGTCCCCACAACTATGAACCTCTACTGCTAAAGACTTGAGTAAAGGACAATTTGCAAAGCATATAGGAGTTTGACTTTCATATTCATCAGGTGAAAAGTCATGGAATGTTTGAAGAACAGGTTCTAAATGCTTTGTTTTTTTCGTGGCTTTTCTTGGTATATGTTGTCCATGTTTTGTTGAAATGTCCTGTAAGGTTTCAGTAACAGGTTGTAAATGCTTTGTTTTTGTAGTTGCTTTTTTTGGTATGTGTTTAATTGTATCTTGTAAAATGTCATCTGATTTTTGAGGAACAGGTTGTAAATGCTTTATTTGCTTTGTAGTTTTTTTTGGCGTATCTTTCATTTTTGCAGCTGATAGTCTTTTGCTTGCAAGTCTTTTGCGTTCTTTTTCTCATCTAATTTCTTTCTCCTCTGGTGTCTGCTGGGTGGCCATCTCTCTTGTCTTTCTCTAGTTTGACGTCTTTTCTTCTCTTGTTTGCTCTCGTTAGTAGCCATGTTAATCTGTAAAGGCAAAAAAATAAATGTAATTTGGTATATTTAAATTTGTAATTACTGTTAAACATTATTGTGCACAATTGTGAAATAAGAGGTAAATCATTAATGTATAATTTATATTTTGTTAAAGTTATAAGTCCTCGCCTTATGGAATGACAATTTGGCCAATTCTATACTGCTGTAAATAAGCAGTTAACATCTTTTTTTAAAATAAGTTTTTAGTTATTGAAAACCTTGTTTGTGGATAGATGTTTACCACTTAAAAACTTATTTTCAAAAAAAACATTGATGTGGTTATTTACACATGTATTGCATAGTGGCAATTGAAATTGAATAATGGACATAGTTAATAATTTTATTTTATTTTTTTCTGTTGACACGGATGCATATGAAACATGTTTCTTTCATTTCAGTTTTCTCCTTTTGTACTTATTATACTGTACCTTGGTTGAGGTGTGATTTGAATCCGAATGTTTGTTGGTCCTCGGTTGAAAGTCCTCGTCCGATGGTCTGGTCCTGTGTTGAAAGTCCTCGTCCGATTGTCTTCACGCAGTATCTGTTGTAAAATAAAATTGAAAATGTTGTTTGAGTTAAATGTCTTTTAAATAAAGCAAAAATTTATTAATTTTGGTGTATTGTATCTGTTATGGTGAATTTTTTCTATGTGTTTGTCTGACTTTATCTACAATCCTGTTTTGTGTGCACCCCTTTTGTTATGCTTATTTAAGCTTCTTTGTAAGGCTTCCAGGTTGTTAAACATTAAAGAAGAATATTAATTCAGTTTGCTATGTGTTTGTGTTATTTTTTCTACAATCCGGTTTTGTGCGCACCACTTGTGGTATACTTATTTAGGCTTCATTGTGATGGCTATAGGTTTTTAAACATGAAAGAAGAATATTAATGTAGTTTGCTATGTGTTTCTGTGACTTTTTCTACAATCCTATTTGTGCGCACCACTTGTGCTATACTTATTTATGCTTCATTGTAATGGTTGTAGGTTGTTAAACATTATAGAAGAATCTTAATGTAGTTTCCTATGTGTTTGTGTGAGTTTTAGTCCAATCCTGTTTTGTGCGCAACACTTGTGGTATACTTATTTAGGCTTCATTGTGATGGTTATAATTTTTTAAACATGAAAGAAGAATATTAATGTATTTTGCTCTGTGTTTGTGTGACTTTGTTATAATCCTGTTTTGTGCGCACCACTTGTGCTATACTTATTTAGGCTTCATTGTAATGTTTATAGGTTGTTAAACATTAAAGAATAATCTTAATGTAGTTTCCTATGTGTGTGTGTGTGAGTTTTAGTACAATCCTCTTTTGTGCGCACCACTTGTGGTATACTTATTTATGCTTCTTTGTAAGGCTTATAGGTTGTTAAACATTAACTAAGAATATGAATTTAGTTTGCTATGTGTTTGTGTGAGTTTTTATACAATTTTGTTTTGTGCGCACCACTTGTGGTATACTTATTTAGGGTTCTTTGTAAGGCTTATAGGTTGTTAAACATTAAAGAAGAATATTAATTTATTTTGCTTTGTGTTTGTGTGATTTTGATACAATCCTGTTTTGTGTGTACCACTTTTGGTATAGTTATTTATGTTTTTTTGTAAGGCTTATAGGTTGTTAAACATAAAAGAAAAATATGAATTTAGTTTGCTATTTGTTATTTTTTGTGTGTTCAATCCTGTTTTGTGTGTACCATATGGTGCATAGTTGGGGCCTCATTCAATTGCAATTCGGCCCAATTGAATTGGAACCTAAATAAGCACATAACATATATTTTTTAAAGAAGTTTTTAGTTAGTGAAAACCTTTCTTTTGGATAGATGCTCGCTAATAAAAAACTTATTTGAAAAATATATGCAATGTGGTTATTTAGGGCCCTATTCAATTGTGAAAATTGAAATTGAATGAGGGCCTTGATTTACTTAACGAGACCGTCATTCAATTGCGATTTTATTGGCAGGCATTAAACATATATAGGTCCTCATTCAATTAGAAATTTGTCAATTGAATAGGGCTCTATATAAGCACATAACAAATTTTTTTTACATAAGTTTTTGGTTATTGAAAACCTTGGTTTTGGATAGAGGTTCAGTAACTAAAAAGTTCGTTGAATTTTTTTTCCATGTGCTTATATAGAGCCCTATTCAATTGGGCAACTCGGGCCCTCATTCAATTGCAATTTGGCCAATTGAATAGGGCTCTAAATAAGCACATAACATATTTTTTTAAAGAAGTTTTTAGTTAGTAAGCATCTATCCAAAAGCAAGGTATTCAATAACTAAAAATATATTTTAAAAAAATATGCTATGTGCTTATTTAAAGCCCTATTCAATTAGCCAAATTGCAATTGAATGAGGCCCTCGGAATTGAATGAGGCCCATAGTTTTTTTTTTTTTATACTTAGTACTTTACCTTGATTGAAGTGTCGAATGACAGAGGGTCCCCTCCTGCCAATCTTTGCGCCGGTCTTCTTGTAGTGTCTGTTTTAAAAAGAAAGTGAAATGGTTAATTGTATATTTCTTCATTTTGATTTAGCAAAGCATGGTCTTTTTCAGCATGTAATGTATTTTTGTATCTTACCCCTTGTTCTTTCTTGGAGTTGTTTAAAAGGGATTGTGGGTCACAGTGCACGGTGCAAATTCTTGAGTGACGCTGTTGATGCAGAGTCTGTATTAAAAGAAAGGAGAAAGATTGATGTTTAGGTTATATATTGAATTCTAATAAATTAATTTTATGTAAAGATATACTTCTGTAATGACTTTCAATGAACATGACTCATTTTTTGGGGCTCCACAATAAATGTGCGTGTGACATGTGACTATACATGATACACATATATGTGCGTGTCACATCACAGTATACAAAAAAAATTTTTTTACTGTCATTCCAATATAGTTGTTTAATTCTTTGTGATTAATATTATTTATTTGCAAGGACTATACACAGAAGTCTGCATGTTGCATGTCACATATATGAAGCACATTTTCATAGGTAAATGTATTTATCTTTTGTGCGTGTCACATATCACTATACAGGAATCATATTTTAATAGTTAAATGAACATATTTTTTTTTTTTTGGGCCTACACACATATATGTGCGTGTCACATATCACTATACATAAATCCTATTTTAATATAAAATTATTAATTTTTGGTAATGTCATTTAAAGATTAGTTTGTTGCAGGGGCTATACACATAAATGTGCGTGTCACATGTCACTATACATAAATCACATTTTCATACTTCAATTTTTTTTTTTTGGTTGTCCTGTCTTGATAATAAAATGTAATATATTATAGCTTACCTCTCAGTTGTAATTTGCACAATGTAAAGTAGTAAATTAGGAAACAATTGTCTTCTCAAGTAACAGCAGCAGTTAACTATCCAGTCACTCCGTTCATCACCTGAGTAGAAATGTAGAATTTTGTGGAAAGTAGGCAGTATTTATAAACTTGTAGAAATTTCTGGAAACTGAGACCGTTAGAACGCAATACGCATGCGCTATTTGCGTTCCAGCTTACAATTTGTGTTCCATCCGCCATTTTGTGCGTAGTAGTGGTCAAAATGGTGTTTAATATTAGTGTGGTACGTGCCGTATAGTATGTATTTCATTCTTGCGAGTCAGTGTAGTATAGTTACGTCTAAAGCCTCGTTTTCGTTTTGTTCGTCGGCCATTTTTTCTCTCGCTTAGCGATTTTATTAGTGTCTAAAGTGTTTTATTTTTATTTAAA